>CM046435.1:45266060-45866060 GCA_025506505.1 Flaveria sonorensis
ACAAATGCTGACTACAATAACAAATGATGATGAAGACTTGTTCATCCGCATGAACTAATGAGGATGACCAACTTACACGGTTTTATTTTATTTTGTACTTAGACTAGATTCACTTGTATAGATCAGGTTAGTTTAGTCTTTTGTACAGGCAATGTATACGCCTATAAATAGGGTCACATACCCTAACTTTGTAAGTTTTGACTTCAGCAGTAATATCCATAATATTTTACAACATTTACTACTGTTCTTGATTCTCTTACATTCAAGCGTTTACTACAGCAATTAATGTTCTTTAATATAGTAATTCCGCTGCTATATTATTGACTCAGTCCACATATTCGATCCTAGGTTGAGTCACATCAACCGAGAATATCATTCTCAAACCCAGTCAATTGGTATCAGAGCCTTGGCTCTTGAATTCATCACAGAATCATCTCGGATTTTGGGTGAAAATCGATTGAACTATAGACTGAGTTGTTCATCAGCAAGATCTACTCTTCTGATAAACAAACATACTATAATCGAACACCACAAAGTACAAAATCTTCAGATCTGCTGCTGTCGAACCCAACAACACAAAATCAAGAACTTAGAACTCCTTCAAATCGACAGATCTAAACTTAACAGACCTGTTCTTGACCGAAAACAGAAGATTTGAAGAAAAAACACTGTTCGAACTTAAATCAACTTAAAACAGTATTCAACAAGTTAAAATCAGTTTAACTAACATGGATTCCTATAATCATTCTGAAATTGGTCATGCATCTAAACCTCCTATGCTTAAACACAAATCTGAGTTTAAGCAGTGGAAAATTCGTTTTAGAAACTACATTACAGGTGTAGATCCTGACTACTGGATATCTATTTGCAAAGGTCCCTACATTCCACTGTCTCAATGCTGATCAAGCTGCTCAGTACAAAACTGCAAGAATTCCCATTGAGGATCCCAATTTAACTCTTGATGATGAAGAATATAAGAAAATCAAGATTGATCTTAGAGCTTATTCCATCCTTACACAAGCACTGAAAATGGATGTTCTGAAAAGATTAAAAAAATATGGAACAGCTAAGGGGTCTGGGATGCTCTACAGATATGTGTGAGGGAAGCAGTGAAGTTACAGAAATTAACAAAGACAAGTTGATAAATCAGTATGAGACATTTCATCATACCAAAGGAGAGTCTATCTCCAGACAGCTTCACAGATTTTGCAACTTGTAAATGACCTTGAAATTATGGGGGTCACTTACAAGGAGAAGGAACTAAACAAGAAAATGCTGCACAGCTTGCCTGAAAGCTGGAAACAGAATGTTACAATGTTGAAGAATACTCTTGATTTGGAGAGTACTAGCTTGGATATCATGATTGCAAAAATTGAGGCTCTTGAACTTGATGAAAGGAGCAGAAATCTGAGTGGACCTCAAGTCATTGAGGCTTACAAGTTTCCATCTGAAACTCATTCTGTTGAAAATGCCTTTGTTACTGAAGAAGAAGACTTTCTGTCATCAAGAGATCAAACAAGAACAACAGGATTTTGTGCTGCTCCACAACCTCAAAAACAACCATCTTCTGCCCAACCCACTGTATCTCCTAAACATGCATGATGAGCAAAAATCTGAAGAACAAAAGGCAACTTACAATGCCTTTGTTGCTAGCTTTGAAGCCTACCTTGGAGGGAGACTCACATCAGCTCATCTGATTCAAGAAGATCTAGAAGAAATGGATCCTGATGATGTTGAAGAAATGGATTTGCAATGGCAGATGGCCATGATTGCTATGAGAGCAAAGAATTCTTTTGAAAAAGGAAGAAACTGAGTCTCAATGAGAATACAAAGCTGGGATATGACAAATCCAAAGTTAAGTGTTTTAACTGTGGAATGAGTGGTCATTTCTCTCGGGAATGTAACTCTCCAAGAGAAGCAACAACAATTTTCAAAGACCCTCACATGGCCAGCATGCTTCTCAACACAACACCAACTTTCAGCCAAGCAACTCTTATCCACACCAACAACAAAATCAGCAACAACCAATTCAGCAACAACAAAATCAGCAACAGCCAATTCAGCAAAGACAACCTCTGCTGACTCATCAATCTCAAGGAAGTAATCAACAAACTTCAAATGCACTTGTCATCAGACAAGATGGAGTTTGTGATTGGAGCGTGTATGCTGAGGAAGTTCAACCACAGTTTCAGAATCATGCACTTATGGCACATATCAATGATGGACCAAGCCAATGCCATCTGAGGTAAAATCCAATCTATGTTCTGAAAAATGTGTTCTAGAAGTACAGGGGTACAGGGAACACAATCACAAATTGGCTAATAAAATAAGAGAAGAAAAGGTGAAATTAGAGATGTTAAAACAAGAAATGAGAATTTATGAAGTTAAAATCAAATCTCTGTTGTCTGACATGGAAACACTCCATGGTGAAAAGTACACACTTGTGGCTGAAAATGAGAGGTTAACTGAATTGTTGACCAAATCAAAAGCTGAGCAATCAGCTACTGAAATGAAACTTGAAAAGTTTCAGCTCTCATCTGTCAAGCTGCAAGAGTTACTTGTATCTCAAAAGGGGGCTAAAGATATGACTGGGATAGGCTACAAAACTTGTCCTCCTCCATATAATGATAACTACACTGTTATGCCTGAGTCACTTACTCAATCAGATACAAAAGAATCAAAAATTATTGAAACCAAATCAATGATTTCTCAAACAACAAATCCTCAAAACAAACCAGGTGTTTACATTGAAACTGATGAGGATAAAATCAGATTGGGTCATCCTATCAAAATCAAAGAGTGCTCAGACAAACCTGTGGTTATCAAGAAACCAAAGAGCCCAGTCAAATCAATTGTGCCTTTTGTAAAATTTGTTCCTCAAAATCTTAAAGTGAATCACACTGCTGAATGCTCAGTGAAACCATCTACTGAAAGCAGATCTGATTATGAGATCATATCTCCTAAAAATTCAAGCAAATCAGACAGGGTTTCATTGAACTTCAAGGATAAAACCAAAGTTCCCGTAGTTACCAAAGGAAAACCACTTTTGTTCAAAAATCTAAAGTGAAATCTGATTCACCATCTTCATCAAATACATCAAACAAGGGATTTGTTTGATATCTTTAACAAAGAACAGGTAGAACAATTCGATAGGGAAATAAGGGAATACAGAAAGAAGCATCATCAGTCCACAAAAACAAAGCAAGTCAGAATTGTGAAACAATCTGTTGGCACTCCAAAGACTGATATGACTTCTGTTTCAAAATTAAAGGACAATCAAATGTATTGTGAATTCTGTGATATGACCAATCACAAAACAGATGAGTGCTACTTCACTGAGTACTGCTCTATCTGTGACATGAACAATCACTCAACGAAAAACTGTCATTTTAACAAATATTGTTCATTGTGTGATATGACCAATCACAATACAATTGATTGTTACTTTAATCAAAAGGATTGAAAGTTCACAAAACAAGCCCATTTCATCAGTTCCAACTGACAAGGTCAGACACAAAAGTCCCAACAAACCTGAACAAATCACTAAATTCTCATCAAAAGTATAAAATCAAAGTGATTTCTGACAAACAAAAATCTGTTCATCCTTTGCACAAAAATCAAAAGGAAAGGTTTGTATACTCCTCTGACACATCAGATGAAATTGATGAACTGAAACCTCAAAGAAACAATAGAAAAGGGCTGAAATCATCCTCCTCTAAAACACACACAAGAGGAAAGTATCAAGAAGTAACAGTGATCGATGCCAAAGGACAACCCAAGACCATTATGGCTTGGGTTCCTCATTCTAACTAGTTCTTTTTGTGCTTGTAGGGTCATTCATACAGGTCCAATAGCTTATGGTACGTGGACAGTGGATTTCCAGACACATGACAGGAGACAGTTCCCTCCTTCATGACTTCAAGCACATTCAAGGAACTACTGTGGCATTCGGTGGAGATTCACAGGGCGGTAGAATTACCGGAGAGGGTTCAGTGACGAATGGGATTCTGAGCTTTGACAAAGTCAATTACAGCAAGCAGCTGAACTTCAATCTACTCTGTGTATCCCAGATTTGTGACAAGAAATATTCTACTTATTTCACTAACACTCATTGCTACATCTTGAAACCAGGATTTCATATTCCTGAAGAATGGGTTGTCTTGAAGACACCGAGGAAGAATAATACATATGTCTTGAACCTTAATTCTACTCGTCCATCAGAAGAGACATGTCTATTGTCTAAAGCATCATTTGATGAATCACAACTTTGGCATAAACGCTTAGGACACATGAACTTTAAAATATGAATAGATTGGTCAAAGGGAACATGTAATTGGTCTTCCTCAAAAGGAATTTCATTTGTTGACCACTGTACCGTGTCTCAAAGGAAACAACATAAATCATCTTATAAGCCAAAACTTGTGAACACTAACAATTTCCATTAAAGTTACTTCAGATGGATCTCTTTGGGCTTACTCACATCATGAGTATTGGCAAGAAGCATTACTGTTTAGTGCCATTGATGACTTTACATGGGTCTTCTTCCTAATTCATAAGAATGAGGCACCCCAACATAATGGATTTTATAACCAAAATTGAAAATCAACTTGATTTAAAAGTAAAAATCTATTAGAAGTGACAATGTGTGTAATTTAAAATGAAAGCATGAGTTCATTTTGCACAACAAAAGGCATTGTTCATCAGTTTAGTGCAGCTTGTACTCTACAACAACATGGAGTTGCTGAAAGAAGGAATAGAACACTGATTGAAGCAGCAAGAACAATGCTAGCTGATGCAAACTTCCAATTACATTTTGGGCAGAACCAGTTAACACTTCATGTTTTGTGCAAAATCAAACTCTGATAATCAAAGAACACAATAAAACTCCTTATGAACTTCTTTTCATAGAAAACCATTCATTGGATTTTTGAAGTCATTTGGTTGTCCTGTCTCAATATTAAACACCAGAGACCATTTAGGAAAGTTTGCTCCTAAGTCTGACGAGGGATTCTTCGTGCGATATTCCTCAATGTCTAAGGATTTTAGGGTGTTTAATCATAGATTAAACTCATTGATGAATCAAAAATATTCAATTCAGTGAGCATTCATTTCCCAATCATCAAATGGTCCTGACTGGTTGTTTGATATTGATTCATTTACAAGATCTTTTGATCAGTTCAATTTGTCAAATGCAGGAACATCAGGTCAGTTGAAAGAAGAACAAACTTCCCAATGATTCCTCTTTCTACTGATCAAGACAATGAAGAAGTGCCATTACAAGCTGATCCTATCCGGCAACTTACACAAAATGAAAGTATCTCAACAGATTGGTCGTAGTTC
The DNA here is from genome assembly GCA_025506505.1 of Flaveria sonorensis. Taxonomy (NCBI): domain Eukaryota; kingdom Viridiplantae; phylum Streptophyta; class Magnoliopsida; order Asterales; family Asteraceae; genus Flaveria; species Flaveria sonorensis. The sequence continues at coordinate 45,271,401 of CM046435.1, forward strand.
AATGCCATCTCTTCAGCTGAACCTTCAACTGAAGTGAGACATTCAGAACCAACTCATGCACCAGTTGATACTAACAGAGATGGAAATGATGAAGTATTCAGAGTGCTGCTGAAGCTGAATATGCTGTACCCTCTGATTCTGGTCATCACTCTCCCACACTACACAACAAGATGCCTCTCACCAAGATGATATGAATGTCTCCAATCTTGATGTGTCCATTGCTGGTGATTTGATTCCTTTACCAGGACACAAAAGAATCATCCAGTGTCCAACATTATGGTGATTTAGATGAGCAGGTGACACGAAGCAAGTCAAGTATTGCAAACATTTGTTTTGTTTTCTTGTTTTCTGTGTCAAACTTACCCAAAACATTAAAGAGGCACTTCAAGACAATAGCTAGATTGAGGCAATGCAGAAAGAATTACTACAATTCAAGAAACAAGAAGTATGGCAGCTGGTGGATCTTCCTGAAGGTCAATACCCTATTGGCACCAGATGGCTATACAGAACAAGACTGATAACAGAGGGATCGTCATCAGAAACAAAGCAAGGTTGATAGCAAAGGGCTATACACATGAGAAGGAATAGATTATGACGAGGTGTTTGCTCCTGTTGCTAGATTAGAAGCCATACGACTCTTTCTTGCGTACTCTGCATCCATGAAATTCACAGTTTATCAAATGGATGTAAAGTGTGCATTTTTTTATGGTAAGATCTCTGAAGAAGTCTACGTGAGTCAACACAAGGCTTTGAGGATCCTGATTTCCCTCACAGGGTATACAAGCTTGATAAAGCTTTGTATGGCTTACATCAAGCCCCTCGAAAATGGTATGAGACTCTATCATCCTTTCTTCTTGACCATGGTTATGAAAGAGGAAAGATTGATCAGACTTTATTCAGAAAGAGAAAAGGAATAAGATGCTACTTGTCCAGTTTTATGTGGATGATATTATATTTGGCTCCACCAACAAACAACTCTGCAAAGACTTTGAAGATCTTATGCATTCAAAATTTCAGATGAGTGCGATGGAGAACTCACATTCTTCCTAGGTCTTCAAGTACACAAACATCCAGTGGAATCTTCATCAACCAGTCAAAATATGTGGAATCAATGTTGAAGAAGTTTCACTTTGCAGACTGTCAGTCCATCAGAACACCTGTTGATACAAAAGTGAAGATTGGTCAAGACACAGATGGCAAATCTGTGGATCAGACTCTTTATCGATCCATGATTGGTTCACTCATGTATTTAACAGCCAGTAGACCTGACTTATGTTTGGTGTTTGTGTATGTGCCAGGTATCAAGCAGATCCCAAGGAATCTCATGTGAATGCAGTCAAGAGAATATTCAGATATCTTAAGGGCAAACCTGCTCTTGGACTATGGTATCCAAAGGATGGAGACTTCAATCTCTATGCATACACTGACAGTGACTACGGGGATGCAATTTCAATAGAAAATCCATATCTGGCAGTTGTCACTTTCTTGGTCCCAAACTGGTGTCATGGTAGTGCAAGAAACAGACCAATGTTTCTGTATCAATAGCTGAAGCTGAATATATTGAAGCATCAGCTTGCTGTTCTCAAGTTCTCTGGATTCAAAACCAGATGCTTGATTATGTTATAATTTCTTGCAAACACCAATCCATACTGACAACACTGCTGCGGTCTTCATAACAAACAATCCAGTTCAACACTCAAAAACAAAACATATTGAAATTAGATATCACTTTTTGAGAGACTATGCTAAAAAGGTTTAATCAAGCTGATTCAGGTTAACACAGACAATCAGCTAGCTGATTTGCTTACTAAGGCATTTAACCCAAGTCGGTTTGAATTCTTAGTCCAATCAATCGGCATGATTAACCTTGAGTAAAAAATCAAAAATTTACAAAAACATCAAAAAATTCACAAAAGTACAAAAAGAAATCAATTTTTGTTGAAGTCCTTTTTGTACTTCTTATGGGAAATGATATAATTACAGTCGTTATATCATTCATTGTGCTTAATTCAATATCTTGAAAGACTGACATGACTTACCTGATATGTGGGTAGGCTCAACTTGGAACAGAAGTTAAATGCTGTGATAACTAAAGATCAAAATCATATTCCAATGTGAATGCATCATCTCAAGAGCATGTAAGTATCTGACCTATCCAAGTGTATGTATATGTAGCAACCTAAATACACCAGGTCATGACACCTTATGAATCTCATTCACATCAGTTTCTCCTTTGTTTTGCTGAGCAAAGACTTGGGGAAACAAGCACATAGTACTGATGTCTAAATCCAAAAGATTCCCAATGAGGAGCACATCCAATACGGGTGACAAATAAAACAGAATATGACAAAAAGAATCCCAAAGTGGATCACCTTCCAAAGTGAAGAGCAAAAAGAATCCCAATGAGGATCAAACAAATAAGGATCAGGTAAAAGAATCCCAAAGTGGATCCCCATTACCAAAATGAATGAGGTTTCATAACTTAAATGACCAGGTATTTAAAGTTGTGAAAAAGTTCTACCATACAGTACATGAAGATAGTTGATCTTGCTATGCTTTTGAGTGTGAGGTTCATGTTGAATGTTTTAATTAAATCAAAACATGATAAAAATCACATGCATTACAATATTGACCAAGCATGAGTTTAAGAGGACAAACATACCTTCAATCAATAAGTTCATGACAACTTGCACTTATGAAAGATAAGATTCTTATGATCCCAAAATTTCAAACAAAAGTGCAAAACAATTAAACAGTTCAGAAATATTGTCCTAAAATTTATAGATTTTATTTAAAGTTTTTATCCCACATGGATATAAACTTTAGGGGAGTAATAAAATTTAAAAGGAAATATTTACAAAAACATGAAATTTGCAAACATGAAATTAACAACTTTGTCAAATTGATTGTGTCTATATGGAAATTACTCCATAATCAGCTTCAGAAGATGAAAATGCTCCAAAATCAGTCAAGTTCGGAATCTGTGTCACATCAAAGATACATGACAATCCAAGCAAGAATTGACAATCTCAGAATCTGCAAAATCTTCATAAAACAACAAAAATGCAGACTCATCTTCATAAAATCAGAAGCAGATGTACAAACCAATCAGATTCAGCCACTTCAAAAACATTAATTTTTGACAAGCACAAAATTTAATGCGGGTAGTGTATTGGTTAATGCGGGTGAAGGTAACCATCATTTAACCAATGCGGGTAACTGTTTTTTTGTACAAGTAAACTAATGCGGACAACAAATCGTTCATCCGCATTAGCTAGTAAATGCGGACAGCCTAACTCGTCAACATTTTCAAGGGTGGTCAACTTTGGTCACCCGCATTTGTCTCAGTAAATGCAGACAAGTCTTTGTTCACCCGCATTTGCTGCATGAAATGCTGATAAGTTAACTTTGGTCACCCGCATTTGTTAGTAAATACGTACAAGTCATTTATTCTCCCGCATTTGCCACAGTGAACGCTGATAAGTTACTTTGTTCACCCGCATTTGTCACAGTATATGCGGACAAGCGATCTGTTCTCTCGCATTCGCTACAGTAAGTGCGGATGGGTAAATTAGTTCTTCCGCATTTGTTAACAGTAAATGCTGACACTTAGTTTGTTCATCAGCATTTGCTACAGTGAATGCGTCAATTGAAATTCTGCAACCGCATTTGTTACAGTAATATTTTCTGCACTTGTAAAATTTTGTAAAAAATATGAAATGTAGTATAAATACTCATTTAGTGTGAGTTATTTATTACTTTTCAAATTTTTTAGTGAACTTTTATAGTGCGTCGAGTGCCAGAAAACCGTTCTTCTTTTGAGTTCAAATCTACACTAATCAATCTTCATTTTGTTCAAATCCAACATCAAAACAAACAACATTCTCTATTAAATCGAAGTGTTGTCAACTAAAAGGTGATTATCAGTTTCTTACATACTTCGACTGTCGAACAAAATTTCTTGAAATGGAACCCTAATCTTGCGAAATTCTTCAAATACACTCAAGAACACTGGATTTAGATGAATGACAGTTCATTAACTAATGATCGGTGTAAACATCAAAGATTTCATATGGTTCTAAGAACACATACAACATCGATGAACAAGGGATACTGGTTTATAACAATGTTGACATCAAAACAACCTATTAACACAATCAAAATCAGTGTAACCCAACACAAGAGACAAAATTTTGAACTGTTGTTAATAAAAAATCAAAATTAGGTCAAATAACCTAATGTAAAAGTAACAAGCAAAATTCATTTTTGTCCTAAAAAGTCACAATTGAACAAATCACACACAATTCTCACTAATTCATCCACTTTCTGTGCAGATTATAATTGCTAACCTGACTTGGAGCAAGCTCCATAATGTCAGTGGTTTTCTCAATCCAGATGTCCCTGAAGCAGAAGGTCTCAGAGACATGATCAGATTTATTGCCACTACCAGAGTGGCCTATGCCATTACAGTTAGACCAGTGATCTTTGAGAACTATATTAGATCATTTTTGGTAATGCAGAAGTAGTAGACAATGATGGAGAAAAAGTAATTTCAGGAAGAATAACTACGACCATACACTGATAATCTCTGAGCAAACAATAAGACAATGCTTGAGATTTGAAGATGAACCTCATTCACCAACTGAATTTGATGAAGAAGATATCATGTCATTATTTGCTGACATTGGATATGAGGGTGGATTTGAGGCAAAACAGATAGTGAAAGGATTGGTAGATTTGCAGTGGAGGTTTCTCATTCATTATATCCAACACTACTTATCTAAAATAAAAACTGGGTGGAATGATATACCATTAACTATATCTTCACTGGTCTGTGCCTCTGCTCTAACAGACCCTACAACTTTTCAACCTATTTTTTAATGGAATGATGGCAAACATTCAAGAGGGGAGAAGGAACATGTTCCTAATGTATCCCAGATTTATTCAGTGTCTTATTAATGAAGCCTTTCCTGATCTGTTTTTAGAAGGCACCATTCTTGAAATTCCTCATTATAATGCAAAATCTTTGAAGTACATCAAGAAGAGAGATCCAAGAAATTTCTATAGTGGTACTTTCTTTCCACTTTTACCTTGGATGCAACAACAAAAGATCCCCAAAATGATGTGCCAATGGATGAGGAACAATTACAATAACAAGACCCGTTTATATGATGATGTTCCTATTGAGGAACCTGTACAAGAAATGGCAGCTAATGTTCCTGATGAGGAAGCAATTCATGAAGTGAATGTTCAAGGAGAAGCTCCAGAATAATCAGTGGAGCAGGTTGCTGTTCATGATCAACACCATGTTGATGAGCATGCAGAATTTGAAGAACTCATTAGACCAGTGTCACCTTTGATTAGTGATCCTCACTCTAGTGAAACAATAAGAAGCTACTGTTTTATCCCCTGTTAGTGTTGACCCCATTATCCCACAATCATGTTCTCCTATTGATACTCATCAAGAATCACAAGAAAGCCCTGCACATGAAGCTGTTGTTGTATTTGAAAGTTCTGGTGAATCTACCAGTTCCACAGACTTTACTCAATCATCTGATGATGAGGAAGATAATCAACAGTTTGCACCTCTTCCACAGAGACAAATTGTCTCTGAAGATGCTCCTTCTGAGAGCTTTACTAAATCAGAAATAAACAAACCAGATGATAAAGATAAGATGATATCTGAACTGATGGCAAAAGTGTCTAGACTGGAGAATACATTAAACAGGAGGTCAGGGGTACTCAGTGATAGACTCCAAGAGTTAGATGGAAAAGAAAAAGGACTAAGGGAGTCAAAAGAAAACTATGAAGCTGAGATGAGGATGAAGGATGATGAAATCAGTAAACTAAAATCATCCTTGGAAATGGCAAGAGAAGAAGTGTATGGGCTTGTTGAAACTATTGCCATACAAACAGAAGCAATGGAGGAACAAGAAAACTTGATTGAGTCTCAAAATGAGTTAATTGATGAGCTCACAAAAAGAAATGATGACTTCACAAAAGAGTTGATGAACTAGAACTCCATGTGAAATTGAAAGATGATATTTTAAAAGAAAAGGATGAGAAATCTAGTGATGAAAATGAACAACAAGTAGCAGAACAACAACATGAACAAGAAAAGGAAGAAAAAGTCAGGGATGAATCCAGTTGGGAAATAGTGGTTCATTCTGAAACTTCATCTGCAGATGCTACTATTATGAAAGAATTGATTGATGACTTGGACAGGTATTCTTCCAGTGAATTAATCATAGATGAAGAGTTTTGGGACTACATCAAATATATAAGGTCCCCTCTGATTCTATTGTAGTAATTCTTTCAAAACCTGTGCCAATTGAAGAAGAGTTAAGAATGCAGCCTGTGCCTGCAGTTGTGCTGACTTTTGAACAACAAAGTCTAATTAAAAGACTTTGTGATGAGTTAAAAGAAAAGAAACTGCTGAATTGAACATACAAGAAGCTGTTGAGGCTGAACAGCAAAGAATCACTCCTGAAATTAAGGTTGTTGAACAAGAACAACAGGCCAAAACTAATGAAGCTTCATCATCAGGATCAAAAGTGATAACATACACAAAAAAAGGAAGTATTTTTCAGAAAAGGCAAAAGGAAAACTTCCTATGGTTGAGGAAGAACAACCTAAAAAGAAAACCAAAGATGATCTCAGAAGTTTGGCAACAATTGCTGAATTTTTGGATGAACATGAGCAGGCTGAAAAAGAGTTACAGCATACTTTGGAAGTGTTAATGCTAGATGAAGAAGACTCTGAGAACAAACAAAAAAGACACATGATGATGTGACCAGCCCAGTATTATTGAGCAATCTGTTGAAAGCATGATTGAAAAGGCCAAAACTGATGATCTAATGATTCATACTATGTATCTGATCAATCATGGCTGATATGGTATTCAACATGACCTATGATGAGATTGTAGAAGAAGTAAAAAAGACAAAAAAAACTATTGGATCCATCATATGTAACAGAGTATGAGATGAAGAAAGATTCTGAAAAGAAAAAGGCTAAAACGACAACAACTTCCATCTCTAAAACAATAAAGAAAGATGCTGAACAGTCTATGTTTCCTAATCCCTATAGTATGTCTGATAGGGAAATGAAGGACTATCTTAACAAACAAGGGTTTACAAAAAGAAAACTTGGTAACATGAAGACCAATTCCCTAAGGGTTGCATTGTTAAAATTGATGAATGACATGAAAGACAGATTGAAGGCAATTGAAGAAGAAGTAATTGCCGAGAAACCCAGAACAAGAACATCAGCACAAGATGTGCAGCTGACAGTTAAAGATAAAGATGCTCTGGCCCCTATCATACACAAGAATTCAAAGTGGTTTATAGAGCCTTCTCAGCTTGAACTCCAAGAAGGGCTAACCACTGCTGAATTAATTAGAGGGGTGTCTACTCCAAGTGGCAAGACTGATGTTAAAATCATTGCCTGGAAGTAAGCGACTGGAATATGTTCATGGTGAAAAGAATATCAGGATTGGTACAATTCTTCACTGAGTATACAGCCTTAGTCAATGCATTGAAAGTTCATGATCTGAAAGAACTGGCTGAGCTTGATCTGGTGAATCCTGCTGGCATGTACAGAGGATATGAATTTTCTGATATTTTGAAGATGTTTAAAAAACTAACAACTTCAAATCATTGAAACCATTTGCACAAGAAAAGACAAGACCTTCAACAACCATTTGTCAAAAGAAGAACAAAAGAAGCAGAAGAAATAGTATTCCCTGAATTGTATGTAAAGCCAACTAAAAGTGTGAAAAGAAAGATGATTACAGACACTCATAAGTCAAAGCCTATTTCTAATGTTTATTATGATGAAGAAACTTATGAGCTTGTGATTGAAAGAACATGGGGAGGAAAAGAAGCCCGGAAATTAGAATTTTCAGTGGATATGAGGTGAGACTGCTAGATGAGTCTTACATACACTATATCTTCATGAGACACTTCAGAGCCCTCAAAAACAAAGCTGTGAAGATGATCTAGAGTTTATGTTGAAGTGTGTTAAGATCTTGAAGCTGGCATTTGACAGAATCAACAATAAAAGGGAACAAAAGAAGAAGAGAAAGGTGCCAATGCAGATTGGCAATATTGTCAAGTTAGAGGTTGATGCTGATGGGTCATTGCTGATCCATAGAGATGGGTTATCTTCCATTTCAGTTTGGGAACCCATCTTTTTGAAACAAATGCCCCTGCTGCTATCTACACCATAAGTGAGAAGAAGATACATGTGCTGAGCAGAGAAAAGATGAAAGAAGCAAAAGACTTTTCCAATATGATCAAGGCCATTATCAATCCCTCAATAGTACAACCTGAATCACAAATAGAAGCTGGTACAACTTTATCCCCAAAAGTCCAACAGAAGACATCACAAGAAAACCAACCAGAATCTTCACAACCACCAACTCCATTACAATCTTGAGGAACCTAGGCAGTATAATCCTTAGGGGGAGTATTGTTAGACCCTGAGAGGATCATACTTGCCAACTCAAGAAGTAGTTGGAGGCTGTTCTGGTTGGAGAACATTAGTTACAGAAAAAAACAATAGAAGACAACAGAAGACAAAAAAAGACAAGTATAAAGCACCCGAATTTGTTAATGCGGATGACTAGTGAACAAATGCGGACAAGTGTTTGTTCACATGCATTAACAAAAGAGGATCAAGACAACTAATGCTAAACAGAAGTGTTCATCTGCATTTGTCCATGCGAACGAACTAAAGAAATGCTAACAAAGATTGTTCACCCGTATTAGTCCATGCGGATGAACAATAGTAAATGCGGACAAAGATTGTTCACCCGCATTAGTCCATGCGAATGAACAACAGTAAATGCAAGACATATTCATCTGCATGAACTAATGCTAGTGAGCAAACACAAATGCTGACTACAAACAACAAATGCTGATGAAGACTTGTTCATCCGCATGAACTAATGCGGATAAACAACTTACATTGTTTTATATTTATTTGTACTTAGACTAGATTCACTTGTATAGATTAGGGTTAGTTTAGTCTTTTGTACAGGCAATGTATACGCCTATAAATATGGTCACATACCCTAACTTTGTAAGTTTTTGACTTCAGCATTAATATCAACAATATTTTACAACATTTACGACTGTTCTTGATTCTCTTACATTCAAGCGTTTACTACAGCAATTAATATTCTTTAAATAGTAATTCCGCTGCTATATTATTGTCTCAGTCCACATATTCGATCCTAGGTTGAGTCACATCAACCGAGAATATCATTCTCAAACCCAGTCAGATATATAATTCATCTAGTAGTCACGTCTCATAAGCACTTAACAATCTAATGTCTAGGCTATTCCCTTCCAAGCATCTTTCAAATACCAATTCATATGTTGTTTCATCATACTTTACATTAGAAATTAGCATTGTTTAGTGAGTTCTAGCAACTCTCTTTCTTTTTATGTAATTTGTTAGCTTTAAATTCCTTTTTAAGATTACCAACTCCTCGATTGTCTTGTTTCCTTACACTGGTCATAGGGGTTTCTGAAAGATCTGTCTTTTTTAATACATATCACATTAAGGGCTTTGAAGTTGTTGGTCTTTTTAAACATAGCAGCATGGTTGATTAATTCCAAGTTAGCAAGCTCCTTTAGGTCATGAATCTTCAGGGTGTTTACTAGATTAGTATATTCTATAAAGAATTGAACTAGACCTGAAATCCTTTTGACCATGAACATGTTCCAGCTAGAATCATATTTCCATGCGACGATCTTGATATTTTTTCCTTTTAGAGGTGTAATACCCTAGAGCATTTTAGAAGTAGTCAAACCTTGTTTTAGTTACAACTGAGAAGGTTTTTTGAACCACTCTTAATGTTTGCTCAGTAGAGGTGCCAATGTATCATGATCTGCACCAGGGACTTAAACATAATGAGTTGATCTTCTTTGACTGGGTAGAGTTTGGATCACATCCTCTTCCAAAATCTTATATTCTCTTTCAAATCATGAATGGTTATAAGCATTACAGCTCTAGGAGAGTTGGTTTTCATGGGACCCAACTTTCTCTTATTGAACCTATTCCTTGAAACAAATTCCTTTATTTTTAATCATTTTGTAGGGATCAGGAAATGGATACTATACTGGTGGTTGACTTGAAGAAGGTGGTAAAGTAGTAGAGGAAGAAGTAGCTTTAACCTTACCTTTCTTGGATTCTTCAGAGTTCTTCCACTCATACTCTACCTCAGTAGTTAGATCTAACAATCTTTCCACCTTTCTAATCATTTTAGTCATGGCCTCTGAGTTCATACTGAACAAATGATCAACATCATATCCTGGTTGTATTAGGAACATGACTTTCAGCATCAGATCATCAGTTTGGCCCTTTTCTACCATCTCTTCAAATGTTGGCTCTTGTCTTGGATGACTTTCTTGTAATTCAGGCTCATCATTAGTGATTTCTTCTAATGCACAACATTCTTCAATCTCTCCTTTCTTAAGATCAATAATTGTTATTGCTTGGCCCATTGCTCAATTGCTTGTATTTGTTCTTCCATGAACTGAGCAAGTACAGCCATGCTAAGCTTCTCTTCTCTTTTCAGCTTCCTAGGCTTAGGAATATCTTCTTTAATAATAGGTTGTTTTCCCATAGCCTTTTCTACCAAGTACTTTCTTCTTCTAGAATAAGTCTAAAGTTTAGATGAATAAGACATAGTGGCCTCAGCTGATTTAGTAGCTCTAGCTTCTACTATTTCTTCTTCTGTTCTTTAAGACTGAATTCCTTAGACAACTTTCTAATAAGTTCCTTTTCTCCTTAGAAAGAGTGATAATTACAACATCTGATAATGAGCTCTCTTTCAAATATGATTGGTTGTTGAGGAACAAACACAAATTGATCTGTAGGTGTGCTTGCTTCTCTGATAATGTCTAAAATGTCTTCATCAATAATGAAATTACAAGATAAATAGGCACCTAGCTCCTCAATCAACGAGCTCATGGTAGCCTTATCTTTTGTTTGAGTAAAAGTGGGTGTTGTATAAGGAACCATAGCAAGCCTGCCTTTATCTATAGGTTTTGCTAGGTGTGCTTGGTTGATCTTTAGGGCCTTCCATGGGCTGAAGTTTATTCTGTCTCTTTGGGAATCTTTCATCACCTCATCATCATCATCATCATCATTATCACTTTCTAAGCAAAAAATGTCATCAAACTCATATTTGCCCGAATATTTTTCTTTATCTTCATCATCATCATCTTACTCCTTCTTTATCATCATATCTTTAAGAAGACTGAGTATTTGAGTTAGATCATTGACATTCTATTCTTACCCAACAATCTTTTCAGATTCAGCATTTATTAGCCTTTCTTTATCATCCATGACCATGGTTTGAATTTTAGCATTCTTCATATGATCACCTAGCTCATCCTTCATCTTCACCATAGTGGACATGAATTCCTTGATCTAATTGTCTTTCAAGATCAATTCATTAGTTCTGTAAGCTACTACTTTGTCTTTCATTCTCATGGTCGTCTCCATCCTGTTAATCTTAACCTGTAGCTCATATCTGATCTCATCTCTATCCGACTCCCTTGATTGTTGAGTTTGTAATTGATGAATCGATTCTTGTATCTTCAAAAGGTAAGTATTCAGATGTCTATTTCCAGGCTACTTGTTCTTATAATACAGGTTGTTCCTCCTTATCCGTAGCTATCAATAAAACTAGTAGATTCATTAAAACTAAGTGATTCAACACTAATAGTAGGTGTTGACCTATGTGCCAGTAACATCTGAAATGGAGATGGAACAGGAGATAGAATAGGAGATGGAACAGGAGATAGAATAGGAGATGGGATAGGAGATGAAATAGGAGCAGATGCATGATCAGGAGAGGTAATTTGAAGATCACAACCTACATCAGCCTGTGGTGACATTGCTCCCTGACCTTCTACAATCACCTCTTCTTCAATCACAGGTTCTCCTTGTAGAGGTTCTTGTAGGGATTGAACCTAGAGGCTCAGAAAATCAAATCAAGATTATAAAGATCAAGTCGCATGAGAACTATGGGAGAACTTCCTAGTTTAGTATAAATAGTTGTTTTGTGATGTAATTTAGTCAGCTTTTGTCATTTTCTGATTTTAAACTTACTTGTAATCACTCAAAATCAGAGAGCAATAGAATTGAGAAGTTTATTATGAATCCAAGGATCGAAACATGAATTATTAGTTTGATTGAATTTATGATGATCGTGGAATTATCATAACTCAATGTTTAATTAATTGTTTGATAAATGTAATTATAACAGAAATTGATGAACAACAGATAATAGAAATAAAAAGCAAGATAAAGTAATCCGATGAACAAGTTTGATTCAATGGATTTCCATTAATAATGAATCGTTACAATTGATTTTGATGTTTTGATGATATGGTAATTGGTAGGTGTTCTTGGTGTTCTTTGTGTTTTGCTATAGCAATTGCTATTGTTTTGTTTCTATTTGTTGTTAAATGTTTGTTGCTATTTGTTCTTGTTGCTATTTGTTGTTCAATGTTTGTTATTTGTTTTGTTGTCCTAAAAGTGTGCACCCATGCCTTCTATTTATAGGCAGAGGGATTGACTTTTTACATGGGGAAAAGAAACTAAATCTTGACATGACATGAAATATTCGATTTGGACTAAATTGAAGTCTTCCATAGATGTTGACTTGATGACATCATTTAAGTCAACTTGACTTGTTGACTTCATATGTTGTACTTGCATGATTGGAGATCATGCAAGTATTTTGTTCTTCCGTAGGAATTGGCCTTCCGTAGGAGTTAGCCTTCCGTACGAGTTAGCCTTCCGTAGGAGTTGGTTTTTTGTTAATCTTGAACATCCTCGGGAGCAAGCTCTTCCACAGTAGCAGCAACTTAATCTCTGAACTTTTTCTTCAGTAGATGTGATTGTGCTTCCGCAGGAGATCCATTGATGCATATTGACTTGTTCATTTTCGCTCCATAGAACATCTATGGAAGAACACACTTGTTCATCCGCGTATAGTTCTTGTACTTGTGTTAATTTTCCAAATTGACAAAGTATGATGTTTTCCTGCCATTACATAAAATCAACACAAATAATATTTGGGTTAACATACATATCTTGCATTATATAAGAAAATAGATTTACAAATGATCATTACAAGAGATGAATAAACATCTAAACCTATACATTAGATCCAGTCCTAAAAATCTATCATATATGATTGACGGATGAATGGATCCGCAGATAATGCATAGAATATCTTGATCTTCTCAAGTAGTTGATTATATCCCTGCATCCCTCGGATACTGAATCATCTGGATTAAGAAAGGCACAAACATTATGATCTTTTGCGAATCTATTGGCCATTTAGATAATGTTGTTGTGAAAATAGGGGTGATTTTAGTGTGGATTTGAAAATTTGAACGTTGGCGGAGAAAGGGGTTTTTGGGCTGAGAGCGTTCTAGGTCTAGGTCTAAAAATTGTCTGAAAAAGTGAATGAAAATGACAACTGCCAAGGCTATCATTTATACTCCCTCGAACAATTTAAAGCTTTTTATTTAATGTTTGTGGGACCCTTAACCCTCATTACCCTTCCGTGGTTATCCACAAGTTAATTCTTTCGCAGAGCATTTACGAAAGACAAACTTTTTTGTTTATCCATATCAACAGGTTAATTCTTCCGCAGAGCATCTATGGAAGGCAAAACTTGTCATGATTTTTTCTGTATGATCCTAACATGTTGTTTGGTCATTGATGTTTGCTGTTAGACCTTGTTGACTCTGCTTCATGGCAAATATGCAAGATTGATTTATTAAAACCTCCGATATCCTACAGCCAAGTTAGTGCTCAAGCTCTAGTTTTCTTTATTTAATTGAGATAAACTCAGATTTTCATGCTGATGACTACTCCCCCTAAATTCATGATTAATGATGAACTTATGCATTTATCAAAAATTTATAAAGAGAATAGCATGAAAAGCAGTTATCTGTCCATTTTATTAATAAGAAAGAAACAAAAACAAAATCTTTTTGTATTTTTGTTTATAAGCAAAACTTAATATATGTACAAGCATTTACATCATAAAATGGGATCATATTATGACACTAAGTAACTTCCTAAGACAATTTTGTTTGATGATAGTAGACATAGATCTAGTGCTGATTGCAAGTATTATGATCTACATAAATTCAAGCAAGAGTATACATTTAACTTGTCATGTTGTTTATCATGTTTTGGTATGGATTAAAGATAGACAAATATGGACTCCACATTCAATTCACATTAGAGTTTGTCCTCCGTTTATGAGTTAATTCATCAGTTTTTCACACTTAAAACTATGTTCTGTAAATTATAAGCTATATCTTAAGATTTCTTTGAAATCTTATTAATGCTAATATGATATTTTAAGCTCTTTGAGATAATATACAATTGACCACATTGGATTCTTTTAGAGTTGTTCCTTTTGGAACTTTATGATGATCAGCATCAGGTCATCAGGTCTTTACTTACGTAAAACAAAGGTGCCTATGAGCCCAGGTTTTTGCTTACACAAAGCAAAGGGCCTATGGTGCTCAAAGATAGAGGTTATAAAGTGTTACAACATAGTGTGCTTGGGTGAGTAAGTTGATCACAGCAAGATAAGACTTACTTGCTTGCTCCTCAAAATGGAATTGGCCACAATTTATCATCTTGACATTATGTTAAGCATGAACTTGTTTATTTTCCACTCAAGCTGAACATACTCATATATCAAATCACATCTGATCAGTCTTTATTATAATTTTAAAAACATGCAAGAAAACAAAGGTATAGTGTGCTATCATTTCCTATGATATGAGCTGCTTTTTCAAGAAAACATATTAAAATGATAATATTTTTGAAGTTTTATATGTTTTATGAATGTTTTTGGCTTTTTCATATTAAGAGCAATAATGGACAGATCATGCTTTTCTTTGTGATGAAAACTAATGTAAGTTGATCATGCCTATGGACTCAATTAAGAAGTTAAATTTCACTGAGTCAAAGGCATTGGTGAATAAATCAACAAGCTGATTTGTTGTATCCACTTTGATTAATTTGATTAAACCTTTTTCTAAGCAGTCTCTCAGAAAATGGTATCTAATTTCTATGTGTTTTGTTTTACTATGTTGCACTGGATTACCAATTATGAACATAGCAGCTGAGTTATCTATGAAAATTGGTGTTTGAAGAAAATTGTAACCATAATCAAGTAGTTGGATTTGCAACCATAAAACTTGAGAGCAACCGGCTGAAGCAGCAATGTACTCAGCCTTAGTTGTGGATACTGACACATTTGTTTGCTTTTTGCACTGCCCAGAAACTAGTCTTGGTCCTATAAACTGACATCCACTAGTTGTTGATTTTCTGTTGTTGTTGCAAGCTCCAAAGTCACTATCAGAATCTGAATAAAGTTTGAAATCACCTTTTTTTGGATACCAAAGCGCAAGATCTGGCTTCCCTTTGAGGTATCTGAAGATCCTCTTAACTGTACTCAAATATGACTCCTTGGGGTCTGATTGATACCTAGCACAAACACAGATAGCAAACATTATATCAGGTCTGCTGGTAGGTAAGTACATCAATGATCCTATCATAGATCTATATAATCTTTGATCAACTGACTTCCCTTTAGGATCAGGTACAATCTTATCTATTGTTGATGCTGGTGTTTTGCATGAAGAAGACTCAACAAGATTGTACTTCTTCAAGATTTGATTCTCATACTTTTCCTGATTGATGAAAATGCCATCTGATTTTTGATGAACTTGTAAACCAAGGAAGAATGTTAATTCTCCCATAGAACTCATTTGGAACTCAGATTTCATCAAAGATTCAAAGTCTTGACACAATCTTTTGTTTGTTAACACAAAGATAATATAATCCACATAGATTTTGATAACCAAGAGGTCATGTTTGAGGAAGAGAGCCTGATCAATAGTTCCCCTTTAGTAACCATGCTTAAGCAGGAAAGATGATAATGTTTCATACCATTTTCTTGGTGACTGATGAAGACCATACAAAGCTTTGTCAAGCTTGTATACCCTGTATGGGTAAT
The DNA here is from genome assembly GCA_025506505.1 of Flaveria sonorensis. Lineage (NCBI taxonomy): Eukaryota > Viridiplantae > Streptophyta > Magnoliopsida > Asterales > Asteraceae > Flaveria > Flaveria sonorensis. Next base: position 45,287,479 of record CM046435.1, read on the forward strand.
CAGGATCTTCAAAGCCTGGTGGTTAGGCAACATAGACTTCTTCATCAATTTTACCATATAAGAAGGCACATTTTACATCTATTTGGTAAACTGTAAACTCCTTATATGAAGCAAAGGCTATAAAGACTCTAATAGCTTCAATCCTTGCAACTTGGGCAAAGACTTCATCATAGTCTATCCCTTCTTCTTGAGTATAGCCTTGTGCTATCAACCTTGCTTTGTTTCTAATGATAATACCTATGTCATCTAGTTTGTTCTTGAAAAGCCACCATGAACCAATTGGATATTGGCCTTCAGGAAGATCAACTAGAGTCCAAACTTTTTGCTTTTTGAATTGCTGAAGCTCTTCTTGCATTGCTTCAATCCAGCTGTTGTCTTTCAATGCAGCAGTTATATTGAGAGGAATCACTTGTGATAGAAAACAGGAGAACAGACAAATATTGCCAGCTCCCTCTTGACTTCTTGTGGTTCTTTCATTAAAATCACCAATAAATTTTTCTAATGGATGGGACTTATGAATTATTGTTGTTGGAATTAATTCAACTGAAATTGCTGATTCCAAGTTAGTGATGTTGGTAGATGGAGAGGGATCTAGCTAAGATGGGGAATCAACAAAGTGCTCAAAATCCTCATCATTTTGGTCTTCTGATGCTGAATAAAATCCGTCTTCATGATTTTGTGTTTCCGCAGATGTAGGTACAACTTCAACAGTAGCTACACGAATAACTACAGATGATGTAGTTTGTTGATCTAGAGATGTGAATGATGGAATGTTTTCTGATGGATTGGGAACTTCAGTTGAAGGAAATGAATCATCTCTGGAAGTAGATGGAACATCTACAGATGTAGAAGGAACTTCTGCGGATGCATTGTTAACTTCTGCGGATGCATTGATAACTTCCGCTAATGCATTAGTTAACTCTTTTGAAGTTGAATTTCCATTTCCACTAGAATTGTCATTGCTTGTTTGAGATGAAGGGCCTGGATCAGCGACACTTGAAGTGTGTGAATGAAATAATCTTGGAGGATCAGCAGTCAGTGGCACTTCACTCAAACTTGGAGGTACATAAGGATAACATGTATCCGTAGGACCTGCAACATTCAAATAACTAGAGTTAAATGAATTTGTTAATGCATCTATCTCAAACAACCAAGATGATCCTTTTACATATTTTGGAAATAAGGATTCATCAAAAGATACATTAGGTGTTTCCTCCATAATGTTGTGATGTGGAATGTAGATTCTATATGATTTATATGTTGATAAGTAACCAACAAAGAAACCATCATAAGCCTTTTCATCAAACTTTCCTAATTGATCTTTGGTGTTTAAAATAGACACATGACACCCAAAACCTCTAAGATAACCTATAAAAGGTTTTCTTTTAAACAAAAGTTCATAAGATGTTTTATTATGTTCTTTGACAATTAATGTTTTGTTTTGAACATTGCATGTTGTGTTCACTGCTTCTGCCCAAAATATGATTGACAACTGTGAATCAGCTAGCATTGTTTTGGTTGCTTCAATTAGAGTTTTGTTTCTTCTTTCAACAACTCCATTTTATTATGGTGTTCTTGGTGAAGTGAATTGTCTGGCAATGCCTTCGTTCCTGCAAAAGGAATCTAAAACATGATTAACAAATTCAGATCCATTATCACTTCTTAAGATTTTGATCTTTAAATCAAGTTGATTTTCAGTCTTAGTGATAAACTCCATTACTATTTCTAATGTTTCACTTTTATGTTATAAGAAAAAGACCCATGTGAATCTAGTGAAATAATCAACAATCACAAAACAATAAAACCTTTTACCAATGCTCAATACATTAGTTGAACCAAAAAGATCCATGTGTAGCATTTTGAGTGATGTTGTGTTTGTGTTGATTGTTTTGGATTTATGTGACACCCTATGTTGTTTTCCTTTATAAGAAGATGAACAATGATTAGAACAGCAAAATTCTTTCTTGGGAAGGCCAATGACTAAGTCACTTTTGACAAACTTATTCATGTTCTTCATGTTTGTATGAACCATTCTTCTATACCATAGTTGAGCTTCATTTTCTAATGACTTAGAAATCGGACAGGTTTCATTGCTTGTCATAGAGGTGTTGTTCATGTCAAAAAAATATGTGTTTCCTTTTCTTGGTGCTTTAAGAAGGATCCAATCTACTAGGATTTGAAAACCTGGCTTAAGAATGTAACAATAAGTGTTATCAAATAAAGTGGTATAATTTTGATCACAAATTTGAGATACACTGAGTAAGTTGTATTGTAAATTTTCACAAAAATTTACTTTCTCAAATTTGAGTACACCATTTATTACCATTCATTCACCAAAAATTCTACCTCCCTTCTTATCTCCACCAAATGCCACATATGAAGCATTTTTATGTTTGAAATCATGGAGGAGAGAACAGTTTCCTGTCATATACCTAGAACAACCACTGTCAACATACCACTTCTTGTCAGTCCTCCATGGATGTTCCTCTCTGGCCATAAGTGGAATTTTGTTCTCCATATTAGCCATCAATGCCTGATTCTCTTCCTGGACTTCCTTTTCATATATGCTCTAGTCGCAGGTACCATCCTGCAAAATAATCAACCCAGTTTCTTTAGAGTTACCGGTACCAGCTAAAGAACCTGTGGCTGGTTGGGATGAGTTTGTAAGCTAAGGTTTCTTAAAGCTCCTTTGATTTGCTTGTTTCATGTCATTTGTTGATTGCTGATTGCACTCCCTTGAAAAGTGACCATACAGATAACACTTGTAGCACATCACTTTTGATTTATCATACCAATTTTTGTTGTTCTTCCTATAACAATAGTCCCTTGTTCCTTCTCATATACATCTTGGCTCTGTAAGCAATCATGGCCATTTGCCATTGTAAATCCAATTCTTCTACTTCATCAGGTTGAAGTTCTTCAAGGTCTTGTTGGCAGATGTGAGCAGGAGTTAGAGTACTTCCTAAATAAGCTTGAAAGCTAGAACTGAAGGCTGTAAATGCTGCTTTCTGTTCTTTTGATTCTAGAACCATAATAATTGGTTTAGATTTGGTGTTGCGTTTGTTGGTTGAGGATCCCTTTGCTGCTTTAGCATTTTAGCTCTTTGAATCATCAAGTTTCCGTTCACCTTCTTATTAGAACTGCTTTGAAAGTTAGATTTAGAGGACTTTACTGCATAGAAACCAGCTTCTTCTTCATCATCACTCTCAACATAAGAGCTTTCATCATCATCATTAGAGATGAATGCACTTCTAGTACCCTTTGTTTCTTTGAATTGATATGGTGCTATTGGTGCTTTTACTGTCTTGTTTCTTGTTTTCTAATCCAACTCCAACGCTTCCACTTTTGCTACCAAAGTATCTAACCCAATTACCTTTAGACCAAGGGTATTTTTGAACATAGAAATAGTTTGAGTCCTACTTTAAGGCAAAGAATGGAGCATCTTTTTGTTTAGCTCCTCATTACTATACTTCAACTCAAAGATGTTCATCTTAGTAATGAGTTGCGTGTATCTATGGAGTTGTTGAGGAACAGATTCACCCTGAATATGATGAAATGTCTCATACTGTGAACGAAGGGTATCCTTCCTAATGCTTCTGATCTCATCACTTCCCTCACACAAAGTGTGAAGAATTTTCCATAATGAGTTGGCTGTTTTGTATGATTCACATCTAATTAAGAGGTCTTCAGGTAAAGCCATAGTAAGCATACTATAGGCCTTAATATCAGTTTTGACCTTCTTAAAATCATTAGGAGACATATCTTGCAAACTTACGGGCTTATTGTTGTCATTGTAATTAGGCCATAGAGTAGATGGAATGTAAGGACCTTCAGTATTGGACACCCATAAGTTAGAATCAGTATAATTAACATGGTTCCTGAATCTGATTGTCCATGTTTTAAAATCAGCTTTGTTCTCCAACATTGGAGGTTGGTAAGCTAAGCCAACAATTGAATTACTTATTTCAATTAAGTTGTTAATTATCAAATTATCAACAGATCTAATACTCTATGAATGTGAAAAGTAAATGAAATGCAGACACACTCACATAGCAATAACAAATCACTGATCATATTGATATTCAAATCAACTAAGACAAAATTCCTTAGAATTAATGACTTCTGTTGTGAATGAGCAAATTAATGACAAACTCTTAACAATTAAGAACTTATGGTCAAAATTAGTCAAATCGCTCAATGAATTCTCAGATGATTTGAAATTTGAAACGTTAGAAGATGAGATTTTGTTCAAATTTATTTAAATAACACAGAAATATCGAATCAACAGCACAAATCCAAGAATCAAAATGATTCTGAGGCAGATCGAGGTTAATCGACCAATAGAATAGTACTCGCTAATCGATTTAACAGGGTTTTGATGATTTTCACCAATTACACCAAATTATTGAGTAGAATACCTTCATTAGCTATTGATTAGCTAAACTCAACTAGAGTTTTGATTAATTTGTTCCCCGACACGCTTAAATCTGAGTTATGAACTCTTAAGCTGTGACGAACACCCAAAGTAATTTGAATCAACCATAATCATAACTAATCAGAAACTGATAGATCTAATGAAATAAACAATCAATTTGACTAATCAAAACTGATAGATCAATTGATCTAGATCAATCAGCACGAGGCTCTGATACCACCTGTGAATCTAAGGATTGAAACAGGAATTATCAGTTTGATTGAACAAATGATGATCGTGGAATTATCATAACTTGATGTCTAATTAATTTTTTGATAAATGTAATTGTAACAGAAATTGATGAACAACAGATAATAGAAATGAAAAGCAAGATAAAGTAATTTGATGAACAAGTTTTATTCAATTGATTTATATTAATAATGAATCAGTTATAATTGATTTTGATGTTTTGATGATATATTAATTGCTAGGTGTTCTTGGTGTTCTTGGTGTTTCGCTATTGCTATTGTTTTTGTTTCTATTTGTTGTTCAATGTTTGTTGCTATTTGTTATTGTTGCTATTTGTTATTCAATGTTGGTTATTTGTTTTGTTTCCCTAAAAGTGTGCACCCATGCCTTCTTTTATAGACAGAGGGATTCATTTTTTACATGGGGAAAAGAAAATAAGTCATGACATGACATGAAATATTCGATTTTGACTAAACTGAAGTCTTCCGTAGATGTTGACTTGATGACATCACTTCAGTCAGCCTGACTTGTTGACTTCATTACTTGTACTTGCATTATTTTGATCTTCCGTAGGAATTGGCCTTCCGTAGGAGTTAGCCTTCCATAGGAGTTAGCCATCCGTAGGAGTTGGTTCTTTGTTAATCTTGAACATCCTCAGGAGCAAGCTCTTTCGCAGCAGCAGCAACTTGATCTCTGAACTTATTCTTCAGTAGATGTGATTGTGCTTTCGCAGGAGATCGACTAATGCACATTGACTTGTTCATTTATGCTCCGTAGAACATCTACGGAAGAACACACTTGTTCATCCGCAAATAGTTCTTGAACTTGTGTCAATTTTCCTAATTGACCAAGTATGATGTTTTCCTGCAATTACATAAAATCAACATAATAATATTTAGGTTAACATATATATCTTGCATTACATAACAAAACAGATTTACAAATGATCATTACAAGAGATGAATAAACATCTAAACCTATACATTAGATCTAGTCCTAACATTTATTTACATTTGTTCTTATCTTCTACTATTTCAATTTTAATACCATGATGATTTTATTCCACGTCCTTATCACGATATCGATCGTATTTGTATTGTGCTGATCCTTACAATTGGTATCGGAACATGCTATGCTCTAGATTGATTGATTTGAAGATTGAAGAGTGTTTTTAAATTGTTCTTGAGCTCCCTTTTGGATTTCGTTGAAGATCTACTTGATTTCTATTGTTTTTTATCACTTTTGAAGATGTTGAATGCTACTATGTTGCTGATTGAAGATTTGATGGTGTTCATGTGATTAAACAAGCTAATTTGAAACAATTAGTGACACTTTGGATCAAAATTTGAACCTAAATCACTAATTCAAAGCTTAATTAATCAATTGTGAACAAATTGGTAACAAATTAAAGTTGGAATCATCGAAATTGGAATGAATATGCCTCATATGTTGCTAACCAATCCATACCTAGAACTACATCAAATCCGCCTAGGGGCCTCACGAACAATTTAGCATAGAACCTATGGCCTTCCAATTCTATGTCAGAATCTTCTATCATCTTGGAAATTCTGGTAGACTTACCAATACCAGTTTCTACATCGAAGGGCTCATCAATATTTCTACTACTAACAGACAACTTAGCACAGAAAGCAACAGAAATAAAACTCCTACTAGCGCTAGAATCAAATAATACAGAGGCACAAGTTTGGTTTACTAGAAACGTACCTGACACGACATCGGGATCCACTCTGAACTCCTCCCGGGTCATCGTTAATGCACTAGCGCTTGCCCTCTGCCCTTCATTCTCGGTCCTCTTCTTCGCCCCAGAACTCTGGGCCCTCGGCTTCTTGTAATCCCTACTCACATGACCCTCTTCACTATAGTTATAGCACCTTAACACCCTACAATCCCTTGCCATATGACCAGGCCTCCCACACTTGAAACAGACATTCGATCCCCACTTACACTCTCCAGTATGCTCCTTTCCATATTTGCCATACTTTTTCATCCTCGTGCCTGCTGACACTACCCTTCGAACATCCACCTTCGCCCTCTTGTTGTTTGGAGTAAAACCACCACGTCCAAACCGCTTTCCATTCCAGTTCCTGTCACCACCACCCTTTTTATTCACCTCCATTACCACCACCTCTTCCCTTTCATCATACAGCCTCCCTGCCAGATCGACCACCGACCTAAAAGTACTCGGCCGAGCGGCGATCATGTGCCTACGAATATCCGCTGGCAATCCCTGAATATACCTCTTGATCTTCCTCGACACCAGCGTCACCTGATCCGGCACTAATCTTGCCATATCATTAAACTTCGTGGTGTACTGCTGGTGTGTCATGGTTCCCGCCTCTAACTACAGGAACCCCCTCTTTACCTTGTCCAGCTCCCTGTGAGGACAAAACTCCTCAATCACCATTTTCTTTAGTTCTCCCCACCTTATTTTCCTAATAGCCCAGCTGCCCTCGGGTTGGACAATATTGTCCCAACAGCATAAAGTCGATTCCACACATGAGTGAGTGGTAAACTTCACCCTTTGGTAAACTTCACCAATCCGTGAGCAGCAGTATCATTACCATTGCCATCAAAAGTTGGGGGTTTGCATTGTTGAAATGCCCCATAGCTGCACCCCTTCACGGTTTCCCGCACTACTACCTCCTCCTCATCACTAGAGGCCGCCATCTTAGTGTTTAGTTGCTCCCCTTCATCCTGATCTCTATCATCCCTCCTTCTCCCAGCAGTTTTCTTTCTCTCCTCCTCCTTCTCCTTTTTCTCATCCTCTCTCACCGCACGGATGACCTTGGTCACCACAGATGGCGGGATCGTCTGCATGACCTGATGCACTTCCTCTACAACTGCCTCCTTTACTGTGGCTCTCAAGTTAGCACTCTCATCACCGCCCTCCTGGTGATGAAGTTCGGGCTTATCAGGAGCCATCTCAGTAGTCTTGGGCTTGTTCCTCGTGACACGTGGCCAGCACCATGGCTACCTCGTGTTCCTCCTCGAGAAGCTTTCGACGATCTACCACCAGCCATCCTCTAAACATTATAAGATTCAAACACTAACACGGTCTATCATGGTAATAGCTCGGTTTATGTCAAGTATAGTAAGTCCCTAATTACAGTGGCTAGTTGTGATTAGCCACTTACTTTAATCTTCATCCCGCAAACATTTCCTATCCTGATTACATAAGTATCCAAATCTACTAAAGGCACATAAATCATATAGCATGCGCACATAATACCGGTTAATATAGGAAAAGAAATACATGATGGCACGTAGCTACTTGGGCTAGCATCCCTTCATTCGGTCCCATTCTCAGTTTAAGTTTAGGTTTTGAAAATATTTTACCCATTTCTCTTAAACTTTGGCTATGATACCAACTTGTAAAGCCCCGTTCCTGAAAACCTCACAGTTGGTCAATCACAGCATTAATTATATAAAAATACATACATATCATAGAACTTAGCAGCGAATTATTTTTAACAAAAGCCATTCATGCATTAATATTTAATGTTGCCAAATAATACATCATTGTATTTTAGGAGTTACAAAAGAATCATTCAGTTGCATTATAAAACAACAATAGCATTATGCACAAATGGATGCCAGTCTTACCCGCCAAGTAGCTTCACCCGCGTGCCATCCCAATAACAAGTTACCTGCCAACTGAAAATGCATAAAAGTCAGTGTTGCTGAGTGAGTTCTAGTTTTTTTTTTAGAATTAAAAATACCTTGTTTAAATATATAAAAATATCATTTTCTTAAAATACTCCCTTTACATAAATCCGTTACTTCCGTACGCGATCACACATCATACGTACAACAAGATGATATTCATTATTATTCTTCATCATTCTTCTCATTCATTTCATAATTTTATCATTATCTTTCACTTTCTACCGAACCAATGTGCAATACCCCGAACATTGTGCACGAAGCGAGTACTGGGCCGAAGTCTATAAATAGACCCCTAACATTGCGCATGAAGTCTGACCCAGTACCTAGGGCAAGCAACAAGGGTTCCGTTAATCTCGAAGATTGACTCTGCATGCATCCTCATGGGGTAGCTAACCCGCACATAGTTGAGCTGACAACCCGTGGCTGTGAACCTCCTTTCATTTTGCTTGCAAGACTTTCATTCATTTGTTAAGTTCCACTTTTCATTATCATTAATCTTTCACTTCATTTATGATAATACTTTATGTATACGAGCATAAACACACCACGTAAAGTCATATAATAATACATAATATGGAACATAAGAACAGGCCACAAACAAGCATAACATCAACAAACATAACCACCAAAACATCCCAGGGTTAAGTCAATTCCCGAAGCATAACATCACTTCATTTCAAATTTCCAAAATTCTAGAAATTTTTTAAGGCAATTAGGCGCATTAACACTATGTAGGCGCATGAGTGCTATGCAGGCGCACCAACACTTAGGCGCATGAGAAAACTTAGGTGCATGAGCACTGCTCGGGTGCATGAGCCTTACTTAGGCGCATGAGCACTTAGGTGCATAGGCAGTAGGCACATGGGCACTTAAGCGTATGGGGTACTGTTTGCGCACATGAACCAAGACTTTGGCGCATGAGCAATTTTCTAGGCGCATGGGTACTATTAGGGCGCATGGGCTGGTACTTAGGCTTTTTTGGTAAAATTCTCAGGCGCATGAGCCCTATTTGGGCGCATGAGAAGGGACATAGGCGTCCGAGCTAAATTGCAGGCGTATGAGCAGCAATTATGTTAAAACTTATAAATTTTCAGTCCCAAATCATCATCCTAACATGTCTGTATCTTAAATCTAGCATTTTAGGCACCTAAAACAAGCATAACCCCACATCATACAAGAATCCATACATACATACATATGGTTAACATACATATAAGTTGTAAAATGATTTTACATGCCTTTTCAGCCCCAAAAGAAGTTTAAAACACAATACCGGGGATCTAGAACTCACCAATTGCAGCCTTCAAGTAAAACTCCACCTCACTTGAGGGCACAACGAGTTCAAACAACCTAAACACACCAAAAACTCATAAGAATAAGTCCACAAGATGAAAATTCAGCTGAAACCGAACCAAAAACACAAGAAAATACCTACCTTCAAAAATTTCAGCTTCTTCTTCTTGAAAAAACCCCAGAGAACTGCTCTTCCTTCTTTTTTCTTGTTTCCATCCGAAAGTGGGTGTAGAAAAAGCAGATGCACGGGCAACCATACCCCTTTTAAACATAAAATCATAGTGTTTTGCACCTTGTACGCTTTACCCAGTCCACTTGTGCCCATTATCTTTTCTTTCAAGATACTTTTCTTTTCCTTTATTTTAAACAAATTTTCGGGTGTTACAACTACGAAAGGGTAAGTTGCCGATTGGTACTAAATGGATATTCAAAAATAAAATGGATGAAAAAGATGTAATTGTTTGAAACAAGGCCATACTTGTTGTTCAAGTATTCAATCAGATTGAAGGACTTGATTTTGAAGAAGTATATGCTCCAGTTGCAAGACTAGAAGCTATACGCATTTTTCTGGCTTATGCTTCATACAAGAACTTTAAGGTGTATCAAATGGATGTCAAAACTATATTCTTGTATGGTGAGAGGAAAGAAGAAACTTATTTTTGTCAATCACCTGGATTTGAAGATCCAGATCATCCTAACTATGTTTATAAGTCTGACAAAGCACTATATGGCTTACATCAAGCACCTCGAGCTTGGTATGCCACCCTCACTAAACATTTTCTTACAAATGGTTATACACGGGGTGCTATCGATCAAACTTTATTTTTACGAAAGACTTGTGATGATCTTATTCTTGTTCAAGTATATGTCAACGACATGATCTTTAGATTTACCAATGATGATTTGTGAAAGGAATTTGAAGCTATGATGAAAAAGTAATCTGAGATGAGTTCTCTTAGGGAAATGTCATTTTTCTTGGGTATCCAAGTTAAACAAGATGATAAGGGTATACTGATACATCATGAAAAATATATTCATATTATCCTGTACAAATATAAATTTGAGGACTCCAAGACAACTCCCACTCTAATGACTTATCATCCTACTTTAACTCCTGATCTCACGGGTGACAACGTTGATCAGCATTTGTATCTATCTATGATTGGATCTCTGATGTATCTCATTGCTAGCAAACTAGACATCATGTTTCCTGTCTATCAGTGTGAACGTTATCAAAGTAATCCGAAGGAATTTCACATGAAAGCTGTCAACCGGATTTTCAAATACCTCAAGGGTCAACCAACACTCGTCCTTTGGTATCCTAAAAATTCCGAATTCAATTTATATGCTTATACTGATAATGATTATGCAAGATGTAACATAGAAAGGAAATCAACAACCAATGGCTGTCAATTCCTTGGAAACGGGTTGATTTCTTGGCAATGCTAGAAGCAGTAGACGGTATCCACATCCACTGGAGAGGTTGAATATGTGGCTGCATCAAGTTGTTGTTCTCAGATTATTTGGATTCAGTAACAACTTCTTGATTATGGCCTTACGATTTATAACACCAGAATTTGGTGTGACAACACTGTAGTGTTAAACATAGTGAAGAGTCCAATAAAACATTCAAAGGCAAAACACATCGACATCCGCATGCACTTTATCCGTGACTGTTTTGATCGAAAACTTATCCATCTAGAATCAGTCTCATGAGATGACAACATTGCTGATTTGTTTACAATGGGGTTTGATCATACCAGATTTGACTTTTTAGTCCAATCTCTAGGAATGATTAACTTTGGTTAATGATTATCCATACACCCATTAAAAAAAATTCTATTCATTTTAGTTAAAATTGTTATTTTCTTTGAAGATAATCATAATTTTAGGGGGAAAAAATATGAAAATGTCTAGAAAAAGATTTTGTTCTTAGGGGGAGTAAAAGAAAATTAGAAAACTATTATATTTTACATATTGAGAAAATTAAAATTTACAAGGATTTATAGGAAATGATAGTACATTTCTTGATTTTGATATATTACATTCTAAAGCTTAAAAGAAACTGACTTGGATTATGTGCATTTCTTGATTTAAATGTTGATAGACTTGACTTTCAAGACTAAAAAGCACTATGATTTGTGATACACTGGAAATAATTAATGACTGAAGTGGATAACTCATCAAGGTTTGTGGTAACATTGATTTCATGCTAAAACAGACTGAGAGTTATAGTCTAGTCATACTCAAGCCAAATATTGTCTAATTCAGTTTATTTCAGAAGAAGTATGTATATATAAATATCAAAAGATGAAAAAGATATGAAAAGTAAAAACAAAAAGGAAATAAACATAAACAAAAAGAGCAAAAAGATGCCAAAAGATCATATAGGAATAAAAGATGCCAATCATCATAATAATAAAAAGATATGTCATAGACATATATACTATATGATAAATATTTTCCTTTTTAAGAATATGTTCTGACATAGGAGGCTAAATCAAAAGATGGGGCATGTAAGCTCAACTTGGCATGTAAGTCCTAAACGTCTTGCGAGGGCAAAACAGAAGTCCGACTGACAGTTAATAAGTCCTAAAATGTGTTAATATTCTGTGTTCAGGATCGTTTCTCAGGCTAGTTATGCTCTAAATAGATATTATAATAGGGAAACATAATTCTGAAAATGCTGATCAGAAGTAAAGAGTGTAAGTCAAGTTGGGATGACTTGAAATCTCAAAAGTGTCTTGAAGCTGGATAAGGGTTCTACAGAATTTTTGATTGTGAGATCCACAGATTTCATACAAATTAATCTAAACATGATAAATATCACCGAGTATATGTCCAAGTAAAAATTGAAGTCTAAAATTAAGGTGAACATAACATATTGACAATCAACCTAACCAGTCTTATTTAAAACAAAGTCAGACGATGTTAATGATCGATTTCATAAGAAATATGATCCTACACTTGAACATTTACCAAAAGTATTGTAAGTCCAAATTTGTGTGTCAACTTGCTTTTGTTTTTGTTTTTGTGTGTCTATAAAATTTTACAAAAATTAAGGGTCCTTATATCTTTGTAAACACTTAGCTAGTATATTTTTATTCATAAGAAATCATATGGTTCAACAAAATAAATAAAATTGAAAAGTTGAAAAGCTAAAAAGTTCAAAAGAAGTTGAAATTCTCGCGTGTGAGAAGTTCAAAGTGTTCAAAATGTTGGCTAATGCGACTAGTTGAACTAGTCGCATGCGAGAATGTCAAGGAATGTGAAAAGTCTGAGTGTGCAAAGTTCTGACTTCTCGCACGATAAGTCAGAAGGCTATAAAAGCAACAGTTGTGCGAATAGTAAACTATTCACATCGCAAAACTGTTTTCACACTCTCAAAGTTTCTAACTGTTAACACTACTTCCTGTTGATATACATGTTCATTGTGGTTGCACATAGATTGATTAAGGATTGATAAGGTTGGTTATTAGATTTAGATTGTGTTTATGAGTGTTTGAACTATAACTGACTCAATGAGGACAAATAAAGATAGAATTGAACGAAATTAATCATATGAAACCTTAAAATCGACCTAATCGACACTTGTTGAACATGTATCAATAGTTAAATCAGTTTGACATATGTTTAATTTGAAAATCTGAAAAGTTCCGAATTATAGTGTGTGAAAAGTCATTGGAATATGAACAGTCGTAATAAGTTTTCAACATGTTCAGAATCTTTCGCTTGACTTTCAAACTTGTCGCGCGAACTGTTGACCTATGGTCAAACTTAGTTTCATGCAAATAGATGACATTTTCACATGAAAAGTTATCTATTCACATGCGATTAGTTTATTTCATGCGATAAGTTCAAAATTTTCAGTTCAAAATTTTTCTACGTTTGGAATTCCTGTGTATGAGTAACTAATCAATCTTTGTCTATAATTATCTTTTAGATGGCTCGTTAAATGGTTTTTAACAAAAACCATAATTCTATTGCATTTCTTGGAGACATACCTAAGGATAAGGCTTTGTTCAGATCTCTGATTGTCGGCCTCAAGACGTCCCATATACATCATGCTATATTTAGCTAATCCTACAATTTACACTGATGTTATCAATTAGTTCTGGCTTACGGTAGCCAATGAGAGAGATGATCGGGAGAACCATGTATATCAGCAACAGTCAAGGGAAAGGGGATAGTTATTACAGGTGAGGTTATTAACAGTGTACAGTTGTTGGAGGATCAGCAGAATGCATAAGTAAAGATTGATGATGACGTGGCTAGTGACTGTTTGAAGAGAATGGGTTATGATCATTGTTACCTATCACTGGAGAAGAAGTATTTACCTCCGTTCTGGAAGTAGTTATTCCATGTGGTCATTCACTGCTTAAGTAATCTAAAGGCTGGGATGGATATCCTAAGTGTAGTATTTGGATCCCTGCTGATATCACTTGTTGACGATCTACCATACAACATATCAAAGGCTATCTTCTCGGAGATACAAAAGAATATGATACCATGGGGAAGAAGTTCATGCACCCCGGATTCATACAGGTGATTGTGAATGCTGCTCACCCTGAGCTAGCGGTGTCTGATTCATCCTGTGTCGACATGGTGATGAAGAAAGACATTTCCACTTATTTGATGTGAGCAAGGGAGAATGCCTGGGCTGGTTCATATTTTGCCAAACTTGGCAGATTTATTAAGGGTTATCAGGAAGAAGCACAACAACCAAAGAATATGGCCCCTCAAGCTGATCAAGTTGGTCCATTTACTAGAGTTCCTGCTGATGCTCCAGGAAGCTCTCAACCAGCTTGCATGTCAGTAGATGATGAGATTGATTCCTGGTTTAGTTCAAAAAGTGAAACTGATAGTTATCAGATTGGTAATGTTCCATATGTACTTCAAGAAAGACCCAAAGTGCAAGAAACACCAACTAAATGCACTGCTGAGGAGAGAGATGCCGATTTTATTCTTGAGGATTCTTCATCTACTCAGAGGGGAACGAAGAGAATGGCAAGGAAAACTGCTGATAGTCCATATGGGACGGGTAGAGGATGAGCTGTTTTGCGTAAGCGTCGGACCCTGTTGACCACTGTGTCGACTGGTTATGATATTCCTATGTCTGAGACTCCGGTCACTGCAAGTGAGGCTACAGCTTTAGACACTCCGATTGTAACACCCGAAAATTTATTTAGAAAAGAATAAAGATAGAAACGAGAATTTGCATAAGTGGAGGGCCTAAAGTGTACAAAAGGACAAAACATTATTACTTTATGTTTAAAAGAAGCATGGCCGCCCACTTCTTTGCACACCAACTATTCTCAGCAGCAAAAAGAAGAAAAAGGAAGTGTTTGACCGAAGAAGAAGAAGAAGAAGACCTGCTTGAAGGTGAGTTTTTCATGTGTTTTTGCTCGGTTTCAGCTGGATTTTCAGCTTCTGGACCGGGTTTTATGTGTTTCTATATGTTTAGTTGCTTCTTTACGTGTGTATAGTTGTTTAAACTCCTTGTGCTCTTGTGTTTGGTGGAGTTTTACTCGAAGGCTACAATAGGTGAGTTCTAGATCCCCTCTTTTACATGTTTTCTACTTGTTTTGGGGCTGATATTATGAATCCTTGGATCGTTCAGGAATTATCAGAATTGATTTGAACAAGTATTAATCGTGGAATTATCAATACTTGGTGTTTAATCTATTAATAATAATAAAATCAATCAATCAAACAAATAAAATAAGAATAATCAAACCGAGAGAGCTCAAGAACGTTAATTGAATGCTTTCTTGTTGTTATTAAGGTTGCTGATCTTGAATACAATGATTCAGATAATGATCACTAATGATTCTAATGATTCTCAATTATTGTTATATGATTTATTGATTACATCTGTTGATGATCTCGTATCTATTTATAGAGATCTAATGCTGTTATATTGCTAGCTATTTTGTTGCTATAATTAGGCTAATCATCATTATTCGAACCTTCTTCGTGTTTATCGGCTTAGGAATTCATGATTTACAATGATTCTACTGATGATAAAATTTGTTGATATGACGTGGAATATCCGCTTGAATAAAACGTCTTCAATCGTCGTTAATGTTGTTGATGTTCTGCCACGTTGACTTTTGACTTGAGGTTGACTTCCGAGTTAATAGGTCTTCCACAGGAATTTACTCTTCTGCAGATAGTCTGTCTTCCGCAGCAACTGTTGTACAGTACTTGTTCTTATGCTTCCGCAGGAGTTCTTGTCTTCCGCATCAATCCCTCCTTCAGTAGCTTTACTTGTTATCTTCTTTTTCAACTGAAGTTGTTCTTTCGTATGAGATCTACGGATGTACAATCTTCAGTTATGTTCCTGAGAACATCTACGGAAGAACACTTTATTCATCCGCAGTTGTTCCAATACAGTTAATTTTCCAAATTGACACAGTTTAATGTTTCCTGCACATTCACACATACATTCTGAAATATATTATATAATAGATGAATATATTAAATGAAGTGCAAAATAAATGTTATTTAGTTCAATAACACAATTATAATCAAATATATTCATTTTATATCATTAAGAACAATAATTACAATTATGATTACAAGAGTGATATATATCATCTAAACCTATACAAGTGATATATCCCTAACAGTACTCCCCTTTAGGTTTAGACTCTAGTAATCATTGGTTTAGCACTCTAAGTTCATTCACTCTTGCCAAAATTCTTGATTTGAAGTAGTCAGCAGCAGCTTTTTGATCTTCATATTTAAAACTGATCTGCCTTCGGCTCGTTCTCTTCAAAGTTTTGTATTTCAAGCCCAGGATATCTTCTTCAGTGGTGAGTGTTGCAACAACACTATTATTAGATACCACTTCCAATTCATCCTGTTTTGAAATTCTCAGTTCAGTCATAGGCTTTATGTCTGATCCTATTAACTGGCCAGCCTCAAATTTTCTCCTCATGTGTGCCTTGGCATGCAACTTGTCAATGACTTGAATAATGTGTACATATAAGCACAAGTCATTTTGAGCAGTTTGGTCATGCAGCGTTGGAAAATATTTGGATATAAGTATAACGTGTAGCTTGGGTGCAAAAGTTTGATTTCCACAGGATCGAATAATCTAATACTTGAGCCGTTCTTCTGTGGATCATTTCTTTGCAGTACCAGCTCTTTAGTTTTTTCAACACAACCCCATTCAGTGATAGGGCATGTATACTGATTTCCTTCGATGATCTTGAGTGGTGTATTGGCCATGTCAACATATCCAGTTCTTTGCTTAAATTCAGCATCTACAAGGTGAGAACTGAAATGTGACCTTCTCTATCTTCTCTTGTGCTCAACATCCACTTGTTTTGCTTCTCTTAGCACATCTCCTTTGAACTTGTGACTAAGCTTAGCCACTAGTCCAGAAAATTCTCTACCTCTTGGGCTGATTGGGTAGTTTGTTATTGGGATGTTTTGAAGAGTGTTTAGATCAGCTTCTGGAAGGGTAAGTAGGTTCTCCACCATGGAAAGTATTGTATCATTCCAGATGCTCTCTTTAGCATGACAAATTCCCATTTTGGATCAAATTTCCAAGAAATGATTTTGTTCTCTTCTGCTGCTTCTGGAGTTGTTATGAGGTTAAAGAATTGGATCAAGGTATCCTTCTGCTCTATGATCTCTCTAACTGGAGTGCCCAGGGGCCAGATCTTGTTAGGAATTAAGTCCTTTGGTTCTCTTATAAGCTTTTCTATTCCCCTGTGCATGTCTCTACTTTCTACTACAGTTAGCTCAATAGAAGCTTGTTCAGGTTGTTGTTGGTATGCAGGATTTGGAGCTCTAGTCCTGAATATTACTCCTGTGTCCAGCTCAAATCTCATTACATATTCCATCATTCTCCTGAGCTCACCAACTGTTCTTCCTTTGAGTTCATGTTGCATGTAATTATGACTTTGCAACCAGCAGATCATGTTGTATCTTGTCAGCTTAGCTGTATCAAAACGTCCCAATTCCTTCCTTATCTTCTCCAATGCCTTATATGTTGAGAAATTTTCATAGTTACATACAGAAAGTATCAGGCTGGCAGCATCAAACTCTTTGATCATTGTAATCATCTCTTGCTCAGTCATCTTCTCCACCATGTCATACGGGAACCCTTTCTTGATTAAATCCATAAACATTGATGATTGTGGTCTTTCCTTTAATATGTCTTCAATGGTCAGTAGATCTTAATGTTTTAATTCTTTTTCACTTTCATCTGACATTACTTTTATTAATTCTTCACACTCAGCATCGCTGTCTTCTTTAAGCTGTTCCACTGGGGCTGAATGCTCTAGTGAATCTTGTTTTATTCTTTTTGGTGGTTCACCTGCAGCATTAGTGGTTTTCCCCAGGTATTTTCTTTTTCTACTTTAAGTGATCATGGTGGACTCACTTTTTATCAATTCAGCATCAGACAACTTCTTCTTCAACTTCTCAATCTCAATCTCCTTCTCTTTCAGTTGAAGTGCTTGTTCATCTACTAAGTCATTCAGAGCATCAATTACTTCATTGTCAATCAACATATCTTCCCTCAGCCTCTTCAATCTACTCTCCAGTTGTATGATTATCTTATCTTTCTCTGATATTAATTCATCTTTCTCTTTTAATTCCTTCTTTATCCTTCTCAGTTTTTCTAGCTTCCTATTTCCCTTTAGGATGAGGTTATTATATTTTGCTACTAAATAGCTCTTACTCATATCTATCTCCTCATCCTTCAGGTCATTCTCATAATAAGCTTTAATAAACTCTTCTTGCATCACTTTCTCATCCTCATCTTTCTTTTCTTCATCAATACAAAGTTCTTCTATATCTCAATCATTAACAGCTTCATCACCATCCTCTTCAAGATTAAGTTCTTCTGTTGGTGTTGGGCTGTCAATTGGTTCAGTGGGTGTGGGGGAAGTGGTTGGTTCTAAAGATGTTGTGAAGAGATTGGCTCAATAGGTGTTGGGGATGAGATTGGTTCAGTTTGGCTGAGATGTGTGGTTGTTGGTTGAGTCACCTCCTCATCAAATACTTCAGTTGAAGCAGTATTGATAGTAGTTTGTGAGTGGTTTTCAAATACTTCAGTTGAAGCAGTATTGATAGTGGTTTGTGAGTGGTTTTCAGAGATGGGTTGTGTGTGTTCACCTGAGGGAGATATCAAGTGAACAGATGGTGATGGTGGTTGAGTGTGTGTGCAGGGGATTCAATTGGTGTGTTCTAGTGGTGAGGATCTTCACTCCATATGAGTTCTTGTGGTATGTCCTCAGACTCATCCAAGACATGGGCAAACATATCCACACCTCCTCCCTTATACTGCCCTTTTAGTTTATTAAGGAGGGATCTTCCAAGGTGTGTTTGCACACAAATGTCACCTTCTTTCTCTACCTCGGGCAATTGTTCATTTATTATCAGTTGTAGGAACCTTGGAAACATGAACATCTTGTTCTCTTTCTCCACACTTATATGATCACAGAGGCAATTCATGATGTATCTGGCATAGTTGTACTTTCTCCCTTCGAATATCCCGATAATGCCAGAGGAGATGTGCCTTGAAAATCTGTCCAACCCAGACTTTCGGTTGGAGATGCACTTAAGATAAGTGTGGCACAGGAAGCGATATGGCTTGTATAGTCTCCCTTTCTTTATCTCCCTATTCCTGTAATCTCCATCATGCCCCATCAGACCAAATACCCTCTGAATGTATTCATGGTCGAATACATCAGGATGTCCTTATTCATCATCTCCCAACTCTAATGCACTTTTTGTGCCTTCATCTACCCACAGTGGTAGATTTCCAATGGTGGCAGTGATAACAGATCCTTCACCTTCATCTTCTACTCTTGCTGAGCTCCAAAAGTCTGTCATATGCGATAGATAGATGAGTGGATCTGCCGTTAGTGCATAGAAGAGTCGTGTTCTCCTCAGGTATCGTATAATGTCTCTGCACTCATCATCCACGTCTGGGTTTAAGAACGCACAGACATTGTGATCTCTTACAAATCTGTTTGCCATGATGTCTGTGAGGTTTGAGTTTGAACGATTGACTTCTATGCAACTGAAAAGGAGTTTTTGAGGGGTTTTTGGCTCAGAATTTCTAGGTTAAGGGTAATTTTGGGTGAATAGAAAACCCAATGGTCGGAGTAAGTTTTTACCCCTCCGAGGTTATTAACTATGCCTAATAAATAATTAATAGCAATTAATTATCATATAATTAAGCAAAGTATAAAATCCACGGAAATCATTGTTTCTTCCGTACTTTATCTACGGAAGAGGACCCATTCTGTCTTCCACAGAAGCATCTGCGGATGAACATATTTCACTGTATCTGCGGATGAACAGATTTCACTGTATCTACGAAAGATAGCTTTTTGTCTTCCGTAGTACGCCTTAGGTTCCGATTACTTATACTGCTTAGATTAAGGGAATTAATTATTGATCAGTTATACTTACTCCCCCTAAATTTGTGATTAATCATCTACGGATGAGTTTATCAAAAATTTATATGAAAATCGCATGATCAGTGAGTATGTAACTGAAATCACATGAGTATAGTAATCTATGGCAGGAAATTGGTTGAGAAACTAAGGATCATGCTATAAATCCGACACATTCCTGCTTAGTTTGGTTGAGAAAAGCCTACTAGATCTGGTGCAAATTGCAAATATGGTGATCCGCAAAAGTTCAACCTAGAGTGTATGTTGGGCATGTCCGGCTAGTTATCATGTTTTGGTAAGAATTAAAGATAAACAAGGATGAATGCATCATGCAAGGTGTATGAAAGTCTATCTCCCAGATTGTGATTAATTCATCACTTTGTAAAACATACCATGTTCTGTAGATTATAAGCTCTATCTTAAGATTTCAAAGAAATCTTATTAATGCCTTTTATGAATGCTCTTTGAATACTATGTATTTGATCCTTTAGGATTCTTTTAGGAGCAGTTCTTTTTTTGGGAACTTTTAATGATTAGCATGAGGTCACCAGGTCTTTACTTACGTAAAACAGAGGTGTCCTTTGACCCAGGTCTTTGCTTACGTGAAACAGAGGGTCATGATGCGCAAAGATAGTGGTTATAAGGTGTTACAACATATTAAGTGTGCATAAGTGATGAGTTGTGGACTTTCTGATGAGACTTACTTGTTAACTCCTCACAATGACTTATCCATACTAAGTCATCTTGGCTTTATGTTGAGCATGACATAGCTTATTTTTCACTCAGGATGAACCTATTCACATATTCAACACATCAGATCAGAAGATAGTTCGTTGGGTGCAGGCAGGATATATGTCATGTTTATAGCATACTATCATATCCGTAGGTTATCAAAAGCCTTACACATAAGTTTATGTTGTATCCTCATATGAGCATAGTTAAAGAGCCTATATACCTATTTGTTAATGTTTTGAACTTATTCTAAGTTGATCATGCCTAATGATTCAATTAAGTACTTAAATCTTACTGAGTCAAAGGCCTTATTGAATAAATCAGCAAGCTGATTTGTTGTGTCCACTTTGATCAACTTAATTAGTCCTTTTTCTGAGCAGTCTCTTAGAAAATGGTATGTGATTTCTATATGCTTAGTTTTACTATGTTGGACTGGATTAGTAGTAATAAACATAGCAGCTGAATTGTCTATATATATTGGTGTCTGGAGAAAGTTGTAACCATAATCAAGTAATTGATTTTGTAACCATAGAACCTAGGAGCAGTCTGCTGATGCAGCTATGTTTTCAGCCTCAGCTGTGGATACTGAAACATTTTTCTGCTTTTTATACTGCCAAGACACAAATCTTGGGCCTATGAATTGACATCCTCCAGTTGTTGATTTTCTGTTGTTGTTGCATCCTCTATAATCACTTTCTGCATAGGAGTAAAGCTTGAAGTCTCCTTCTTTAGGATTCCATTGTCCAAGTGATGGTTTCCCTTTGAGGTATCTGAATATTCTCTTTACTTCATTCAAATGAGACTCTTTTGGATCTTCTTGATACCTAGCACACACACACACACATCAAACATTATGTCAGGTCTTCTAGCAGTTAAGTACATTAAGGATCCTATCATAGATCTATATAATCTTTGATCAATAGACTTCTCTGTTGGATCTTGTACAATTTTATATATAGTAGATGCTGGTGTTTTGCATGATGTATAGTCTGCAAGGTTATATTTCTTTAATGTTTGAAGAATATACTTTTCTTGATTGATGAAGATGCTATCTATTTTCTGATGAACTTGTAATCCTAAGAAAAAAGTTAATTCTCCCATTGAACTCATCTGAAACTCAGATTGCATTAAGGCTTCAAACTCTTCACAAAGTCACTTGTTTGTTGATCCAAATATGATGTCATCAACATATATTTGAACAACTAAGAGGTCTTGGTGTTTATGTTTGAGGAAGAGTGTCTGGTCAATTTTTCCTCTATTGTATCCATGTTTTAGAAGAAACTTGGACAGTGTTTCATACCATTTTCTTAGTGCTTGATAAAGTCTATATAAAGCTTTGTCAAGTTTGTACACCCTATTAGGGTAATCAGGATCTTTAAAGCCTGGTGGTTGAGATACATAGACCTCTTCATCAATCTTACCATATAAGAAGGCACACTTTACATCCATTTGATAAACTGTGAACTTCTTATATGATGCATATGCCAAGAACACTCTAATTGCCTCAATTCTTGCAACTGGTGCAAAGACTTCATCATAGTCTATGCCTTCCTCTTTTGTGTAGCCTTGAGCAATTAGTCATGCTTTATTTCTGATTATTATTCCCCTATCATCTAGCTTGTTTTTGAATAACTACCTTATGCCAATAGGATATTGGCCTTCAGGGAGATCAACTAGGTTCCACACCTTCTATTTCCTGAACTGCTGTAGTTCTTCTTGCATTGCTTTAATCTAGCTGTTATCTTTTAAGGCTTCTGTGATGTTGGGTAGAACTACTTGAGATAGAAAATAGGAGAATAGATAAGTGTTTGTATCTCCCCCTTGTCTTCTGGTAGTTCTACTATTGAGGTCACCTATCATGTTATCAATTGGGTGATACTTATGTGTTCTAACTGTTGGTACATCATTAACTTGGATGGATGAATCCAGGTTTGTGATGTTGGTTGTTGGAGATGAGGGTAGTTGTGATGGGGGTCAACAAAATAGTTCATCTTATTTTCTGGTGCAGCTAACTGAGCTTCCGCAAGAACATGTATGTCATCTGGGGTAGTGGACATGTCTTTCTTAGCAGGTACTTATCAGCTATGGTCTTTGTCCAAGGCATATCTGTGTGTGACAATGGTGTGGGATGATTTTCTGATATGGTTTGATTTTTGGGGGGTCTCTATTAAACATCTGCAGTAGGGATATCTACAGAAGTAGAGACATCTACGGAAGTAGAGGGTATTGCTGCTGATGTGCATGGAGTAAAAACATCTGAACCATCTTTGTGTTTTTGTGCTGATGTACTAGGATCATTATCTCTTTGGTTTTCTGGAGTAATGACTCTTGGTGGATCAGCTGTCAATGGTACACCCATATTTGGAGGAACATAGGGATAACATGTATCCGCAACACCTGTCACATTAAGATAACGAGAGTTAAATGAGTTAGTTAATGCATCCATATCAAATAGCCAAGATGATCCTTTCACAGACTGTGGGAATAAGGATTCATCAAAGGATTAGTAGTTTCTTCCACTATGTTATCATATGGAATCTAGACTCTATATGATTTAGATGTTGATGAGTAACCAACAAAGAAACCATCATAGGCTTTTTCAACAAATTTTCCTAACTGTTCTTTTGTGTTTAATACAGATACATGACACCCAAAAGTTTTAAGATATCCTATAAAAGGTTTTCTTTTAAACAGAAGTTCATAGGGTGTTTTGTTATGTTCTTTGATAATCAAAGTTCTGTTTTGAACAGTGCAGGCTGTGTTCACAGCTTCTGCCCAAAATGTTATTGCATTGTTCTTGCTGCTTCAATTAGAGTTCTATTTCTTCTTTCAGCAACTCCATTCTGTTGAGGAGTTCTTGGAGCACTAAATTGCCTAGCTATGCCTTTATCTCTGCAAAATGAGTCTAAGACATAATTAACAAATTCAGTTCTATTATCATTTCTCAGTATCTTGATTCTTAGATAAAGTTGATTTTCTATCTTAGTGATGAACTCCATTAAAATTTATGATGTTTCACTTTTATGTTTTAAGAAAAATACCCAAGTAAATTTAGTGAAATCATCAACAATCACCAAACAGTACTACCTTTTGCCAATGCTTAACACATTGGTGGGACCAAAAAGATCCATGTGCAGTAACTTTAGTGGTGTTGTGTTTGTGTTAATTGTTTTCGACTTATGTGATACTTTATGTTGTTTGCCTTTATTTGGAACACCAATGACTAAGTCATTTTTCACCAATTTATTCATGTTCTTCATGTTGGAGTGAGCCATCCTTCTGTGCCAGAGTTGTGCTTCATCTTCTGATGATTTAGAGAACAGGCATGTTTCTTTGCTTGTTAGTGCAGTGTTGTTCATATCCAACACATAGGTGTTACCTTTTCTTGGTGCTTTTAGAAGGATCCAGTCTTTTGGAATTTTCAAACCTTGCTTAAGAATGTAGCAATCAGAGTTATCAAAGAAAGTAGTATAGTGTTGGTCACATATTTGTGATACACTTAGTAAGATAAACTGTAAGTTTTCGCAAAAGTTAACTTTTTCAAACTTTAAAACTCCATTTGTTACCATTCCTTCACTAGTAATTTTACCTCCCTTTTTATCCCCACCAAATGCTGCATATGAAGCATTCTTATATTTGAAGTCCTATAGAAGGGTGCAGTCTCCTGTCATATGTCTGGAACAGCCACAATCAATATACCACTTGTTGTCAGCCATCCTTGGATGTTCCTGTAAACAAAAATGAATTTAGTTAGACTTAGGAGCCCAAGCCTTGCTGGTCTTGGGCTTGACATTGTTATCTAATGTATCAACTTTCTCATGAATAAGACTTGAAGTTTCTAGATTAGCTGTACAGTTAGTTAATTCATTATGTTTAGTTTGGGGTGAGGATGTAATGGTTGATGAGGTTGAGGTGTTGTCTTCTTGATTCATACTAACTAGGTTAGTCAATTTTGTTTGAGACTTCTTCTTTGATGTGGATGATGAGGAATTGCCAGAAAATATTTCTGCATCCTTTGCTTTGGACTTAGGTACATCATTGCCTTTGTCAAAGTGATCAAAGAAGTTGTTTTCTTCCTCAAGTGCTACCTTTTTATATGGTGCATTCTTTTGCACTTGTGATTTCTCCTTCTTATTCTTTAATTTCACCTCAGCAGCTTTGTTGTTTTTCATAGTAACTTTCTATTTTAGTTGTTGTTTCTTTTGGTTTGAATCTCTATCATCTTCAGAAGATTGTGAGTCTGACTCAGAGGTATCTACTTTCTTTATCTTGATGATCTTGGTTTTGTTCTTGTTGTTGAAGTAGCATTCCTTTGTAGTATGGTTGTTTTTGTTGCATATTGCATAATATTTGTTGAAGTCAGAATCTGAAGTCATGTGATTGTTCATGTTTCATATTAAGCAATCGCTTTTGAAGTAGCATTCATCTGTGTTATGGTTGTGCATGTCACACCATTTACAGTAAACTTCATCTTCACTTTCACATTCATTCCTTTTCTTTGCCTTCTTCTTGCTCATCAGTTTTTGCTTCTTTAATTCCTTATCAATTTTATCTGCTAATAAGTCTTTTCCTCTTCCGGACATGATATCAAAAGGTTCTTGTGTTGTATCTTTTGTGACCTTTTTCTTTGTCTGTTCTGATTTCTTTCGCAGATGATCTGTGGAAGTTTTGATCTTTTCTCCTGATCCTCTTTTTGCTGACTTTTCTACATTTAGTTTATTGAATGCAATTAATTCTTTATTTAATTGCTCAATCCTTATGTGGATTGTCTTGAGAAGGTTTCTTTGTTTTGGTGGATAGGGTAGTTTAAGTTCATTTAAGACCTTTGGTATTGTGTATTCATTTGACATAATTTTACCTTTACCCAACTCAGCATTATTAGTCTCTTCCTTTTCATCTAAGTCATCATAGTTGTCATAATCAAATTCTGACAATTCTGATTCTGATTCAGATGAATTAGATTCAGATGACTCAGACAAATCATGTTTATCTGATGTCTCAGGTTTGTTAGTGGATACAAAGTGATTAGTTAAACTGTTGGTCATTGACTCAGGTAAAGGAATGTAATTGTTGTTAACTGGTGGTGCAACTGCATGAAATCCCAATCCTGATTTGTTCTCAGACTCAATATGAGAGTTTAACAATTTCTCATATTGTTCTGATGACAATTAGAATTTCTGCAGTTTCACCTCAGTAGATGCATGCTCTGACATAGTTTTGGTTAAAGATGCAGTCAGATGCTCAACTTGTGCTTTTAGATTGTAATTTTCAGACACAAGTTTATCTAAATCCTTTTGTAAAGAATTAATTTTAACTTGATAAAGTTTATGTTCTCTTACATGAGATTCATTTAGAAGTAAGGTTTCTTTTACTTTATCAGCCAATTGTTGAGCATGAGATCTATATCTTTCTACTTCATCTATGCAAGTGGGAGAGCACAACCTTTGTCTTACCTCAGTGGCCATTTGAAGGCACTTTGCTTTCCATGTTGGCCATTAAAGCTTGATTTTCAGCAAGCACTTCCTTCTTATACATGCTCCAATCACAAGTACCATCCTACAAAATAATCAAACCAGTTTCTTTAGTGTTAGAGGTACTTGTTGTATTGTTTGGTGGGAATGCATTGGTTAGTTGTGGGTGTGTGAAACTCTTTTGACTGGGCTATCTTGAGCAAGTTGTTTGCTTTTGGTTGTTATTGCACTCCCTTGAAAAGTGTTCAAACAAATTGCATTTAAAGCATCTTACTTTGGACTTATCTACCCCAAGTTTTGTTGTTTTGCTTCCAACAGATAGTCCTTTGTTTCTTTTCATATACATCTTGGCTCTATAGGCAATCATTGCCATTTGCCATTGCAGATCCATCTCTTCTACTTCATCAGGATGAAGTTCTTCTAGATTATGTTGACAAAAATGAGCAGGAGTCAAGGTGCTTCCTAGATATGCCTAAAAACTTGAACTGAAAGCTGCAAAGGCAGCTTTTTGTTCTTCAGATTCTAGAACCACCGTAATTGGTTCCGCTTGATTGATGATCTTCTTGCTTTTGGATTCTTCAGCCTTGCCTTTTTCCTTTTTGTTCTGCTTGCTTTGAGATCTTGATTTTGAAGGCTTTGCTGCATAGAAACTTGTTTCTTCTTCCGGTTCACTTTCATCACTTGAGTTGCCTTCACCTTTATTGCAGATGAATGCACTCCCAGTATTCTTTAGCTCTATGAATTGATAAGGAGCTATAGGTGTTTTCACACTTTTGTTTCTCGTCTTTTCATCTAGCTCCAATGCTTCTACCTCAGCTACTAGTGTATCTAGACCTATTGCTTTTAGATCAATAGTATTTTTAAACATGGACACAGTCTGTGTCCAGTTTTCTGGTAATGAATGAAGCATCTTTTTATTTAATTCCTCATTGTTGTACTTAAGTTCAAGAATATTCATTTCTGTAACAAGTTGCATAAATCTATGCAATTGTTAAGGGACTGACTCTCCCGGAATATGATGGAAGGTTTCATATTGTGCACGGAGAGTGTCCTTTTTGATACTTCTAATCTCGTCACTGCCTTGACACAGAGTGTGCAGGATTTTTCATAACGAGTTAGCAGTTTTGTATGATTCACACCTGATCAAGAGTTCTTCAGGCAAAGCCATAGTAAGCATACTATAGGCTTTGATGTCAATCTTGACTCTCTTGGCATCATCAGGTGATAGATTCTTTAAACTAATAGGCTGATTATTATCCTTATAATCTGCTCCTAAGGCAGGTGGAATATAAGGTCCTTCGGTAATCGAAGTCCATAAGTAAAAATTTGTATTATTAACATGATTCCTGAACTGGATTTTCCAGATTTTAAAATTAAATTTTTTTCCAGTTTAGGAGGTTGATAAGCACCAACAACTGAGTTACTCATGATAGTTAATTTAAAAAAATAAAGGTTTTGTTTTAAAATAGAATTCGATTAAACTTAATCAAAGCTGATAGATCAATTGATATAAATCAATGAGCACCAAGCTCTGATACCACCTGTGAATTCTTGGATCGTTCAGGAACTATCAGAATTGATTTGAACAAGTATTGATCGCGGAATTATCAATACTTGGTGTTTAATCTATTAATAATAATAAAATCAATCAATCAAACAAATAAAATAAGAATAATCAAACTGAGAGAACTCAAGAACGTTGATTGAATGCTTTCTTGTTGCTATTGAGGTTGCTGATCTTGAATACAATGATTCAGATAATAATCACTAATGATTCTAATGATTCTCAATTATTGTTATATGATTTATTGATTACATATGTTGATGATCTCGTATCTATTTATAGAGATCTAATGCTGTTATATTGCTAGCTATTTTGTTTCTATAATTAGGCTAATCATCATTATCCGAATCTTCGCCATGTTTATCGGCTTAGGAATTCGTGATTTACAATGATTCTACTGATGATAAAATTTGGTGATGTGAAGTGGAATATCCGCTTGAATAAAACGTCTTCAATCGTCATTAATGTTGTTGACGTTCTGCCACGTTGACTTGTTGACTTCTAAGTTAATTGGTCTTCCACAGGAATTTACTCTTCCGCAGGTAGTCTGTTTTCCGCAGCAACTATTGTACTGTACTTGTTCTTGTGCTTCCGCAGGAGTTCTTGTCTTCCGCAGCAATCCCTTCTTCAGTAGCTTTACTTGTTATCTTCTTGTTTAGCTGAAGTTGTTCTTCCGCAGGAGATCTACGGATGTACAATCTTCAGTTATGTTCCTGAGAACATCTACGGAAGAACACTTTATTCATCCGCAGTTGTTCCAACACAGTCAATTTTCCAAATTGACACAGTTTAGTGTTTCCTGCACATTCACACATACATTCTGAAATATATTATATAATAGATGAATATATTAAATGAAGTGCAAAATAAATGTTATTTAGTTCATAAACACAATTATAATCAAATATATTCATTTTATATCATTAAGAACAATAATTACAATTATGATTACAAGAGTGATATATATCATTTAAACCTATACAAGAGATCTATCCCTAACAGATATGCATAATAACAACTGTTTTTCCTAACCAAACTATGAGTTTTAGATGGTATACGGTTATGTTTGGGGTATGTTTGTTTTAAGTGATTTCTACGATGTTGTGATGATGTTTGATATGTTTTAAGCTTGTAACATGTTAGATCTATGCTAAGTTCAGATTAGGATGATGTTTAGGATTGGAAAACTTCATATGTTGCATCGCAGGTACTGAACAAAGTGTCCGCTGTGGATGTTTGTCATCCGCTGTGGACATTGTGTGTCTGCTGTGGACACTTAGAAATGTAGAACGTCCGCTGTGGACATACATGTCCGCTGTGGACACTGTCTGCTGTGAACCCTTAGAAAACAAAATTTTACGTCCGTTGTGGATGTTGGATATCCGCTGTGGACTTATTTCATCCACTGTACACTTTTGGTTATCCGCTGTGGATGTTATTCATCCGCATTGGACTATGGCCATTCGAATTGGACTATGTTCATCCGTTGTGAACACTTAGTGTTTTACTCATCCGCTGTGGACCTTGGCTGTCTGCTGTGGACCTTGGCTATCCGTTGTAGACTTAGGTTGTCCGCTGTTGATACTTAGTACTTTAAGCCATCCGCTGTATATGCTACTCATGCGCTATGAACACTTAGGATTTTTTGGAATTTTGGGAATAGAGTTTAAGTGCTAACTTATGTTTAATGGGTGTTTATGCTTGTTCTATGTTTCTAATGTTTTGTTTACCTTCTTATATGCTGCTTGCTATGAATAATTATTACTATTTCATGATATGTGATTTTAAGGTAATATTATTATAAAAGTATTATTCATAATAAGTGGGCACAAAGGAATAAAAGAAGGATAGTGAAACTTAATCAATGTTACCCCAGGTCCCTAACAATAGGTGAAAAGCCTTGCAAGCTTTACCAATGGAGGTTCACGACCATGTTGTCATTAGCTCAACTGATGTGTGGCTGTTTCAGTCCAAGAAAGGCACATCCGGGGTCTAATCCTTGTGATTGACCAATAAACTAATGGGATCCAAGTTCATGAGTAGGCTTCGTGCCTAGTAGTGTCGATCAACTGTCGGGGGTTAGCTACCACTTATTAATGTGTACCGGCAGGGGTTCGGCATCTGTTGCCAACCAACAATGTAGGCTCCTGCTTTAGGCGATCCTAGTTAATGAAAGTGAACAATAATGAAAGAAGGAAAGATAAATAATCTCTTAATGAAGGATTATGTATGATGATGAATGATCACCATATGAAGTTTACCTAATATACTTAAACTAGAACTCACTCAGCAACGCTGACTTTTATATGCATTATCGGTTGGCAGGTGATGTGGTTGCTGAGGGTGGCATGGAGTTGAAGCTACTTGGCAAGCAAAGACTAGCATCCATCTCATGCAAGAAGAATGTTGTTATTTTGTAATACAACTAAGTACTCTTTTGGTGGTTTTAATCAACAATGTATTTCTTGGCAAAAGTAACTATAAATGCATGAAATGGTTTTGATAATTCTTTCGCTACAATATTTTCTTATGTTTATATATTTTAAATGAGTTTCAATAATGAATGATGCTAAGAATGACAAACTGTGGGGTCTCCGGGGTCGAGACCTTACAATAGTGATTGTTAGATATTCAACAACTGTAACATCATCTGCTATGGCCACTACTGATGATGTGTTGAGTACACCACCAAGGTATCAAAGTCCAAATGACATGTTTTGCATGGACGACTTCATAAATACTACTCCTGAGCCAAGGCAGCAAGCTTAGACTTCTTCTGATTCACCCAAACGAGTATCTCTTGAGCAAGGAGTTAGTACATTGGAAAAAGAGAAGATGGAGAAGACTCAAACTATTGATGATTTACATAGACAAATGTTTAAGAAGGATGAGCAGATCAATAATCTGAAAGATCAGTAACAGTTCGTATTCAACTATGTTTGGATTCCAGAGCAGAATATTAGAGACCTCACTTCTCATGTTATGTTTTCATTTGTTAATCAACGAACCACATAAGTGGCAGAGTCGAGCGGACAACACTATGCTGATCCTGAAGCTGCTCAAGATCATGATGATTCTACAAAGCATGATGTTGATCCTGGTGTTACTAAAAGGACAACAAAGACTACTATTGTTAATCAAGTGCCATCTACCACTGTTTATACTACGACTACTGAGGATCAACCTGTAGTTTTCTCTTGCGAGGCGTTTGTGGAGCCTGAGCATGATATACCATTTCCTGAGCCTACTAATGATTATGATGACTTACATTTGGTAGATTATAAGTTTAGTGATGAGGATGATGCTGATAATGATGATGATGAAGATGATGATGAAGATGATGATGGCGATGATAATGAGAAAGATGGAAAGGATGATAAGAAGGATGATGATGATGATTAGGGCAGTGATATGGGCTCAGCTACTGGTCCTGATAGATCATCGGGCTCTGCTAATGTCTCAGGAAAAAGTCTCGATGATATAGTCGACTATACACCTTTAGATCCCGCTACTGAAGAACCTTATGTGAAAGAGTTTTACACATTCCAGAAACAGATTCTTGCTAAGGAATCTGATAAGGAATTTGGTCCATTCAATGAATTCGAGGAGACTGTAGATTACATGGATATGCTTGGGAATAGTCTTAAGGACTTTTTTTCAGATATTTTGATTGAAGAAGGAGAAATTGTTGATGAATCTTGTACAAAAGAGACGACTGACAAGACAGCAGATCTAATAGGTCAAAGCGTTGTACATTAGGTCGGAGATCTTACTGTTGACCTCCTCCTCCGCCAGCTTATGTACACACGCTGAGATATTCCAAACCTTTCACAAGGTATGGAAACTAAGAACCTATTCATAGTTGGGCATACGATGCTGAATAGAAGATGTATGTGATTAAGAGAAGGGCTGGAGCTATAGAGTACTATTAGGATGAGCACGACTTTCATACACTCAGAGCTTTGGATTTATATGCTATGAGTCATGTTCTGTTTATCAATCTGAGTAATTATGAAAAGGGAAATTGGATTAGGAACATGATATGGAGACAAAGTAAGACCAACTTCAAGGAGTGCAAAAGTGCCAAATCCAAAGTCATTGAAGATGAGACATGTATAGACCCTAATACTAACAAGTCAATGAAGATACAGGTTTATAAGCATCCAAGATATGCAAGGAAGATCCCTATACATGCTTTGACACCCGTTAACAACTTGTCAAAGTTCATGTGTTAGAGTTGTGAGAAGGAGACGGGTCATCCGTTGATCCATTTTGTTGACAAAGACTACCGTATCATCGACCCTATGGATCTGCTTAAGTTTGGAAGAGAATATTTGATGAGGTTGTAGGCTTGTCCAATTGCAGTTGATGAATCTATTCATTTTATAGCAGCATAGTTCGGTTGGTTGATCACAAACTCCCTGGACAACAAGATGTACGCTTATAGGGGTAGTCACAAGGTTGCAGATGTGGACTTCTAGATGCATTGATTCATCGAGCCTAAGGGTAGATTGTAGGCATTAAACATAGAGGCTTGGAAAATCAAATCAAGATTATGAAGATTAGTCGCACAAGAACCTGAAGTTGCCATGCAAGATGTTGTATCTCGCGCCAGAACTTGGAAGTCATACGAGAACTACGCGAGAACTTCTAGGTTTAGTATAAATAGTTGTTTTTTCATGTAATTTAGAGGGCTTTTGTCATTTCATGATTTCACTTGTATTTAGTATCTTTCAAATCAGAGAGCAATAGAAATTGAAGTTATTTACATTCTTGTTCATCTATTTCTTATTCAATCTTGTTTCCGTGATGATTATATTCTGCGTTCTTGTCACGAGATCGATTTGATTAGTAAAGTGTTGATCCTTACACTTATCAGCATGCTCCTTGTGTTTAGCTTTAGACATGGACTTAGTAAAAGTAGCTACTACATACAAATCTATGTGAATCTTATTTATTACGCTTTATAAACCTTCTAATACCTCCCTTATACAGTATAATTATCTGAGTATGTGATTTACTCTAAGACATATCCTTGGTTCCATTGCCTAATATATGACACTTATCTTGTCACATGATAGCGCAATTGCTTACCGTATGTTAGGCACCACATCAAGATGAGCAATGAATTTCTTTGTTGATATAACCTATTTTACAACATCTAGTGTTGTAATATATTCCAATTCTATAGTGGATTAAGCAACCATGCTCTACTTTGAACATCTCAAAGCTACAGCTCCACCATTATGAGTGAATACATATCACAATTTCAATCGAAAATCATTTCGACTCATTTGGAAGTTAGGATCAGTTTATCATAAACGTATCCTTTATCATTCTCATGTACTTAAGGATATTCTTCATAGCATTCCAGTGACATTTACCCAGATTATGTTGATTTCTACAAGTCATACTTAACGCAAATGATACGTCGGGTCTAGTACATAACATAGCATACCTAATAGAACCAATCGCATATGCACTAGAACTCTTTGCATTGTCTTCTTATATTCCATTGTTTGAGGGTACTAAATACCATTCAGTGTGGTTCTGTGTGCCATTGGCAATATTCCTTCTTGGATTCTTATGAAGCATGTATGGACCTTGTGAGTATGTGTACTTTGATTTAAACCAACAATCCCCTTCGATCTATCACTATAGACCTTTATTGCTATAATATAGTTGACTTCGCCAAGATCTTTCATTATGAAGCATTGGCTTAACCATGACTTTATATCCTTAATCATTGGTACGTTGTTACAATGATTAGTATATCATCCACCCACAAGATAAGGAAAGTAATATAGCTCACACTTACCTTGTGAACAGGTGGCTCATCTTCATTCTAAATAAAACCAAACACTTTGATTTTCTAATCAAAATAGAGATTCCAACATCGAGATTCTTGCATAAATCCATAAATAGTTTTATTTAACTTGTAAAACCTACTACAATTATTTAGTTCCATAAAACCTTTCGATCATACCATATAGACATCTTTAGCAATTTGTCCATATATGAACATGATTTTGACATCCATTTTCCATATGTTTCACACTCCAATCCACTGGCACGACCTATTGTATCAAGCTTCTAATAATATAAAGTGAAAGTATTAATAATCCAAGAACACAACCGGATAAATCAAAACTAAACAGTGCTTCCAACCACTCACACATCCATAGCATACAAATTACAAAACATATTACAAGTGTGCTGCCGTAGGTTGGTTTAACTCAATTAACTTCTTCTACGTCAATTTATTATTCAACCTTAACCCACTAAGTCACCTTGACCTAACTATCAACTTTCAGAAACTCCTAAACCTGCATCAAAAGCTAGAGCATATGAATAACAATGTTCTCAGTAACTTATAACTAATGACCCCCAAATAGTTAGATAGCCATGCGCAAGTAAATAAATAAAAACCAAATCTATACCAAAGTCACCGTAACGAGAATCAGTTGTGACCTCAGATGTGCCACTTCAGTTTTAATTACAAAACAATGGGAGGATAGATTAAAGGCACAATGGCCGACTGAATCCCACGCCATCAGTGTAGCTCAACCCTATCCACAGTCTCCGCTATGGCCTGGAGCTAGCTATATTCCTATCCATAGATCACCCTTATTCCCTTAGATTATCATTACCCCTAGTCCTATCCATAGTATCATCTATGGGCTCAAACCAATCTAATCCTATCCATATGTGACATCCGATAATTTTTTGTTACGAAAACTTTGTTAGTTCCATTATGTCCTAAATATACGTCAAGCACACACTAATTGTTCTTGAATGTTGGTGACTTAACTAAATACTTAATATTGATATAAATAATATTACCTTGATTAATAATGATGGTTTTTATTATGTGATTATGTGAAACAAAGGTGCTACCTGCTATTTTAGGATGTACGTCTCAACACGTGGTTTTGTGAATTATAAAAGAATCACAAGGATGATTAACATTTTAGTTGTTGGTTTATTAAACTCAAAAGTTAAGAAAATTAAAATGATTTATAAATGTTTAAAAGTAGGATTTACAATTAATAATGTTAAAAAGGATTAAAAGTAAAAATATAGATGGTATATAAATAGAAAAAAATGAAATCCTAGCCCCCCCACCCATTCCCAGTGGTCACACTTGAGATCCCAAACCCCCACCCGTTGTGATTTTAAACTCAAACACACACACATCCAATCGATTTTTGTTCAATTTGAATAATACAATGTGTTAGCCAGCTTGTTTATGGATCAATAACGCGTGCAAGGTAAGCTTATCAACAAATTCATCATCTTTTTCACAAGTTTTATGAATAAATCCTAGTTTAATCATGCAATAAAACTTGAAATTGATGAAACTTTTTTTAACGTACGGTTCTTAACTTACCTAAAGTGAAAACTTTAAATTCCAAGAATATTGGATTTTAGGATTTGATGATGTTTAATGTGTTTTAATGCTTGATATATTCACATGATCATATAATTAATGAGATATCGATTAGTTTGGTGAAATTTGGATTATGGGATATCACTTTCCCAAAGAGGAAACTTGGTAAATGTGTTTTTTCAATTTCAATGTTTTAAGCATGCATGTGATATTATGATCAAGTTACATTGATTGGTAGAAATATTAAATGGTTTAACGTGCATAGTTAGATTATGTTGATGTTTTCATGGAAATTGAATGTTCAAGTGCACATGTAAACTGGTTATTGAGGTGATGATGTATTATGTTGGATTAATTCTTGTAATTACGCTTACATGATATAATGATGATGATTGATCAATACGGTATAACTAGATTGTTTTGTTTGTATAAGTTATTATTGAGTCTGAAAAGAATAGTCTATATTATGAACACAGTCAAAGTCAACAAATGTCAATGTCACTATCAAAGTCATCGGAATAGTCAAAATAGACCCGTTTGAGATGAAGAACCAAGACGAGAAGTTGAAGATATATTTGACTAGGAGTTTCATTGTTAATAAATATATTTTGTGTCAACAAATATATTTATTTAACAAATTCAAAACAGGTAACATCTCTTCTATTGTTCCTGTCAGGTTTGTCAAAGATGGAACAATTGTGGAATTGTCAGGCAATCAGAACACAACAAGTGGTATCAATCAAGATCCGTTGGTAGCAGACTTGTGTATACAAGACTGGACAAGCTTAGATGATGAATCAAAAATCATTAAGTCACCTGAAGTTGTTAAGTCTCAAATGCTTGACTCAAGACCTCTACGGATCTCATTCCCAAATGCTAAACAAATCAGCAATCCCTCTAAAACTCAGCAGAAGCACTCACCATCTTCATCTGCTATCCATCAAGCTCGCCATAACTCTGCCTCGAAGTCTTCCATGTCACCAGTCATACAAAAGGGTTCTCAAAAGAATGTTCAGATCTCATCTCCTCGAACATCACACATCAAATCATAGCTAAGTTCGAAATTCATATCGACAAAGCCTCAAAAAGTTCAATCTTCTGATATCCTAAAGAAGAAGCTTCAAGGTTGTCAACAAGCTACAACAACCATAAAGCAGGCTCCACCCTCTCCTGCTTTCCATGAGACTACAAACAACCAAAAGCCTTCAAAGCTTACTTTAGATGTGGAAAAGAAGGTCATGTGCTAAAGAAGTGCCCTTAAGTTCAAAGACAGGCTTGGGGCACAGGTTGCTTCTCTGGTTCAAAAAGTAAAAAGCACACATCTTTAAATGGTTGTATGAAGAACAATCTATCCAAACCTTCTCATGTGAAGCCGGTTTCACATGATTCAAAGATGAACAGGACCAATGTTTCTTAATCAAAATCTCTTCCTTCGGGTCATAAAAAGAAAATGATTTCCAAATTCAATTCTTTCAAATCAAAAGTAATTGAACAGAAACAAATTTGGAAAGTAAAACAAAAAGTTAGAGAGATAAATGATTTTTCAAAAGGGTGTGTGCTTAAGCAGGTTAGGTACACTGATGAAAAAGGAACTCCCAGGACCACAATGGCCTGGGTTCCCCTCTCTAAATAATCTATTAATGAGTGCAGGAACAGTTCAGGAGGACTATTAGTAATCCGTTTTACCGACAGAGAATATTCCTTAGTCAAATTTGAAGCGGAACAAACAGGTTATGGTTTTGGTATCTCATCCATATTTTGGATACTTATCTACACTATTACAGTTCACACTTCACAATCATTGCACTTTTCTTGGTACTTCATTTCTCATTTTTTTGCTAGTATAATTTGGAAGACTTTCTTTGCTAGTATAATTGAAATCGAAACTAAGAAATTGCTTTTGGATGACTGAGAAATGATAATATGTTTTCTTTGTATGCTTAGTTGCATGACTTGTACCTTTGTGAGAAATGATAGTAACGGTGTAGATGTTTGTATCACTTATAATTCTAAAATGAAAATAGACAGTTTCATTATATGATATGCTTGGTAGGCTCAGCCCAAAAACAAAGTAAACAATGAATCTGTAGCCTAACTAAACATTTAGAACTCAGTGATAAGGATCATTTCCATGATATCTCAGTCTGTACAAAGTTACAAGTCTCATCACAAATGGGTTGAGAGTATCTGACTTCAACCTTGATCCCTTCCATTCCCAAAATCTCCCTATCCCTAAGTCCGGAATGTAGCTTCTCGTTAGCTCTTCAGATGTTTATTTCGTGCTTATCTCCTCTGCTATATGGAAGCATTGACCTGGAGAGATGATCTTCTCTGTTATACGTGAATATAGACCTGAAGCTCTAATCTACACGCTTAGATGATCATCTCCTCTGTTATACGTAAGTATAGACCTGGAGCTCTCATCATCTGTTCCCCAAAATAAAGGCATAGTGATTCTTAAATTAAGATCAATGTTGAACCTCAAAAGAAAATCAAGTAGAGTTAATCATATTACTCAATAAGCCCTGATGATGGGATAAGTTCTTTGCCGGATGTCTGTGGGAACCAGGTTACCTGAGCTTCTCTAATCGAACCTAAAACATGATAAAATCAGTTGCATATCACTCGTTGAAAAGAATAATGCATGGATTAAAATTGGATAAATATACCAACAATCATTCTTGAATTATTTTGGCTATCAAAAATTTAAAATTATGATCAGACTCTGTATCAGTGTGATTTCACTAACTTATCGATGTTTAAATACATCCTCGTGCCTAAGTATATCTTGAGAATGTGATCTCATGATCGATTAGTTCTTGGTGTAAGGTGACTAAAAATATAAAAAATAAATAAAAAAATAAAAAATAAATAATAAAGGGGGGGATTTTCATTTCAAATTATTTCAAGTCTTCC
This sequence comes from Flaveria sonorensis, assembly GCA_025506505.1. NCBI lineage: Eukaryota > Viridiplantae > Streptophyta > Magnoliopsida > Asterales > Asteraceae > Flaveria > Flaveria sonorensis. The sequence goes on from CM046435.1 coordinate 45,325,619, forward strand.
ACATTATGCTATTAAAATGTTATCATTTTCACATGCATTTCATGGGAAATTGCACACACAGATAAACACGGGTTTATTTGTTAACTAAAATGATCTAACAGGAAGTTGCGAGATTGTGGTTGTGATTTTGTTACAGATTTTTGCTTCAAATGATGGCCGATCATTAGCGGAGCAAAGTACCTAACCAGAGAACCTGTTCCTCAAGTTTGCAGAAGATACTGAGCTAGGATTCCTCCTCCTACATCTTCCGAAGTACTCAAGAATAGAGAGTTGGAAAAGCTGTTCCTAATCATTCACAAAGAATGCACCCAAAAAGGGGGAGAATACAAAAAGGGGGAGCCTGTAAGATGAAAGATCTTTGGTAACAGATCATCAATCTAGGGTGAGATTGAAGATCATTATATGGATGTCTTCTCGGAGCTAAAGATGATACAAGGCTTTGATAATGATAGACAAAGGGGGAGTATTGTTGGGTCTGAAAAGGATAGTCTATATTATCAACACAGTCAAAGTCAACAAATGTCAATGTCACTGTCAAAGTCATCAGAATAGTCAAAATAGAGCCGTTCGAGATGAAGAAATGAGACGAGACGTTGAAGATATATTTGACTAGGATTTTTATTGTTAATAAATATATTTTGTGTCAACATAATATATTTATTTATGTTAAGTCATCTTTTATGTTTTATATGTAATTTTCCAAATTATCTAAGTCTAGGGGCTTAATATGTCATTAGTGAATACTATCACTATAAATAGATTAGTGACAATTAGGTTTAGGCAGCTTAAATGAGCCATTGATTGAGGGGTTTTCACTTTGTAATATCTTTAGCAATCAAAATCAAATCAAACAAGGGTTTATTTGATGTTCTTGAGTGTTTCTCATATATTCATCCATTTTATATTTGTTTGATCTAGATTTCACACAAATATCATTGATATTTATGTTATCAGTGGGATTTGTTTGTGTTTATCTATCAAGTGCACTGTTATATCGATCAAGTGGACCAACAGTTATGTTTGGAATATTTGGAATGTAATTGTGACTATGATAAATGCATGGGGATCTAAGGTACCTACTTAGTAGGATTGGCAAGATTTAGGATATGATGTAGTAGGTTACTTCATATGGCATGTAGTGAGTGGTTAGAACCCTATGTGTGATCAAGTTACATGATAGTAACATAGGTAGTTACCATTTGTGATATCTAAAGTGATTGGGTAACGTTTGATCTAAATATACATGTTGGTTATTCGTAGGGATTCATATGTGTTGTATGATAGGTTATGCTAGTATAATAATCATGTTAGAGTTTAGAACTCACTATATGTAATATGTGGATGATTTGGGTTAAACTCATGAACACTTGGTTCGTTATAAATAAACGAACATGATTTCACTTAACATGTCACCAATGGGTCAAACGCGTCAAATGGGTCAAAGTAGTCAATATTTTCAAAAACGCACAAATAAATAGGAATGATTGAATACTTAGGGTTTGTTAAACGTCATGTACTGCATGTACTTATGTACACATGTATTCTAGGTAACCTGTGATGGGTTTTCTTTCCATCCTAGCTTTTTATGTACATTATTCAACGTAAACGCTTAAAGTGAGTTCATTGCCCCTCTTTTAAATACTCCTTTTGGGGAGAAAGCATACTTGCAAACATTTATTTTTATAATTTGTGTATGGCATGTACATAGTGTAGTTACCATTGAAAGTCCTAACTCTTTCAAATCTTTCATTAAGTAGATTAGCAGAAATATTAGGTAGTACTACTGTTTCTAACAAGCCCCACCTGTACGACTGGTGGTCAAGCTGGTGAAACATTGTCCTAATCGACTAACACATTGTCACGACTCTTTAAGTGATGGTAGTAGGAGAACAAATAAACATAGTCAGCTTTGATTTTGAAAACACTATTGTCATGCCTATGTTATAGAATAGCTATCTGTGACGTAACACATTGCTTATGCTATTATAAAGTAATTGTTTTTTTGTTTACTCACAAACCCTTGAACTCTCTAATCCAGTGTTGACACTTTAGTATGTCTTTCTCAGTTCGCTAGCTCATAAGTCCATTTAGGAGCACAACACTAGTCTTCATCATGCAAACATTTTCAATTTAAGCTTTGGTTTTTGGGTGCGTGTTTTGGGCATTTACTTTCATACGATATGGATTTTAATATTTAAACTTATGCTTACATAATTACTTATATTTCTAAACTCTAAGGTTTTTTGAAATCATATATAGAGTTTGTTCTGAGTAACTAATGACTGAGATCCTAGTTTGTTCACATGCCTCGAGGTAAAACTTCGCATATGGATATTGAGAGTGTGACACCATAGTCTCTGTTGTGGCCTCATATTGAGTATTAACCAAAGAGTGTGACTTTCCTAGCTAGATGGATCTAACTAAGCACACATATGCCTTAGGGTTTGAGCCAACATTACTTACCAGTAATGCTCTCTTTATGTAACACCCTGAAAACTAAACCCGATTTAAAAGTAGTAAAGAAAGGGAAGCCAGTTGCACGTTTTTATAAATATAAAGGGTACAGCTAGAAACTTGAAAATTCACTAATCTAAAAAAGAAAATGTAGGGATTGAACATAGAGGCTCGGAAAATCAAATCAAGATTATGAAGATCAGTCATGCGAGAACCTAAAGTTGCTGCGCGAGAAGTTGTATCTCGTGCGAGAACTTGGAAGTCACGGGAGAACTACGCGAGAACTTATAGGTTTAGTATAAATGGTTGTTTTTTGAGGTAATTTAGAGAGCTTTTGTCATTTCTTGATTTCACTTGTATTTTGTATCTTTCAAATATGAGACCAATAGAAATTGAAGTTATTTACATTCTTGTTCATCTATTTCTCATTCAATCTTATTTCCGTGATGATTATATTCCGCGTTCTTGTCACATGATCGATCTGGATGTTGTTGTACTTTGTTAAACACATCTCATTATAAATCAAAATTTGATGAAAAAACTGATGACTGTTATTTTGTTGGATATTCAGCCAACAAAGTTGCATACCAGGTTTATAATAAAAGTTCTAAGCAAATAACTGAGTCATTTGATATAGATTGGCATGAATCTAATAAAACAAATGCAGGTTCTGCACCTTCATGGATATACGATTATGCTTCATTATTTGAAACTTTTAATCGATCGTCTGTTGTTTCTACAACTAATCCACCATTGTCTTCAACAATTAAGATATTTTTTATGATGGTATTAGATCTATGGCATCTTCAATTATAGGATGATCTTCAGAGATACAGTCTTCTTCAAATGTTTCAAGTGTTCCACACTCTGGTTTTGAATCTGCAATGCCTAATTCTGATCCAGTTGATGAACAAACTCCATCAGTTTCTTATCAGAGTTCTTCTTCTACTCATAATGATCCAACTGATACCATTCAAGTTTCATTTAAAGATTTATCCATTGCTAATGACATTAATCAAGAGGACGATATTGTGTATCAACCCGAAGAAGGAAACTTTGTTGAAGAACACGTTGGTCATATGTCTAATTTAGACGAAGTTATTTCTGAAGATACCATTCCTCAGTTGAAAATTCATAAGGACCATCCAACTAAAGCAATCATTGATTGGTTATCACAAGGTGTCAAAACTCGAAGTCAATCTGGTGCTATAAATACATGCTTGTATTCATGTGTTTTTCTCAAATTGTGCCAAAGAGTATTGAGATGGCCTTAAAGGAAAACAATTGGGTTGAGGCTATGCAAGACGAGCTGATGCATATCAAGAAGCTAAATGTGTGGCATATGTGGGAACTGCCAAAGGGTAAGTTGCCGATTGGTACTAAATGGATATTCAAAATCAAAACGGATGAGAAATATGTGATCATTCGCAACAAGGCAAGACTTGTTGTTCAAGGATTCTATCAGATTGAAGGACCTGATTAAGAAGAAGTATATGCTCCAGTTGCAAGACTAGAAGCTATAGGAATTTTTCTGGCTTATGCTTCATACAAGAACTTCAAGGTGTATCAGATGGATGTCAAAACTGCATTCTTGTATGGCGAGATGAAAGAAAAAACCTATGTTTGTCAACCACCTAGTTTTGAAGATTCAGATCATCCTGACTATGTTTATAAGTTAGACAAAGCACTCTATGACTTACATCAAGCACCTCGAGCTTGGTATGCCATACTCACTAAATATTTGCTTACAAATAGTTATACACGGGGTGCTATTGATAAAACTTTATTCTTCCGGAAGAGTGGTCATGATCTGATTCTTGTTCAAGTATATGTCGATGACATTATCTTTGGATCTACTAATGATGATTTGTGTAAGGAATTTGAAGCTGTGAGTAAAAAGAAATTTGAGATGAGTTCTCTTTGAGAAATGTCGTTTTCTTGGGTATACAAGTTAAACAAGATAATAGGGTCTACTGATACATCAAGAAAAATGTGTTCATAGTATCCTAAACAAATATAAATTTTAGAACTCCAAGATTGCTCCCACTCCAATGACTTCTCGTCCTACTTTCACTCCTGATCTCACAGGTGTAACACCCTAGGCGAATCCCACATCGGCCGTAGACAGGAGAGATTCCTGGTTTATAAGGAATGTCCTGCCTATAATATCACCAATCCGTTTTGAGCATATTGGCTGTGGATGAGAGGAGAACTCCACAGTTAAGCGTGCTCAGGTGGCAGCAATCCAAGGATGGGTGACCTCCTTGGGAAGTTTTCACCCGGGCAACCAAAAGCAAATCCGTGAGCTTCTTGTGGGCAAAGCGGACATTATCAGCGGTGTGAGGGGCCGGATGTTACAAATGGTATTAGAATCACACCTGTGCCATTCGGGATGATAGGGCAAACATCATCAAGGATGTTGAGTCACCGGGGGTGTTCAGAGGGACACCTTAGGCAAATCCCACATCCATAAATGGGATGGTAGGGGCAAACCTCATCGAGGATGATGAGTCCGAAAGGAGGGGTGTTTGTAACACCCTAGGCGAATCCCATATGGCCGTGGACAGAAGAGATTTCTGTTTACTAAGGAATGTCCTGCCTCTAATATCACCAACGCGTTTTGGGCGTATTGGCTGTGGATGAGAGTAGAACTCCACAGTTAAGCGTGCTCAGGTTGCAGCAATCCAGGGATGGGTGACCTCCCTAGGAAGTTTTCACCCGAGCAACCAAAAGCAAATCTTTGAGCTCCTCGTGGGGAAAGCGGACAATATTGGTGGTGTGAGAGGCTGGGTATTACAACAGGTGAAAATGTTGATCAACATTTGTATCGGTCAATGATTGGATCTCTGATGTATATCACTACCAGCAGACCAGACATCATGTTTCCTGTCTATCAGTGTGCACAATATCAAAGTAGTCCAAAGGAATCTCACATAAAAGTTGTGAAGCGGATTTTCAAATACCTCAAGGGTCAACCAACACTAGGCCTTTGGTATCCTATGACTTCCGATTTCAATTTAAATGCTTATACTAACAGTGATTATGCAGGATGTAACTTGGACATGAAATCAACAATCGGTTACTGTCAATTTCTTTGAAATAGGTTGATTTCTTGGCAATGCAAGAAGAAGCAGACGGCATCCACATCCACTGCAATGGCTGAATATGTGGCTTCATCAAGTTGTTGTTCATAGATTGTTTGGATTCAGCAACAAATTCTTAATTATGGTCTTAATATCTATAACACCAAGATTAGGTGTGACAATACCACAGTGTTAAACATAGTGAAGAATCCGATCCAACATTCAAAAACACAACACATCGATATCCGCATGCACTTTATCCGTGACTGTTTTGATCAAAATAAATTTTCACTTATTTGATGGGAGCAAGGGGAAATGCCTGGTATGGTTCACATTTTGCCAAACTTGGTAGATTTATTGAGGGTTATCATGAAGAAGCTCCAAGCTAATCAAGCTAGTCCATCTACTATAGTTCCTGATCATGCTCCAAGAAACTCTCAACCAGCTGGCATGTCAGTAGACGATGAGATTGATTCCTAGTTTAGTTTAGGAAGTGAAACTAATAGTGATTAGATTAGTAAAGTTCCATATGTAGTTTAAGAAAGACCCAGAGTGCAAGAAACTCTAACTAAACACACTGCTAAGGAGAGAGATGCAGATTTTGTTCCTAAGGATTCTCCATCTACTCAGAGGAGAAAGAAGAGAATGGCAAGGAAAACTGTTGATAGTCCACGTGAGAGGGGTAGAGGACGAGGTGTTTTACGTAAGGGTCGGACCCTGATAACCACTGTGTCGACTGGTTATGATATTCCTATGTCTAAGACTCTAGTCACAGCAAGTGAGGATACACCTTTAGAGACTCCAGTGATTGTTACAGATTCAACAACTATAACATCATCTACTATGCCCAATGCTAAAGATGTGTTGAGTACACCACCAAGGGATCAAAGTCCTAATGACATGTTTGGCATGGATGACTTCATAAATACTACTCCTGAGCCAAGGCAGCAAGTCAAGACTTCTTCTGATTCACCCACATGAGTATCTCTTGAGCAAAGAGTTAGTACACTAGAAAAAGATATGATAGATAAGACTCAAACTATTATTGATTTACAAAGACAAATGTTTAAGAAGGATGAGCGGATCAAGAATCTTGAATGTTAGCAACAGTTCATATTCAACTATATTCAGATTCTAGAGTATAATATTAGAGACCTCACTTCTCATATTCTTTTTTTGTTTGTTCATCAACGAACCATAGAAGTTGGAGAGTCGAGGGGACAACACTTTGTTGATCCGGAAGCTGTTCAAGATCCTGCTGATACTACAGAGTGTGATGTTGATCCTGGTGTTACTAAAAGGATAATAGAAACTGTTGTTGTTGATCAAGAGCCATCTACCACTGTTCCTACTATGGCTACTAAGGATCAACCTGTAGTTTTCTCTAACGAGGCATTTGTGGAGCATGAGCATGATGTACCATATCTTGAGCCTGCTAATGATGATGATGACTTAGATTTGATAGATTATGAGTTTAGTGATGATGATGATGATGCTGATAATGAAAATGATAAAGATGATGATGGTGATGATAATAAGAAAGATGGAAAGGATGATAGAACGGATGATGATGATGATGATCAGGGCAGTGATATGCGCTTAGCCACCAGTCCTTCTAGATCATCAGGTTCTGCTAATGTCTCTGGACCAAGTCCTGATGATAAAGTCGACTATACACCTTTAGTTCCCGCTACTGTAGAAGCTTATGAGAAAGAGTTTTACACATTCCAGTAACAGATTCTTGTTGAGGAATCTAATGAGGATTTTGGTCAATTCATTGATTTGGAGGAGACTGTAGATTACAAGGATATGTTTGGGAATAGTCTTAAGGACTTCTTTTTCATATATTTTGATCGAAGAAGGAGAAATTTTTGGTGAATCTAGTACATAAAAGATGACTAACAAGACAGCAGATCTAACTGGTCAAAGTGCTACACGTCAAGTAGGAGATCTTACTGTTGACGCTCCTCCTCCGCCAGCTTATGTACATACACTGAGACATTCCAAACCTTTCACAAGGTACGGAAACTAAGAACCTATTCATAGTTGCCCGTATGATGCTGAAAAGAAGATGTATGTGATTAATAGAAGGACCGGAGCTATAGAGTACTATCAGGATGATCACGACTTTTATATACTCAGAGCTTCGGATTTATATGCTATGGGTCATGTTCTGTCTATTAATCCTAGTAATTATGGAAAGGAAAATTGGATTTGGAACATCATATGGAGACAAAGTAAGACTAACTACAAGGACTTCAAAACTGCCAAATCCAAAGTCATTGAAGATGAGATGCGTATAGACCCTAATACTAACAAGCCAATGAAGATACGGGTTTATAAGCATCCAAGATATGCAAGGAAGATCCCTATACATGCTCCGGTACCCGTTAACAGCTTTTTAGAGCTCATGTGCTGGAGTTGTGAGAAGGAGACGAGTCATGCAACGATCCATTGTTTTGACAAAGACTACCTTATCATCAACCCTATGGATCTGCTATAGTTTGGAAGACATGATTTTATGAGGTGGCAGGCATGTCCGATTGCAGCTGATGAATCTTTTCATTTTATAGCAGCACAGTTCGGTTGGTTAATCACGAAAGACCTGGACAACAAGATGTACGCTTATGGGGGTAGTTACAAGGTTGCAGACGTGGACTTTTAAATGCATTGATTCGTCAAGCCTAGGGGGGATCGTATGGATTGAACATAGAGGCACAAAAAATCAAATCAAGATTATGAAGATCAATCATGTGAGAACCTAAAGTTGTCGGGCGAGAAGTTGTATCTCGCGTGAGAACTTGGAAGTCACGCGAGAACTTCGCGAGAACATCACAAGAACTTTTAGGTTTAGTATAAATAGGTGTTTTTTGATGTAATTTAGAGTGCTTTTGTCATTTCGTGATTTGACTTGTATTTTGTATCTTTCAAATTAGAGAACAATAGAAATTGAAGTTATTTAAATTCTTGTTCATCTATTTCTCAATGAATCTTGTTTCCGTGATGATTATATTCTGTGTTCTTGTAACAAGATTAATCTGATTCGTAAAGGTTAATCTTTACAAAAAAATTTCAAGTAATTATGAATAGGGGATAATATCAGACCGCTATGGATCCTAAAGGTGACCATAACGGTCCACATGGAAGGAGTTTTTGGAAAATTGGTTTCCTTGGGGGGCACTGAGATTAGTGGGTAAGGATTCACTAAGAGGTTAACGAACTACCAAGGTAGTGCATCACGATCTGCGAGGAATAATCCATTACAATGTACAAAGATTGTATTTTAAACATGGGGATATTTCTTTTATATGTTGATAATGGACTTCCAAGCCGAGCTTAATGGTTTGACAAGGAGCCTAGTTGGTAGATTCGATATTAATGGACTTAGAAACCATATTTCTCCATTTTTACACAACTCGACTTGGTGATCTCTCTATCTAAAACATTTAATATTCTCTCTCTATGATTTTGACATATTAGAAGGCTTGGGGAAGCAATCGAAACTTGCAAACGCATATCGTGACATCACTAGCTCGGTTTTAACACACAGGACCTGTAGGCTTTGTTGTTAAGAATCATTCCCTTCTAAATATGGATTATAATTCAAAATAAATGATAATGAGACATATGAAACCTTATTGTAGTGTTAGAACGCTTAGTGGGACAGTCGTGGTCATCAAGAAATGATCTTGAGTTCAAATCTATTTTGGTACGGTTCTAAACCCCCACATTATGCATTATTGTAGAATATTTGGTTAAACAAGGCTTTTCAGAAAAAACCAAATCGGTATTTGTTGTTGGCATGCATATTGATTGAAAAGTTAAAGAAAACATTCGCGTTTTGATAAATAAATTAGTCTCATGACAATCTGGTTTTGGTATGAATTGGGTAAAAGTATGATAATCTTATAAACATAAGGTTGAGATAATAAATAAGAATAAAAAGGATATTTTTATGTAATATGGAATGAAGAGTCCATCTGGTCATTGTGTAAGGTGTGTACTTGAACCATATCTCTTTGACGCGTGTTTGCCATGAGCTGTGATAGGAAATGATGACTAAAGGTTGTGGAGACCCTAGCCTGAGGTGATTAACATGACTACAGCCAGTAAAACTTGATTAACTCCACCAAGGATTTCACAAATTTGAAGTTATAACAACTTGACGTGTGCATCTGTGTGATAGAGGACTACAATGGACTCACTGTGTGTGTGAAAACACTGAGACAGCTCATCACTGTAAGTCTAATTGTAAGGACCTTGAATTTTAATATAGATCGCTCTTGTGAGAAATATACGAAATGTATTTGCTCAAGGAAATGTAATCAGAATGATAAAACGTAACATATGAAGTGGAATCAAACAACAAACATGTAAATAAACTTAGCTCTCTGATGTAAGATTACAAAACTTTAGCTCAAATTAGGATTAATTACAAACACAACAAAAGCAAACTACTTATACTAAACTAAAGAGGTCTCGGGCGAGAACTAACTTTTCGCACAAATCAAAAGTTCTCATGCGACTATGCTTGATCTTCAATATCTTCTTTGGATTTCCCAAGCCATTAGGTTCAACCTTTATAATCTCCCCATAGGCTCGGTGAATCAAATCCTTAGAAGTCCACGTCTGCAACTTTGTAACTACCCCCATATGCGTACATCTTGTTATCCATGGCCTTCTTTATTAACCAACCATACTATGATGCAAATAGTTGAACAGATTCATAAACTGCGATCGAGAAGCTTGCAACCTTATCAAATCTTCTCTTCTAAACTTAAGCAAATCCATAGGGTTAATGATAGGTAATCTTTATCCATACAATCTATAACTGCATGCCTAGTGTCTTTCTCACAAACCCACCACAAGTGTTTACCCAAACTCTTAACTGGTATCGGGGCGTGGATAGGAATCTTTCGTACTTATCTGGGATGCTTATAAACTTGTATCTTCATCGGCTTGTTGATGTTCAGATCAATTTGAGTCTCATCCTAAATGACTTTGGATTTAGCGGTCTTAAAGTCTTTGAAGTTGGATTTACTCTGTTGCCATATCATATTCCTAATCCAGTTTGCCTTTCCATAGTTACTTGGATTAATAAAAAGAACATGTCCCGTAGCATAAAGATCGAACGCTCTCAGAGTATGAAAATCATGCTCGTCCGGATAATACTTGAAAGCTCCTGCTCATCACTTCGCTATATAAATCTTCTTCTCATTATCATATGCCCAACTGATAATCGGCTTTGAATTTTCGTACCTTATGAAAGGATTTGAATTTCTAAGTGTGTGCACATAAGCTGGCGGTGGAGGTGAATCAATAGTAAGATTTCTGACCTGACGTACTACACTCTTTCAAGTAAAATCATCAGTCTTGTCAGTCGTTTGATTAGCTCAGGACTCTGTCACTATCTCTCCCTCTTCAACCAAGATAACAGAAAATAAAATCTTCAGAGTGTTCCCCAAAAAATTTGTGTAATACACATCCTCATCTAGATCATCAAACGTGCCAAAATCCCCATCAAATTCCTCAGTAAGTATTTGTTGCTGGAACGTATCAAATTCCTTCTCATACATCTCTTCAGTAGTATGATATAAAGGCACATAGTCATCTGGACCATCAGATCTTGGTCCAGAGAAATTAGCAAAACCCGACGAACCAGAAGGACCAACAACTGAACCCATATCTCCTCCCTGATCGTCATCATCATCTCCTTTCTTATTTCCTTTATCATCATTACCATCGTCACCACCATCAGCATCATTATCATCACCACCATCTATATCATCCTCTTTATTGCTTATCTCATAATCAACTTGATCTAAACCATCATTTTCATCATCAATAGGCTCAATATGTTATACATCATGCTTAGGCTCTACAAATGACTCTCCAATGTGATGAACTACTGGTTGATCCTCAATAACCTCAGCATGTACCGTGGTAGTTGGTTCTTGATCAACTCTAGTAGTCTTTGTTGCCTTATCAGTTACACTAGTATCAATAACAAGATTAATCAGCATTAGGACTAGCAAATAAATCTCCACTCGACTTTACAACTTCTGTAGTCCTTTGTTGTGCAAATGTGAATGGAAATATGGAAGTGAGGTCTTTGAGGTTGTTCTTAAGAATCTATACATAGCTGAATAAGAATTGTTATTAATGTTCAAGATTCTTCATCCTTTCACTTTTATCTTGATCTAGAGTATGAAGATCATATATCTGTTGGGTTTTATCAAACATCTCTCTCTCCATTGCTTGAACCCTCTTCTCAAGTGTACACGAGTAGGTGAGCTAGAAGAGGTTCTTGTAGTCTGTCGTTGCTTAAGAGGAGTATTGATGAAATCCTTCATTCCAAACATGTCATCATCGCCCTGATCTCTTAGATGTGTACGTAAAATGTCATCTGGATTGAGCATCGGGGATGATGTTAAAGTAGTCGATTCTGTAACTATCACTAGAATATCTTGATGAACCGGCTCACTAACAATGATTTGAGGGTTTTGAACATGACGTTCAAAACAATATGGAAAAATCATCGGTAATAACCAAAAATATGCATGATGTTCTAAACTCAAAACACTCACAGGACCAAACAAATCCATGTGTAATAATTAAAGGATTGATTCAGTTTTGGTTTAAGCAACTGGTTTATGAGGAAGTTTATGTTGTTTGCCTTTTGAACATGACAGACAATGTTTGATGAGTTGAAATTATTTTAATGGTAAGCCTAGAAAATGATTTTCTCTAACCAACTTGTTCATAGTCTTATTGTTAACATGTCCAAGAAGACGATGCCATAACATTAAATCACTTTCTAAGGCTTTTGATAACAAATAATATGCTGTTACAAATGAATATGAGCTATTCATATCTAACAAGTATGTGTCTTTGTCTTTCGGAGTTCTCAATAAGACCCATTCATCAGTTATTACAAAACCAAGTTTAATTAGACATTCTTTATTAGTGGAGTATGTTGAATACTTTTTGTCACAAATTTGAGAAACACTTAACAAATTATGTTTTAATTCTTCAACAAAACTTACATCTTCAAAGCTTTACACACCGTTTGACACTGTACTTTTCTTTGTAATTTTACCTCCTTTATCCCCAGCAAAAATAACATATCCACCATTATAGGGTTGTACATTGTTTAACGATGATATGTACCCGTCATGTGCCTAGAACAACAGCTATCAACATGCCATATGCTGTTAATGACTTGTCTTGGTTGTTCCTGCATATATGAAAGAATTTAATCAAGTTTAGGAACCCAAGCCATTGTTGACTTTAGAATATTGTTTTCATCCAAATATGTCACAGACTTAAAAATCATATCTCTTTTATCATTGAATACATAGTCATTAATGATTTTAGATTCAATATTTTTGTCCTTAACTTTCCATTTTTGAATTGGCTTTTTCAATTGTTCTTTAACGTATTTTTCATGTGATTGAAATTGTTTTCATTAACACATTGACATTTCTTAATTTTATTCCCTTTTTCCAAGTCAGTTTTTCAAAACATTTTGTTTAGCAACAAAAAGTTTAAATGATTTGATTTTTTTGTTAAAACCTGCATTTACAAAAAAACGTTTTCTATTATGTGAAATAAAATTATGAAATCGTTGTTTGCTTGTTAATTGATGCTAATGAATCAAATTTCTAGCCATATGATTTGGCTTTCCACAAACCTAATAACACGGTTTATGATACTTATTTAGCATACGTGTATTTCTCGCGAACTGTTTCCAATAACCACCAAATTATCAGAGAATCCGTCTTTAGTATTTATTTGGCCTTGTGATTCTTTAACAGTCTCTTGTTTCTTTCTTTCATCAAAAACATTCCTACATACAGGGTAATTCCTGGTTCAAACCTCAAGGCATACGTGCCTTTAGTTGGATCAATCTAAGTAGGGAAGCCACCAGTAATGCTTAATTTAGGGCCACATTATGGATTGTGAATAAGATTGAACTGGTTCAAGGCCATTGTAGAGACTGTAGATTGGACTAGAGGATAATGATAGTTTGAGCCCATAGTGATGTTCTGTGGATAGGACTAGGGCTAGCCTGAAGCCATAATAAAGACTATGGATATGGTTGAGCTGGATTCATGGTGTGAGATTCAGTCAGCTGTTATGCCTTTAAGCTAATAAAACTTTAGAATGGCTCATACGTGGTTAAAACTAATGCTCATTGTGATGAACTCTTTGTAGATTAGATATGTTGATATTAACTTGTACACTTTGTCTTCATTGCCTAACTACTTTAGAGTCATCAATTATCACTTATCAACAACCTTGTTGTTAACGTGTTTTATCTCGTGATTTAGGACCATGAAATGGGTTAAAATGTACGGCTAGCATATGGATACATTTTGTGTTTTGAAGACAAAGGATGCGTGGGTTTCTATAAATACTAATAAAGATTTAATTCAGTCTAGATCTATGGTCTTGAATGTTAGTCTTTTACTGTATTCTTTTATTTAATTGATACAACATGTTGCATCCATGGATTGGGTTGCGACAGAATCCAAATGCTATCCTACTTGAAAATCTTCTCAAGTGTCAATGTGAAAGTAATTTCATGTTGTTGAAGCCAATGAAACCGTCAAAGAACATGGTACATCTATCACAAAATAGGCTCTTGTTAGAAATGTGCCTTTGCCCAGGAGAGTTAGTGGGAGGGTTTTAAAACATTTTATGATGTGGTATTTTAATTCTCAAATTCGAGAAGTTATGATTATGTGTCAAGGTTGGGATAAATTTTTGGTGTTTAACCCAATGTAGTTTTTAAAGTTTCAGTCGAAAGAAATGGAAATGCTATTTCTGAACCATATCAAGTGCAACGGCAATCATGAAGTTGTCGCCAAAGCCTTCGAATAGGTAGTGACACTAAGAGATGGAGTGACGCTAAAGCCCGCTCCGGAAACAGAGAAGACGAAATAACCAAAAGTTTACGAGAAAATGTATACTCAACACCTTTTGTAATAAGATTTTGATTGTAACTTGTACTAAGTCTTTCTTTGTAATCTAAAGTGTATTTATATTGAGTTGTTCAATCGAAAGTATGCTAATCAATAAGAAAATTGTTTTGATCGAAACATTACATCAAACTTTTATATATCAGTATTCATTATAAATAGCTTAGTTTCCTATATTTCTTGTATTCGTTAATTTTCGATGGTAACAACTAATAACAGTATCGATGAATACAAAGTACCACATACAACAATTTAACTCTGTCCCGACGACACCTATAGCGACGACATTTGTCGTTGGTACAGGTTGCTCTATACTGATGACTTGTCGTCTGTATAGAGTAATTAGGATTTTTGACTGGTCAAACTCTATACCGACGACAAGTAGTCGGTATAGAGTTGGCGGGATGCTAAAAAATCAGGCGGGTTTATGAAAGCCCTATACCGACGACATGTTGTCGCTACAGATGAATTTTATTTTATTTTTTTTTATGTTTTTCTATCTCGGTTTACAGATTTAAAAAAAATTAAATCATCCTTTCGTGACTACATGTCATCGGTATAGGTAAAAATATAAAAAAATCTTTTCGCAGTACCGACGACATGTCATCTGGACATGATTTTTTTAATTTTTTTTATTTTACCTCTATAGGGATGACTTTTTTTACTCTATAGGGACGACATGTTGTCGCTATAGAATGCAGAACCCTTAAATCGCATTTCAGACCTTCTGCCTCATTTTTCACCCAAAAAAACCCCAATTTTTCTCCCGATTTCATCTCGGTTTATAGGCCTATTTGGTATCAAATTGGAGCGTTTAAAGGTAAGAATGATGTTTCTTTTACTATAATAAAATTATATAATCTTGTTTTTATAAGTTTTATCTATATTTTTGTGTTTTAGGTGAGATTAAAGTTTAAAGCTTGAAAGTAAAAGATTTGAAGATTTGAAGGTATGAAATTCATTTAAAGATTATGATTTAAGTGTTGTTTAGTGAATCTATTTGTGACTAGCCTTGTATGATTGTAAAAGTGTATATATATGTAAGTGTATATGGGTTTGATGTTAGATTAGGTTACGCTCACCAAGTGTTTTATGAAATGCCACTATAAGTATTTTCATGGTTTTAAGTTTGTATGTATTTTTATATGTGTTAATTTATATGTATATGGTTTGATGTATTTAGTTGTTTATGTATATGTTTATATGTATGTAATTATGTTAATTTTGTATGTGAATGTTTGTATGTATTTATGTTTATATGTTTGTTCATTAGTATATTATATGTGTGTTTTTTTATAATTGCGTATGTAAGTATGTTGTATACTTGTATGTTTTTTGTATACTTGTAAGTGTGTATGTAAGTATGATGTATACTTGTATGTAAGTATGTTTGTATTTTTGTAATTGTGTATGTAGGTATGTTGTATATTTGTATGTTTGTATACTTGTATACTTGTAAGTGATTATGTGTTGTGATTATGCTTGTATGTATGGATATGTAAGTGTATATGACTTTAATGTTAGTACATCTTTATGTATATGTTAATTGATAAAGTTGTATTTCCATGTTTTATAATACCATAGATATGACAATTGATAAGAGTTGGATTAAATTGCGAAATCGGAGTTCTCCGGAATTTATAAAAGGTCTTCATAGCTTTCTAGAAATTGCCAAGAACCATGTCGACAGTTTAGGAAAAGCTTTTCGTCCTTGTAAATGATGTTGCAATGGGTGTCGTCAGGATCTAGTGGATACCCTTTATTGTAGTGATGATTCCGATTGAAAGTATGTTTATTAGTTTTGTTTACGTTTATTGTTTATGTTTATCATTATATATTTACAACAAATTTATTTTTGTATGTGTTTATTGTTAATGTTTATTGTCTATTTTTGTTGAAGCATGACAACATATATTGCTCGAGGTCATGGTGGGGATGGTCGGGATCTACCTCCGCATGGGGATCCAAATAGGATCCCAACAGGTTGCGAGTCTTGTAAGTTATTTGTTAAAGTTAAAAAATACATCTTTATATTGAACATAATCATTGTTTCCTAACTTTCAATTGCATATATTAATGTAGCACAACCAGTGCATATATTAATGTAGCACAACCAGCAAGAAAAAGAAGTTCTAAAGGAAAAAACATTAAATTATTTAAAAAATTTGAGTAAAATTTATTTTTGTATGTGTTTATTGTTAACTTTGTACCGTAAACTTTCTCTATTTATTTATATCTGCACCATTTTTATGTCTTACTTTTAATTACTTTTAATTGTTGTTGTCACTTTCTCTTAACAAATCCTTAATGTATGTTTATTAGTCATGGGATGTTTATTTAAATAACAAATTCTTAGCAAAATGCACCATGATCCAACGGTTGACATTTATACGGGTTGTATATATAAACCCCTTGAGTTAGTACCATCTAGCAAAGCAAGTAATGGAGACAAATAAAGTAGAACAAGTAATACACGTTCAGGATGATGGTCTTCTTTATGGGGACAACACTCTCCAACCCTTACCATCCTCAACCGCTAGGCAAGCACTATTTTTAAATAAATATTATCACCTCTAGCTAGCTGAGAGCAATGTATTTACAGGATTGAACAATGGGAAGTTGATCAAAGAAAGAAGGAAAACTCTCTTAGTTTGGGAGAGAGGTTGGGTTTAGAGGATCTGTCTTCCTTGAATGTCAGTATCATTTTATGATTTTATGACTATATGCGTGTCTTTATTTTGAATCTTGATATGATACAATATGTACCCAAAGATGGTTTTATATTTATTTATTTTACGTGTTTAGGTTTGGCGGGCATCCGTAGGAGAGTTACTTGGGTCGGCAGTTCTTGTGTTCATGATAGATACGATAGTCATTTCCTCGTTTGAGATAGAAACCAAAACACCACATGTCTTAATGTCGATCCTGATTGGCGTCACTAGCACCCTCCTCCTGCTAGCGCTTTTCCCAATCTCAGGTGGACACATAAATCCGGTCATATCTTTCTCAGCCGCCCTCGTTGGGCTCATTTCGCTCTCAAGGGCATTTATCTACATATTTGCACAATGTGTTGGTGCTCTACTCGGCGCTCTAGCTGTACAAGCTATTGTAAGCCAGGATATTACACAAACCTTTTCACTCGGTGGGTGCACCGTCACTATTATTACACCAGGCCCCAATGGCCCTATCATTACAGGGATCGAGACGAGTCAAGCCCTTTGGCTAGAGATTATTTGTACTTTCATCTTTCTTTTCGCTTCTATTTGGTTAGCTTACGACCATCGTCAAGCCAAGGCTTACGGTGTTCTTGTGGTTTTATCAATAATTGGAATCATTCTTGGGCTTCTAGTGTTCATTTCAACAAGTTTGACAGGAAAGAAAGGTTATGCTGGTGCAGGAATGAACCCTGCAAGATGTTTGGGACCAGCCTTGATCAGAAGAGGCCATTTATGGGATGGTCACTGGGTCTTCTGGGTTGGGCCAACCATCTCTTGTATGGTGTTTTATGTCTACACAAAGGTTATCCCAAGTAACCATTTTCATACCAATGGTTACAAACATGATTTCTTCAGGGTTTTGAAAGCTTTGATTTGAGTTGTTGGTGACTATCTTATTGTGTTAAATAAATAAACAAAACCACTGTTCATTACGTTTGTTTAGTTTTTAATAGTGTAGTTTAAATAAGCTAGAGTAATCTTAGTAAGTCAATGATCAGTGTTTTTTCTTTCTTTTGTTATTTGTAATGTCTAGTTTCTTGATATCATCCAATAAAATGAAATTTATTATGCAAATTGGTTTTCAGTTCAATTTTTGTCGGCATGAGTTAGTTATATAGCATTACAAATAAGCTTTTCTTATTATGACACAACGTGTTATTTTAGGAAATGAGTACTGATGTGCCACTACAAGGAAGAGACCCGATCGCAACGACCAGAACAAGCCAATATTATAGGAAAGCCTATAGCTATGACATCTCATCGTCGTCATAGGGTTATTTATAAAGGCGTCGGGTATCGTCACTATAGACGTCCTCTGCATAAGGTCAAATCATTGTAGAGTGCTGGTTCATCATCTAATATTAATGGCATTTCCTTTTGTGCAAGTAATTTTATTTATCATAATAGTTTTAAATGTTAAAACTAGCATTTTGTTCCCAAAAGAAAACAAAGTTGCTATCTTGGAAGACTAAAATATATTGTCGACTGCTTAGTACACCAAAGATCCTTCATGAATCATGAGAACATTTTAAACAATTTTAAATATATTTTTTATAAGTAACGTGTATGTAGCACCTAGAGCCATTGTTAAAGATTTTTCAATTGTTAAAGATTGGGACGATAACAGGATTATAAATAAAAAGGATTTAAAAATGTTTGTAAGATTCTAGATTGGGATAAATGTTATTTCTTAAACTTATGAGCATCTTTATAACTTTTGTGTTTCTTAAGAATATATTTAATGTAAGGAACTTTTATTACAGAAATACTGTTTATATAAAATAAAGAGTAAATTACACGCTTAGTTCTTTTCGTTTCATTAAAATTTTAGATTTGGCCTCCAATCTTTAAATGTTTTGGATTTAGTCCCTAACTTTCAATTTCTTTTTCTTCTATGGTTCAAAACGTAACATTTGTTAAACATAGGAGTTAACTTATGCACATGAGTTGCATGCCAAGGGTAATTATGTCATTTAATTGGACCCCTGGTTACTTTAAACTTAAAGACATATGATGATGGCAACATGACCACTAATCCAAACCACCTAAGTGTCCAATAGGAGGAAAAGGGTCAGTCGGGTCGCTCATGGATCAGTTGTGTGGATCCAGATGATCAAGAACACCCCTAAGCATGCAGCACGCGTAAAACATGCAACTAGTGCTGCAAATGAACCGAAAGAACACGAACAAGGCCTTGTTCATGTTCGTTCGTTAAGAAATATACTTGTTCACGAACTGTTCACGAACTGTTCACGAACACTTACCGAACGGGATTCTTTGTTCGTGTTCGTTCATTAAGAAAATGAACATGTTCATGAACTGTTCACGAACACTTAACGAACACAAATAAACACAATCATAAGCAAACGAACACAAACAACTGTTCATGAACATGGCAAACACAAAAAACTCATGAACACAAACGAATACAAATGATTATAAATTTATTTTTAGAACAAAATTTATATTTATATTACAAACATTACACAAAATAAATCAAAAATAAACAAGTACTTAACATAAATATTAAAAAATTCTTGATATAATAGTCATAAAAATAACTGACACAAAAATTAAGAATATAAACGAACACATTAACGAACATAAACGAACACATTGCCGAACGTTCACGAACAGACATTAACAAACATAAACGAACACATTATCGAACGTTCGCGAACGTAAATGAACAAACACGGTTCGTGTTCATGTTCGTTCGTTGAACGAACGAACGAAATTTTCTTGTTCGTGTTCGTTCATTTACTAAATGAACGAACATAAACAAACTTCCCGCCGAACGATTCACGAACTGTTCACTGAACGTTCAGTTCGTTTGCAGCCTACAATTTCAATTGTTTTCTTTTCTTTAATTATTTCTTTCCATTTGACTTATTAAATTTTTTACCCACTTTCCTAAGATTGTGGGTATCATGGGTGTAACCTCAATATGTACTGGATGAAGAAAATGAAATCGGCAGAAGGCAATTATCGAGTGATTGAATCTTTTTCTCTTCCTAATTTGATAATTTTGATTGATAAAGGCGACCATCTGGAATAGGTTCTAGGATTTTAAACGTTGAAATATCTAGAAAGAAATTGTAATCTAAGATTAAAACAAGAAGGGTATTATTAAATGACATAATTACATATTTAACAAAAGTTAAGTATTTAACCATATAAGAAAACGAAAGAGTTAATTACATAAAAGGTCCCTATGGTTAGGTCTGTTTTTACTTTCGGTTCCAAGGTTTGAAAACAAGATCGGTCCATAGATTTGACAAAACATAAACCAATTGGTCCCCAGCTTGGATGGGCCGTTAACTTTTCAGTTACTTTTATCTAAATGACCAAAATACCCCTGAACAAAAAATAAAATAAAAATTAAATTTATTTGTATCATGAAAACCACCTCCATAACCCTATCTCCTTATTTTCAAAATCATAAACCCACCACCAGTGCAATTACCACCGACATCACCACCTATTACCACCACCATCTCCACTGTTACTTGCATTTGATAATACCACAACTACCGCAACCACCATCTCCTCCGTCAACCATCTCATAACCCAGCCCCTACCTACCCCACCCTACCCCACTCTAAAATCATTCTTCTTCTACCCCACCTACTGAGGTACAACTCCGATGACAACGACAACTTCAGCAACCACCCATCACAAATCAAAACATCGACCAAACAAGACCATTTTAACCAGAAGTCTAATTATGAACTAGAATCGATGGTCGATGAATAGATGAATAGATGAAGATGAAAATACAAAACCACCATATGAAAAACCACGGAAGTGCAATTTTAGTTGAATTGGCGGTTGAACCCGATCTCTCCAAGCATCGGCTAAATCAAATCGATGACATGGAGGTCTTCGTTGATGGGTGTCCGGTTAAGATCCTGAAGGGGATGACTGATTTGATGAGAGGCACTATTGATAAAGGATGTTCCATTGATGGTGTTGCGGCGGTTGCCGGAGGTTGCGGTAGTCGTCTTACACAATGGTTAAAGAGTGGATGAACATGATAGAAGACGATTGGGAGGGGGGGTCAAAGACGAGGGAATGTGGGAGGCGGCAGATTAGTGGTGGCTGTCTGGTTAGCTGGTGATGGTGGCTGGTTAAGGGTAAGTGACTTTGAAGGGTAAGGCCGTCGTCAATGGTTGTGGGGGAATCGATGATGGCTGTGATGGGAGGAGGAAAAAGAAAAAGTAAATGGGATGGGGGGTTGATTGTGTATTTTTTATTTAGTTAATTTAATTTAACTATTTTGTATGTTTAATAGTGAAGGGTAACTTAGTCATTTTACAAACACTTAACGGATCTTTTTAACGGCCATCCAATCTGAGGACCTTTTGTGATATGTTTTGTCAAACCTGTGGACTGACCTTGTAGTTTTCAAACCTATGGACTGAAAGTGAAAGCAGTCCTAAGCACAAGGACCTTTCATGTAATTAACTCAAAAAAATTATAATAAATATAAATACATAGTACACAATGATTTAAATTTTACACTGGTTCAAGTTGTTAACTAACCCACCTTATCTCTCCTTGGTATCTGGCAAAAACATATCTTTCTAAGAAAAACTTAGTAACTTAAGTAAGGAGCATCTTTATATCATCTAAGAGGGTAAAGGTCACCACAACTTCTTCCTTTTAACAATATGAAACGAACCAACACAAACATCTCATAAATAAGGTATAGTGATCACATATATAATGTCTGACTAATCAAGTGTTCACCTTTAATCATCTCGCTAATATGATAGTGATCACGACTTAATCTTCTCACTAATTTGTATGGTAGCGAACCCTAATACTTTTACTTTTCTAGGTAGTGATCACCTCATCATCTCAAAAATCTAAATAGTAACGAATGTATTAAAACACTTTTTGAGGCTACTTTTGTAATTTTATATATTTTTTTATTCAGGGACCATTATTATAACTAAATACAACCTAAAAAAACCCAACCCCCAATTCCCCTTCAGCAACCATCACCACAATCTATCCACCATCACCCTTACATATCCTTGTTAGTCACCATCTCCACCATCTAGCCACCATCTAGTCACTATCACCTCTATGTATCACCATTGGCTTGTCCCACTGTCCACAAAAAACCACCACAGGAAACCCTAAAATTGCCATAAGGGTAAACCACCACCATCTAGCCACCACCATCGGTCACCTAAATTTGATGTGTAAATGATGGTGGGGTGAACTTAAATGTGGTTGGAGCTGGAACATTGGACATCAAATTGGAAGTTAACTGGGGAAAGGAAAGGGGGAAGTTTACAGGGGCCGAGAGTGGTGGTGTTGGAGGCTGTTGGTTGGTTGGAAGATAATAGGGGAAAGGCCAGATGGTGGTGGTGTTAGTGGCTGGTAGTAGGTGGCTTGTTGAAAGTTAACGAGGGAAAGGGAAGGTGGATTTAGTGATGTGGGTAGTGGTGATAATGATGAGGGTACCAAGACAGAGATGGATGATGATGGTCTGAGAGCGGTGATGGCTGCTAGTGATGCCGACGGTGGTGACCGGCGGTGGTGGCCGGCGGTGGTGGCCGGTGGTGATGTCCGACGACGGTGGTAGTGGTGAAAGTATTTTTATTTTGTGATATATATATATATATATATATATATATATATATATATATATATATATATATATATATATATATATATATATATATAGGGTCAGGATCATTACAGAACAACTTTTTATTTTCAGAACCAAACGAACCGTTGATTTACATAAATATAAGTTAAAGCTGATGATATTTAGTTGCTTTACATAGTTTATTGGTCATGTCTGATATACACATATGTAAAATAGATTAAGTATCACCAAACTGAATTTACACTTATGTAAATCAATGGTTTTGAAAATAAAAAGTGGTTCTGTAATGATCCTAACCCTACATATATATATATATATATATATATATATATATATATATATATATATATATATATATATATATATATATAGGGTATGTGTATGTGTGTGTGTGTTCGTATATATATATATATATAGAGAGAGAGAGAGAGAGTGTGTGTGTGATATATATAGGTATAATATTTTAGTTAAATTATATAAATAGTCCCTCTAATTTACATAAAATAGTTTTATAATCTGAAAAGATTAAAATACCCTTAAAGTTTACAGAAAATCTATCATCTATTAGTGTTAATACTCAAATTTGTTACAAAATTAAAAGTGAGTATTCAAACCTGTTACTTTTTTTGCTTAGTATCCAAACTTGTTATTTTTAATAAACTAAAGGGACTATTTATGTAATTAAGGTGGTGGTGGCAAAAACTAAAGTACTAATGCTGATAACTTCCTTGTCATCGAAGCCTTCTAAATGTTCCACTACCAAAATTGTTGCCCACATATCTACCGTGTTGATGCATAGTCACCAAAGATATACAATTTAGTTCCAAAGTATTGCTGCTGATCCATGTTTACTGTCAAGACAGGATTGCTATCGAAGTCAGACAAAATCGTACAACAAAAACTTGGAGCACCTTATTTCTATAATCCTAGAATGTTACAGATTGATCTTTTTTTCTTCTTTTTAACAAAGCAAATTTTCCTTTAATGGTCTAGCAATTCATATTACCAACTGTAATTTGGTAATGCATGTCTTTGAAGCATATCGGAGCACAATCTCATGTGGTTTTGACATTTTCACATTAATACGATATGAAGCTAAAAGTGACTTTGTGCTTGATATTGTTCTTTATCGTTTGTCATTCTTGTTCTTGTTTATTGATCATTGTTACTTTGTTTGCCCGAGATTGATTATTTGAGGAAGAGATTTTAATTTTTGAGTCTATTAGTAATTCCAAATAATCCCAAAACTTGTGCTTATTTGTACTTAAAATATATGCTCAAAATGTCAACACATGGTTGGTGAGTTCACAGGTTTAAATAATAAATAAAAATGGTTGATGTATAAAAGTTTGTAGGACATAAGTGTAAGTAATATCATGTATAAACATGAGCCTCACAACAAAACCTATAACGTACACATAGATGTTATGGGAACATATTCACCTAGGGTCCGTTCATGACCACTTTCAGTTCCAACTAGTATACCAACAAACAATGGTGGGGTTGTCAGCCCAATAGTACTATCAATACCTATCTGTCAGCTTAAACACCAGAGTTAAATAGTTTTAAATAAAGAAACACATAGAAAACTCATGCATGTACCAGATATTAACTTATAAAATAGTAAACCTAACAGTCCCAAAGATTAAATGAGTTCACAACATAAAAAAGGTGAATATACTTTTCCCCCTAGGTTTAAAAATAATTGTATTGAAAACGGGGCTGCGAAACTAACGGAAATAAAGCAAACAAAAGGATTCTAAAGATGAGAGCAAACCGACGATCAAACACCTATAATTAAAGGTAGTTGCAACTTAAAACACGTCTAATGAGCATTGATACATCCGGTCTCTCTTTGGTCATTTCGGGTTCGATACGTGACACGCACACAAAATATGTATTTTTAAATTGATTAATTAAATATATAAGAACGTGTATGTGTGTGTATATATATATATATATTATTAGTTCAAATACCCTCATTATTATTCACCTTATATATATATATATATATATATATATATATATATATATATATATTTATATATATATATATAATTACTAATCACACACAATACTCATTTTACAACACGATAATATATTTTTACTCAGGTCACCACATATACATATATAATATATGAACACACCAATTATATTTAACCATACACACATACAATGTGTGTGTGTGTATATTTATATATATACTAATACCGATATACACCCACAATACATAAAAGAAATTATATACTCATACTATTACAAACATACAATGTATATATATACGTATACATAATCCACATACATCATCCACACGCAATCAACACTCACACACATACCCTATGTAAAAAACATACATTCTTGGACTTTCACAAAACAATCCCACACACACCCACCACACACACATAATGCACACACTAGTCTCAAACACACACTCTACACACGCACATCGGTCTTGGGCTGTTATATGGTGTTCACACCCACACACAGACACGATGTATCTACACATACATACAACTAAGCACACCCACATCATCAAGACATCATCGACACTCCCTAGGCGAATGAATACCCAACCGAGTGCGCGCACACACCATTGATGTGCGTATAATGGATAGTGACAACACACACTCCTTGATCATAACCCACACCATAATATACATAACACACTACAATATATACATTTAAGCACCCACCATCAAGCACATACACAACATACGAGCACGCGCACACACACTCTACTCGCGCACGCACACACTCAACGTGCGCATGCACAAACTCTACGCACACACACAACAACGCGCACACACACTCTACGCGCGCACGTACACACTCAATGCATACACACCACACACCCCCTACGCCAACATATACACATACAACGCAACATACACATGCAAAACACACACATAAACACACACACGCACACACGTATATATACAACACACAATAGGCACTCACACACAATCAATAGGTACGATCGAATATGCATACATCAATACATACCAACACACACACACATTACGCACACACCACCTACAGTCGTGACCAACACCACTTCACACCGCCGCCCAACCACCGTACAACACCGTACACCACCAAATCAACTTGAATGGTTTAGGGTTACGGGGGGTGGCAGTGACTTCGCGACATATGTAAATGAATTTGACTATTTACACTTTTAACTAGAGGTATTCAAAGTGGGATATCCGAAATTCCAGATATCTGAAAATTTTGGATGGTAGATATCACTATCCGTATCCATATCCGTATCCGAAATTTCAGTTAAAAATTCAAATAGTGATATGGATATCCGAAATTTTAGATAGTGATACGGATATTCGAAATTTCAAAAACAGACACACATAGTCATTCGGATATCCGAAATTAATTTTTTTATTTTTTATTTTTAGTTTTTTTTAAATAATTAGACATATGCTATTATAAAAATAATATAAAAAACCAACTCATATCATAAAAGTCTCAATACACACTAAAAATCTCAATCTAAAATAAAAATATTCTAAAAATTTTAAAAAGTAAAAATAATATTTCTTAGTTTTTGGATAATCGGATAACCGAATATCCAAAACTTTTCAAAATCACTATCCGAATATATCCGAAATTCCAATATCCAAATTTTTGGATATCCGAAAATTCGGATATTTCGGATTCGGATTTTCGGATCGGATTCTCGGATTCAGATATTTTTGAATACCCCTACTTTTGACCCCCATTTTTCAATTATTTATTCCCTTCTTTGAATTATAATGTAGACCCTGAACTTTAATAATAATAATAATAATAATAATAATAATAATAATAATAATAATAATAATAATAATAATAATATAATGATAATGTTATTAATAATAATTGATAATGTTATTAATAATAATTACATTAATAACAATGTTATTAATAATGTTATTAATAATAATGTTATTAATCATAATTATATTAATAATGATTTATAAAAAAATGTTTATTTAATTAATTTAATTCATCATATTATAAGATCAGGGTTAACATGCCAATAAATAAAAGCAATGACCAGTATCGGAAAAAAATTAATTAAGCAAGAATAACAAGGGATAACGAGCGTTGAAGTAATTGATGAACCTATGAGTGACGGAAGCCACATTAGGTATATTCTTTTGATTAAAGTTTGTTGATAGGGTGTTCAATATTAGATCATTTTTACCAGATGTGTTATGCTCCTATTAAGAGTCTTTTGGTGTAAGTATAATGTGAATGTTTAATATTTATGGACTATAGTAATGATTTTGAATGGAGCGTTGGTGTTTAAACCTCATTATTGCTATAACTTCTATGAATACAAGTGACATGGAGAATGCTAGAAATTGGATGTACTAACCTAGACGGTTAGCTGAATTTGAAGCTGGGGTTACTGAATTCCTTAATGCTTCATTTGCTAAAGCGACAAAAAGATTTCAAATATGTTATCCTTGTAAAAGGTGTACGAATCGTTATTGGCATCAAAGAGATGAGGTATTCGACATTTAATAGGATACGGATTAGTAGAAGACTACTATGTAAGGGTTTATCATGGAGAAACCTCCTCACATAGATGATACTAAAGATAATATGCATGATGATTTTGATGAATTATAGCATGATAGATTTAGAGATACTATAGATGAAACAAATAGAATACAAGGAGGTTTAAATTATGAAAATGTCAAAAAGTTCCATGAGTTGGTTAAAGATGGAAACGAAGAGTTGTAACTTGGGTATAAAAGTTTTTATAGTTATCTTTCATCGTTAGACTTCTTCACCACAAGACCCTTCTGGGATTAGTAATGTGGCATTTGATGATCTTCTACAAATTCTACAAGAAACTATTCCAGATGCAAAACTTTCAGCAAGTTTTAGTTAAGCTAGAAAAATCATATGAGATCTAGGGCTTAATTATAAGAAAATTTATGCTTGTCCAAATGATTGTATGCTTTATTGGAAAGGGTATGAACATAATGTAGCGTGCCACATTTGCCACACCTCTAGGTGGAAACAAGTGAATGAGAAGCAACGGAACAAGCATAGTGAAAATTCTAAACAAACTTTAAAAGTTCCTTCTAAATTTGTTTGGCATTTTCCTTTCAAATGGAGGCTACAAAGACTTTTCTTGTGTATTGAAAAAAACTAAACATGTGACATGGCATGATGAAGGACGTCTTAAAGACGAAAATTTACAACATCCTACAGATGAAAAATTTAGAAGGAATTTGATTCTTTATATCCTCAATTTGAAAAAGAAACTAGAAATGTGAGGTTAGGGTTGGCAAGTGATGGCCTTAATCCTTTTGGAAAAATGAGTGTTGCTCGTTGTGTTGTTGGTTAATTACAATTTACCTCTATAGATTTCATTAAAACCGAAATAATTTATGATATCTTTGTTAATACCTGGACCAGAATCTCTAGGTAATAACATAGATGCTTATTTATAACCTTTAGTTGATAAGCTTAAGGATTTTTGGTTAATGGGTTGGAGATATACGATAAATATAAAGACAAGACATTTAAAATGCATACAGCCAGAACATGGACAATTAGTTATTTTCTAGGATACTTAATCTTGTTAGAGAGGGAAACAAAAGGAAATTTTGCATGTTCATGCAATAATCATAAGACTAGTTCAATTAACTTGAAGCATAGTAAGGGGCTGTTTAGTAGCCTCTTGATGGTTCATAACCTTTAAATTGTTAAGAGGTAATCCTGATGTTGAATGGTTAAGAGGTACTATTAAGATACACCCTCTTAACCATTCAACATTAGGGCTACCTCTTAACCATTTAGAGGTTATAAACCATTACGAGGTAGCCTCTTAATAACCATTAAGAGGTTACCAAACAGCCTATAAGAAAACATGCTATATTGATCAACATAGATTTTTAGATGCTAACCACCCATGGAGACGTAGTAAAAGTGCTTTCAATGGGAAGATCGAAAAGACACTTTCTCCAAACCCTTATCAGGTGTTACAAAGTGACATCTGGTAATTTTCCATTACCACAACTCCGTTGGTTCCATTAAATCTTGCATACACGTTTCGTAAGCACACACTAATTACCCTTGAATGTTGGTGACTTAACAAATTATTAACAAATATTAACTTAATTGCTAATTTTTATTGTTATTATTATGTGAGT
This sequence comes from Flaveria sonorensis, assembly GCA_025506505.1. Lineage (NCBI taxonomy): Eukaryota > Viridiplantae > Streptophyta > Magnoliopsida > Asterales > Asteraceae > Flaveria > Flaveria sonorensis. Next base: position 45,354,650 of record CM046435.1, read on the forward strand.
AAGTGAATCTTAGTGTTCTGTGGTGTTTCATGAATTACGTCTTAAAATGTGATTATATGAATTATATGATATTCAATAGAGATGATAATTAATTGACTAATATTTTAGTTATTGGTCTCTTAGACTCAAAAGTTAGGTAAAGAAAATGGGGTGAATTAGGGGAAATCCTTACCATATATATAAAAAAAAACCTAATTTTTCCCCCATTTCCCCTTGTGACCGTAAACCCCACCCCACACCTCTCTCCTTGATATTTTAAGATCAAACACACACATCACACTTGATTTTGGTTCAACTTAATAAATTCCACATGTTAGCTAGCTAGTTTATTGATCATCAATGCATATAAGGTAAGAATTGTTAACTATTTCATCATCCTTTTCTTAAATCTAGTGTTTGAACAAACCCTATGTAGGGATTGAACCTTGAGGCTTGGAAAATCAAAACAAGATGACGAAGATTAAGTACAGGTGCAAGAACTTTGATCCGCGCGAGAAGATAGTTCTTGCGCGAGACTATATGTTTTAGTATAAGTAGTTTATTTTGTTTACAATTCCGAAATGTCGCACTTTTGTAATCATTATCAGAGAGCAATAATTTGAATTTATTTACATTGAGCTTATGTTTACTTTATTCATTCTACTTCTAGTTCTATCTACTTTCCATGATTGATTCATTCTATATTTCTCTCACGAGATCGATCTACTGATGTTTTATGTTCTTTGCAACCTAGTTCAATCTTGCAAAATAACATGAAATTGATGATATTGGATGATGTTATTATGTTAGTTTGATAGTATTATTGATGATTTGATGAAATTTGGGACTTAGGATGTTACTTTCTCAAAGAGGAAATTTTATGAATATGTTTAGTGAAATTTCATGTTTTGAGCATGCAAGTTATGTTAGGATCATACTAGATTGGTTATAGGGATAATTTAATGGGTTATAATGCAATGGTTAGATCTTATGGATGTTACTTTGGGAAAATTGAAAATTCAAGTGCTTGTATAGTTAATTGTTGACATGATTATATAACTTGTTGGATTGATGCTAGAAAATTTTTGTGTCTTAATGGTGATGTTTGATCAATATGGTATGTTTGTATTATTTTTCTAGTATTAGTCATGTGTGTAATGTGATGACTAACATCATACACGCATGCGGATTTGAGGTCGTACATAGTAGGATTGGTAGGATTTAGGAAGTGAAGTAGTAAGTCACTTCACATGGCATGTAGTGAATGGTTAAAACCCTATGTGTGAGTAATTATGTGCTAGTACATGGTGATTACTTGTTGAGATTTATATGTGTTGTATGATAAGTTATGCTAGTACAATAATTGTAAGATCATCTGAAGATTACAAGGCTGATGCAACCAACAAACCAGAACAACCAAGTCTTCGATGCATGCACTAAGGAACAAAGATGAACTAGCTTTGGAAGTCTTACACTCTCAAATGTGTCTAAGTGTAAGATCTTCCTAAGCTAACAGTTCAGAAGGAGTTACTTCAGAAGTTTCACACTCAAAAAGAAAAATATTCTAAGTGTGAAATCTTCTGAAGCCAAAGACCAGCATCTTCCGAAGCCAAAGACCAGCATCTTCCGAAGCCAAAGATGAAGTCTTCCGAAGTTTTGAAGACTGATTTCTTTAGAGGATAGAGAAAATATGCTTTCTCTGAATCACCTTTTGATAAAGCTGACACACTTTTCACTGCCTGCTCTGGTGGTTCACCTACTTTACACAAGTTGGTGAAACTTCCATGCTTTATCAAAAAGTAGGAATGGTCTTTATTTGTAACTTACCTTACTTGTTCCTGTAGACTTTTTGTATTAGAAAAAGTCAGTGAGCTATGGCATGTCATAGTCACTAGTCAAAAGGCAATCTACCTTTTGACTTTAGATTGATCTTGTTGTCTAGATTAGTCAAATCCCAACTGTCTTTACATGTAAGTGACGGTTGTCGGTTTTAGTATAAAAGTGTCTTAGGTTCTTGTAATTTCTTTATGCTTTGTAACACTTGTAAAAGAACTTGAGATCAACATACAACATCCTTGAAAACCAAACTTGTGTTTTTGTGTTGTTCTTAGTTCTGTCTCTTTGATTTACTTGTGTTCTTAGTATCATCTGTTTTAAGTTACCAGTTCCCTATTTGGATTGTTAAGTGATCTAAGATCTCTCCTCAGTGTGAAGCTAAGTGTTAAGAACCCTTACTCAGTCCTGCATTTGGTATCAGAGCATTCCAGGCTCTTGATTGTAAGATCTCACCATCTTTAATCCTCTTAGCTTCATACATCACTTAACTCTTCAAATGGCAGCTATCTCTAAGGCTGATATGGAAACTGGAACCATGAGAAAGTCCCCACTAATCACTCCTGAGGATTTTGACACTTGGTGTCAAACAATAGAAGGCTTCATCAAGACTCAAGATTCCAGGATGTGGGAGTCTGTTGTCAATGGACCTCATGTACCATGCACCTATTTAGCTGCTGCTTGTGGTGGCATGATACCAAAGGAGAGGGCTGACTTTTCTGATTAAGACTGGAAAAGGATTGATATTGATCAGAAAGCCATCACAGCCCTCTAAACTGCTCTTCCAAACTCCATCTACAGAGGTTTCAAGAAGTGCAAGACCGCTAAACGACTATGGGATGCACTGAAACTGATGTATGAAGGGTCCAATGAAGCCAAGGAGAACAAGAAGTACCTCTTGAAGCAGCAGTTTGATAACTTAACCTTCAAGACAGGTGAAACCAAGACTCAACAATACTTCCGGTATGTTGAGATTGTGGATACTCTGGCTGATGTTGGAGTAACTATTGAGAACAGGGATATTGTTAGGAAGTTCATGTCCTCTCTTCCAAAACAGTGGACACAGTACTGTGTGGTCATTAAGAGGACTGAAAACCTCTAGACCCTTACTCTCACTGAGTTGTATGGGATGCTTAGTGGATACCAGATGGAGATGAACATGCAAAATTCATCTGGTAACTCCAATACTCACCAGAGTTCAGCCCTTCATGTGGGGGAAAGGGATAGCAGAGAACCACAACATCATCTTATCTGCTACCTTGAAACTTTATAAAAGGGTCCTTTCATCACCTTCCAAAAGACACCCAGAGAGAGCTACATCCAAGGAAGTCCCTTCCAAGAGACTAGTTCCTCTTAAGCCTTTGTCTCTACTAATGAAAGTTCAGGCAACTTTCTCTTCACTCTTGAAGACTTGGACTGTATCCATCCAGATGATCTGGAATCTATGGAGATAGTCCAGCAGATGGCTCTTCTCACTCACAGAGCCCAGAAGTTCTACAAGAGGACTGGGAGAAGGTTTCCTAACAATGCAGGCAGTGGCAAGTTTGGGCTGGACAAAAGCAAAGTAAAGTGTTACAACTGTAACCAGATGGGACACTTTGCCAGAGAATGCAAGGCACCTAAGTCAAATAACAGCCAAGCATCATCCAGGCCAAACTACACTGAAGAGAGTCAATACAAAAAGAGTCACCATGCTCCTGAGGAGAGTAAGAAAGCTGGTATGACAAAGACAAAGAGGAAGAACTTGATCAAAAGAGCAAAGAGAAGATCAAAGAAGGCTTAAGAGATCGGGCCACTTTTGACTCCAAGCAGAAACAAGTGTTCATCTCTGCAGGGTTTGAAGTGGTAAAGGCTGAGGAATCAACTACAAACTCTAGTACCAAGAGTTTTACTACAGTTCCAACTTATTCCAGCAAAGAGAAGGCTGAATTGTTGTGTACCACTGCTACACAGTCTGAACCATCCTTCTCCAAGAGCAATTCTCTCCCTATGAAAATTGCTGCATCATCTATGAAGAAGAAGCTGGAGAAAGAAAGTGTTCAAGTTCAGTTTTTCTCTCAGAAGAAGACTCCCAGAAGGAAGCAAACGGACTGCATTATGTGTGGTAGTGCTTCTCATCAGGCTAAGGATTGCATCTACAATCCTAAAAGTACTATCCACATGGTCAAAGAGATGGCTTCTGGAAAGAAGAAGGAGAAGAAAGCTTTGGAAGGAAAATTTGTTTCCTTTGGAAACTCCAAAATGAATAAGAAGGCAAGTGAAAAATTGCCTTCGGAAGAAAGGAATGCTTTCGAAGTACTGAAGCTTGTTGCAGTGAAAGCAAGATCTTCCGAAGGTCCAGTCTCCAAATGTTCCGAAGCTGCAAAAGCTTCCGAAGCTTTAAAGGTCAAGCCAAATTTTCCAAAGGTGGTGTGGAAGATGAAGGAAGACCGTGTGAGTGAAGATTCTTCATCAGGAACAGAAAATGATCCTCAGAGCCTAAACATACGATCACTTACTGTTTCATTTCCTTCAACTCATTTTAACAAGCCCAAGACCAATGAGGCTTGGGTTTCCAAATGTAACTAAATCATCTCTTTTTGTGCAGGGACAGCCAAAGGGAAAGAGAAATGTGTGGATCATTGATAGTGGCTGCTCCAGGCACATGACAAGCAATGAGTCCTTACTTCAAAACTTTAAAAGATTTGATGGAGGACCAGTTGCTTTTGGTGGAGATGTATGAGGTTACATTACTGGCAGGGGCAACATTACAAATGGTAAGCTCAGCATTGAGAAGGTAAACTTTGTTAGGGAGCTTGGATACAATCTTTTGAGTGTGTTCTAATTTTGTGACCAAAAACATCACATGCTCTTTACTGAGCATGAGTGCATTGTTCTTAAGCCCAGGGTTGACATTCCTCAAGAGCATATTCTGCTAAGAGCCCCCAGGAGAGGGAACATGTACAAGATAGATCTACAGGAAACATCTCCCTCTTAAGAAGTTACTTGCTTTCTGTTTAAAGCAAATAGTGATGAGTCTTTCCTTTAGCATAAAAGAATGTTCCATGTAAACTTTATGAATAAATTGATTAAGAATGATTTGGTAACTAGAATGCCAAAGAAAGAGTTTATAAGTGATGACCACTGTGTTGCATGCCAGAAAGGGAAGCAACACAAAGTGTCTCACAAGCCAATAGAAATGAACTCTATCACTACTCCTTTGCATTTGTTACATGTGGATCTGTTTGGCCCTACAAGTGTAAAGAGTCTAGGAAGGACCTCTTACTGTTTAGTGATCACAGATGATTTCACAAGATTCACTTGGGTGTTTTTCCTTAGAACTAAGGATGAAACCCCTGAAATCTTAAAGAACTTCATTATGAAAATTGAGAATCAATCTAATCACAAGGTCAAGACCATAAGATGTGACCAAGGAACTGAATTTAAAAACCAAATCCTTGATACATTTTGTGATGGAAAAGGTATTTCAATACAATATAGTGCTCCCAGGACTCCTCAGCAAAATGTTGTTGCTAAGAGGAGAAACATGACACTTGTTGAAGCTGCTAGAACCATGTTGTCTGACTCTAAACTACCTATCATCTTCTGGACAGAGGCTGTCAACACAGCCTGCTATTTGGAAAACAGAGTTTTAGTGGTTAAAACACATGGTAAGACTCCTTATGAACTGTGGCACAAAAGGAGACCATTCATTGGTTTTCTCAGAACATTTGGATGTACTTGCACCATCTTGAATACCAAAGATCAAATAGCCAAGTTTGCTAAGAAATCAGATGATGGACACTTTGTTGGATACTCTTCTCAAGCTAAGGCTTATAGAGTATACAATCTCAGTACTAGAATCATTGAGGAGTCAGCCAATGTGACTTTTAATGAACACACACCCTGTGTGAAAGGTTCTGGTCCGGATTGGTTGTTTGATCTTGATTTAGTTACCAACTGTTTTAACAAGTCTTGTGAGAATATTTCAGGATCTACAGATAACAGATCAACAGAAGATCTTGAACCAAGATTTGAGCTGAGATGACCAACCAAGACGACTACTTTAGCTCCAGTAGTGACTAACCCTATAATTGAGGCTCCTATCAGCACAAGCATGACAAATACTGCTGATTCAACTGAATTGCCTTCAAATTCCAGCTTAAAGGCTCAGAATTCAGGAGAAGGAACTTCTAATGTAGGAGGAACTGGAGGTGGTGACAGTGATCAAGAATTTCTTGATGCTGATAACCAGTCCATTGAAGATAACATGAATGATGTCACACACTCATTGGATCAAGTTTCTCTTGATAAGTGTGCTGATGCGGTGGGAAACGCCTCATTGCCAGATCAGAATTTCTCTAATTTAGATGTGTCCAACCAACTTGTTGTGATCCCTCAACTTCGGATCCACAAGTCTCATCCCACCACAAACATCATGGGAAATGTTGACTCAGGGGTAAGAACAAGAGGAAAAACTCATGACAGCCATGTTTGTCTACATTCTTTTTTCTTATCCCAGATAGAGCCGAAGAAAGTTGATGAGGCTTTGAAGGATGGAAGCTGGCTTGAAGCTATGCAAGATGAGCTGCTTCAAGTTAGAAGATAGAAGGTGTGGAACTTATGCCCTCTTCCTCAAGAGAAGACTGTCATTGGTACGAAATGGGTATTCAGGAACAAGAAGGATGATAGAGGGATTATCATCAAGAACAAGGCTAGACTGGTTGTCCTAGGATACACTCAAGAAGAAGGGATTGATTACACTGATGTCTTTGCTCCAGTTGCAAGACTTGAAGCTGTAAGAATATTCCTGGCTTATGCTGCATCCAAGGATTTCTAAGTCTACCAGCTTGATGTGAAATGTGCTTTTCTCTATTGGGTGATTGATAAAGAAGTTTATATCAAACAACCACCTGGCTTTGCAGACCCTGATCATCCTGATTATGTCTGCAAGCTTGATAAAGCTCTATATGGACTGCATCAAGCTCCAAGAAAGTGGTATGAGACACTATCAATATACCTCTGTCAACATAGATACAAAAGAGGTACTATTGATGGGACTCTCTTCATCAAAGAAACGGGGAATGACACACTGTTAGTTCAAATATATGTAGATGACATCATCTTTGGTTCATCTAATCCAAAGCTCTGCAAAGACTTTGAGATGCCGATGAAGAATAGATTTAAAATGAGTACCATGGGGGAACTCAGTTTCTTTCTAGGATTTCAAGTGAAGCAGGTTGAAGATGGCATCTTCATTAGTCAGTCAAAGTATGTACAAGACATACTTACAAGATTCAAGATGACCGACTATAAGGTTGCAAAGACACCCATAGCGAGAAACCACTCCCTTGGTCCTGATCTTGAGGGGGAGTGTGTTGATGAACATCTCTACAGGGCCATGATTGGGGCACTTATGTACCTTACTGCTAGCAGGCCTGATATTATGTTTGCCACATGTATATGTGCAAGATATCAAGCCAAGCCCAAGATGTCACACCTAATCACCATCAAAAGGATTCTCAGATACCTTAAAGGTGCTCCAAATCGGTATCCAAAGATTTCAGACTTTAAATTGTATGCTTATATAGATAGTGATTATGGTGGCAGCAACATGACTGCAAAGTCCACATCTGGGGGATGTCAATTCCTTGGTGGAAGGATAGTCTCTTGGCAATGCAAGAAGCAATCCTGTGTGTCTGCATCAACTGCTAAAGCTGAATACATTGCTACTACAAGCAGCTGTGCTTAAGTGCTTTGGATTCAGAATCAGATGCTAGACTATGGGTTCAACTTCAAGGAGACTCCCATCCACATAGACAACAACAGTGCCATCTTTATTATAGAGAATCATGTGCAGCACTCAAGGACCAAACACATCAACATCAGGTATCATCTGATTAGGGATAATTTTGAAAAGGGATTGATCAAACTAATCAAAGTTAACACAAATGAACAATATGATTTTCTGTTCACAAAGGCATTTGATGACAGAGATTTAAATATCTTGTATTAGCTATTAGGATGATTAACTTTGAAAAGATTTTCTTTAATAACTTAATCAACTTTATTTCCTAAAATTGTGTGTCCTAAGTTGTTTATTAGATCACCTCATAAGCCCAGTTCTCTTTGGAAGAAAACTAACTTTTAACTGATATTCCTTACATTTGTGAAAATTTACCTTCGGAAGAACTCAAATTGCCTTCGGAAGGAATTTATGTCTTTAGATCATTTAACAGCTTATCTAAGATTTACCTTCGGAAGAAATTCTTGGAGTATCTTTCGAAGCTTAAATTTGTATATAAGCACTTAAATGCATTCAAAGAACAAATATTTTCCAAAAGCAGCTAAGTCTCGGAAAACTTATTCACTGCTTCCGAAGCCAAATTTTCAAAATTCTTTGAAATATCTTCCGAAGCAAAAATTGCATTCGAAAGCTCTGCTACAAAGCTTCCGAAGCCAAAATTGTTTCAGAAGTTTTATAACATCCAAGAAATCTAACTTTTTGGGCGCCTTTTTCAGAAGTAGGACCCACTTGCGGATTTCAAAGTTTATCTTTTTGTCATAACTTTGTCTCAAATCCACAACATATATCTTCCAAACGGTTCTATTTCGTCTCTTTACTCTCACTGATCCTTACCCTAAAATTACCCCCAAATTTCATCTTCTTCTTCCTTTCTTCACTGTAAAGCTTCCTCAAATGGCCAACATTGATCATCGCAACGACCCTGATTTTACCAAGCACCTACACAGGCAACGAAATCAGGTTGCCCTGTTACACTCCAAGAAGGATCCAAGCTTCTCAGATCTGTGTAGGTACCTTTCTTCGTCTCACTACTTCACCTCCCTTACAATTTGATCCTCCTCTCTATGAGGATCAGTTGTTTGAGTTCTGGAGGACCTGTCAAGAGGTCACCATGGACGGGGAGAAGGCGCTGTCTACTACAGTGTAGGGGAGGATAGTTTTCATCACTCCGGCCATCATAAACACCCATTTGCAGCTGGATGATGAAGCAGGTGAGCTGTCCTTTCCTAAATCTACTGTCAACCACTCTGGGCTATAAAGGTGACTTCTCAGTCAAAACCTTCAGGAAGGGGAAGGTCTCATCTCCATGAAAATACCTCCTTTATGTTGTCATTCACAGCCTTTCTAACAAGCATGGAGGATGGGATCAAGTTCCAGAAGACCTCTCCTTTATAGTCCATGGGATGGTACAAGGGGTCAAGTTCAGGTACTCTCAATTTATATATACTAATTTACTTGCAAACTTGGACTCCTTAGAGTATTACATGTTCCCAAGGTATGTTCATCACATTCTCAACTGTGAGTTGGGACCACAGTTGAGGGGAACAAGTAATATTCTTAAAATAGGACAAATGAGGCCCAACATCTTCAAAATCTTGAAGAAGCCAACTGTCGGCTTCTCTGGGGTAGAAACAGCCCTTGTCCCAAAAATGTTTGAGCTGACATCCTAGCAGCACCAGCTAGTGATGAACCAACACCCTCTACCTCTCACCCACCTCAAACACAGCCTATCATCACCATCACCAACAAAAGAAAATCCAACGAGCCCCTGCACTTGCTACTTAGCATGTGCAGACCCCCATCTCAAAACCCATATAGAAGGAAGTGGAATCTCGAGCTCCCACTTCCCCTAAGGAGCAGACCACTCCCATCATTCAACCAATCAGTGCTGAGGTTCCTCATGCTCAGCCTGATGATCTCACAACTCCACAAACAACCATAAGCCATCATTCTGAGTCTCAATACTCTAGTAATCGAACTTCTGGTACCATCCCCAACCTCTTGATCTAAACCGCCCCATTTCCAGCCTTGACTTCTATTCAAATGAAGATTTGGGCTTTAGTGAGTACCATGAGTCTCTCCTCTCTTCCCACACTCAAGGAGAGATGAGTACTCTTGCCTCCCCTATTTCTAGCCCACATCAGCAACCCCTTACTGAGGTGGATCCTTTTGAATCTGTTCAGGAGATCCATATGGAAGAGGCTCTCACTTTAGAAAGTGATTATATAACTAAGACCACAACCATGGCAACCCAGCATCTTGACACTTCTCTGGAAATTGTCATTGGACAGGGGAAATCTAGCAACTAAGAAACCCATGCTGGTGGTGAGGAAGAAGACTTAGGTCCAATTCTCTCATCCTCCAATGATTCTTCATCTAAAGATGAGGGGAGTCTGCAACAAAAGGTGCACAAACTGTCACATCTTTACACCTATTTTGTTTCAAAGATAGCTCACCTAGAATCTCAGGTGACTATCTTACAGAAGAGGGTCAATGACCAACAACTTAAGATCATCGATCTCAAGGGAAAGTTGGCTAAGAGACCCATGAGGGCAACTCATCTAGGTCCATAAGAACCTGTTGATGTCATGGATCAATCTCAAAGCTCACCTATGCAAGAGGGTGATGCTACCAAAAAAGGGGAGAAAATTCTGACAATCACAGAACCTGGGAGTTCTTCCCAGAGTATGGACATAGAGGAATCACCATCCTCTCTTGCAGATGCTCATACTCAGCAACCTCCTCTAGACAGTGATCTACATTTGCTCATTCAACAACTGTTTAAGGAGGGAATACCAAATGTAATGTCTGCCCGTTCTGAGAACCCAATTTGGGGTTGGGGGTATGACAGTAATAGGAGAGCTCTTGTGATCTCTAGAGCTCAGGGTCAACTAGAAGTTCTCAATATTTAACACCTGAGTTTCTATGAGAGCATCAACTTGGAAGATCTGTTACTTGTCAACCCAAGCTATAACAGATAAGCAGCAAGATTGGCAGAAAGAATCCAAGACAGGGTGCTAAAGGAGTTTAAATTGAGATCAAAATTATATAGACAGAGGCTAGCAAGTGAGATCTTTGGTCAACTGGATGTTGAGGTAGACCCAGAGATTAGTTTCAAAGGGAAAACCTTGACTGAAGGCCCAGAGGTTGTACCTGTGAACCTTGAGTCAGGATCTCCCTCTGCACCCATTACCCTCAGTGAAATACCAGCTGGTGATGGTATTTCACAACCTCTCTCTAGACAGAGCTTGACAGCTGAACCAAGCAATGAAGGCCAAAGCTCTCTCCAGCCTGAGTCACCAAAGCCTGTGGTTGACAAAGGAAAAAGGAAACTGACTCTTGAGGAGATTAAGGAGGAGAAGAGAGAGAGGAAGAAGATGTTGAGGGGAGAGAGTTCAAGTGGTTACCCAAGGTTTATGGAAGCTATAATCAGGGCTGCCCCCAGGCTAAACACTTAGGAAGATAAGTTAAGGGCAGCCAGGCTAAACTACCTGGGAACCAGAAACTATAATGTTAATGAACTCATCTCTCTCCCCTTAGATGAGTTGAATGAACTGGCTGACACAGAGTTGTCAAAGGAGAGGAAGGAAGCCGAGGATGCAGCATTGCTTCTCAAGAACAAGGAAGAAATGAGGCTGAAAAGACTCTACAAGTTCCTGCCCTCTCCCCAGTTCAAGAAAGTCATGAGCCAGAGACTGTGGCCACTAAACAACCTCAGGTAGCAACTAAAGAAGAAAGACTAAAGATGATCAGCTACCTGAGTGCCACAGGTCTCTATCAGGTAGATGCACTTCTTCCCTTACCATCTGAGTACATATTGTTTAAATACAATAAGCAGATGGAAGAAAAAGCTAAAAGAGAAAGAAAAGATTAAGGGAAGAAGCTGCAAAGTCAAGGGCCATCATCCATAAAAGCCAAAAGAAGTCTGCTGACAGATAAAAGATGATGAGCTTCTTGAAGCTGTATGGATTCTCCAGAAGGAGGCTTGGCCATATGTCTCTATCCACAATGGATGAGCATATCAGGGTAATCAAGCAGAAGATAAAGAAGGGAGAGCCGGTGGACTTGCATTCTCCACCAAGTCCAGCTCAACCTGAAGTTGAGGTGAAGGTTGAACCCATTAAGACAACACAACATGAACCTGGAGCTGTATCTCAGCCAACTTCATATTCTGATCCACATCAGGGTCCTCCTCTCTCTTCTTCTGAACCTGTAAGAGAGGAGATCTCAACTGAGGGGGACTCAACTGAACAACATGGTACTCAAGACCAGTCCCATCAGTTAAAATCATCAGGGAGAAGAAAAAGGATGGCCAGAAGATCAACCTCATGGAAGAAGAGAAGAAAGGCATCCTCCTCCCAACCTCAGGATGAGTCAGAGCATCCTGAGGGAGTGCATGAAGAGGTCTCTCTACAAAATCCAATCATAGTAGTGCCTCTTGCTGTTGGAAGATAAAATATGTCATGGTCTTATGATGAATATCAAGACAGATGGTATGTCGTAAGATATCAGGAAGGCATGTATGTCTATTCCATAGAAGACATGCTCAATCTTCCTCTGCATGATCTCTTTGACATGAGAAGGTTTTATGTTAGTCTGATGGATCCAGACCTAATGATGAAGAAAGGTATGCTGAGGATCCTAATATGGATTATCAAAATATGAAGAACTTCTCAGTTTTGGTAGCATCAGCCTAGGGAGAGTTTGTAAGATCATCTGAAGATTATGAGGCTGATTCAACCAACAAGCTAGAACAACCAAGTCTTCCATGCACGCACTAAGGAACAAAGATGAACTAACTTTGGAAGTCTTACACTCTCAAATGTGTCTAAGTGTAAGATCTTCCGAAGCTAACAGTTCAGAAGGAGTTACTTCGGAAGTTTCACACTCAAACAGAAAAATATTCTAACTGTGAAATCTTTCGAAGCCAAAGACCAGCATCTTCCGAAGCCAAAGATGAAGTCTTTCGAATTTGTGAAGACTGAATTCTTTAGAGGATAGAGAAAATATGCTTTCTCTGAATCAACTTTTGATAAAGCTAACACAGTTTCCGTTGCTTGCTCTGGTGGTTCACCTACTTTACACAAGTTGGTGAAACTTCCATGCTTTATCAAAAAGTAGGAATGGTCTTTGTCTGTAACTTACCTTACTTGTTTCTGTAGGCTTTTTGTATTAGGAAAAGTCAGTGAGTTATGGCATGTCATAGTCGCTAGTCAAAAGGCAATCTGCCTTTTGACTTTAGATTGTTCTTGCTGTCTAGATTAGTCAAATCCTAACTGTCTTTACATGTAAGTGATGGTTGTAGGTTGTAGTATAAAAGTGTCTCAGGTTCTTGTAATTTCTTTATGCTTTGTAACACTTGTAAAAGAACTTGAGATCAATATACAACATCCTTGAAAACCAAACGTGTGTTCTTGTGTTGTTCTTAGTTCTGTCTTTTTGATTTACTTGTGTTCTTAGTATCATTTGTTTTACGTTACTAGTTCCCTATTTGAATTGTTAAGTGATCTAAGATCTCTCCTCAGTGTAAAACTAAGTGTTAAGAACCCTTACCCGATCCTGCAATAATCCTGTTAAAGTTTTGGATTCATTATGTGCTATACGTAAATGATGTGAGTTAAACTTAAGAATAATTAGTTGTTAAATATGAACTAACATGATTTCACTTAACATGTCACCAACGGGTCAACTGGGTCAACTAGGTCAAACGGGTAAATGTTTTCAAAATCACTTAAATTAATTAGATTGATTGAACACTTAGGGTTTGTTAAACTGTCATGTCTTGCACGTACTAATATACTCACATATTCTAGGTAACCTGTTACGGGTTGTCTTTTCATTTCAACATTCGATTGCATTATCTCTTGCTTACACGTCAGGTGAGTTCAATGCCCCTATTTTATATACTCCTTTTGTGGTACAAAGCATACTTTCAAGTGCTTTAATTACTATAAGTTGTGTATGGCAGAAACTTAGTGTAGATTACCATTGAAAAGCCTTTACACTTCCTGATGGTTAATTAAGAAAGCTAGCAAGAAATATTGGGTAGTACTACTGGGTCTGACAAGCCTCACCCGTACGACCGGAGGTCAAGCGGGTGCAACTTTGTCCAACTCAACGCAACTCGGCCTAACTCGACCCAACTCGGCCTAACTCGACCCAACTCGGCCCAACGCGGCCTACTCAGCCTACTCGGTTCAGCTCGGTCCAACTCAGATTTTTGTTGTTTTTTCATCAATTTTCGCTATTTTTTATCGATTCTTGTATTATTGTTGTTTTTCAATAATTTACTTTAAAGATGGGTATTGAATAATTACTATATGTATACATATTTAAAAAATGAATATCATATTTTAAATACTATAGTATTTGAACATATTGTTTTGATATATATTGATTTTCACATATTATGTTATAAGATATTTGTTAACTTATTATATTTGATATTTATATAATTTTTCAAAAATTAATTTCTTTATAATTTACCATGTCTGAGTACTCCTCGAGTACTACCCACATAGGCCAAGTAATCGCAACTCCCCACTCGGCGGCCTGGCAGCGCCTAGCGACTTTTACAAACATGTATGAGTGTAGAAGATAGTGATGATTTGGAGGGAGAAAATATATCTGGTGAACAAGTATTCGTGAATGGTGGCCATCCTTTTGGAAGAAAAAAACGAAGACATGGCACATCTTTCAATTTAGATACTGACTTATGGGAACAAGCACATCGTTATGCTTTATTCAATTCTGATTATGCATAAGTTAAAGATTATATCAAGTATGCATTCAGCCTCTTATTCCTTCAAAATATAGGTTATTATTAGTTAATTATGTTGTATTTTAATTGTTATGACTTCATAAAGTAGGTACGTATCATTTTGAAATCATTTAAATTAAAACTATATTATTACAATTTCATAAGGTATGTTTAAATCAATTTGACTCATTTAAATACTATTTTAATTGTTATGACTTTGTAAAGTGGTATGGGTTATCAACAACCCTATCAAACACATCAATAACCCAAAGTGACATGTAATAACCATATATAATGATAAATAGTTGTAATGGAACAACAATAACCTTGAATGGTTGTTAAAGACCCTAAGCAACACCATTTCTCATAGTTGACCATCATTTGTCCTAAAAGAACAATTAATGACCACAATCGACCATAATTGACCAAAATACCCTCTAGTTGTCCTTTCATGACAAACTAACTCAAAATGATAATTATGGATCCTAGTTGCATGTTAATGACCCTAATGGAACATCATTAGTAGTTGTAAGGATCAACACAATACACCCAAGATTGATCTCGCGATGAAAATATGGAATGTAATCATCATGGGTATCAGATTGAACATGGAATTGAAGAACACACGAGTAAATAAACTTCTCAATTGATTGATCTCTGATTCGATTACATTATAGTAAGTACAAATCAGGAAAATGAAAATCTCTCTATCAAATTTCTAACTATTACAAAGCAAAACTTCTATTTATAAACAAAAGGAAGTTCTCGGGCGAAAACATCATTTCTTGTGTTACTAGTAGTTGTCGCGCGAGAAGCAGTTTTCGCGTGGTAACTCTAGGTTCTCGCATGACTTGATCTTGATCTTCATCTTGATTTGATTTCCCGAGCCTCTAGGTTCAACCTTAATCTCCCCCTAGGCTTGGTAAATCAATGCTTTTAGAAGTCCATGTCTGCAACCTGATAACTGCCCCCATATGCATACATCTTGTTGTTCAGGGCCTTCGTAATCATCCAACCAAACTACGTCGCTATGAAGTGTACAGATTCACCAGCTGTAATTGGATATGCCTACAGCTTCATCAAATCTTCTTTACCAAACTATAGCAGATCCACAGGGTCGATGATACGGTATTCCTTGTCTTCATACTTAATCACTGCATGACCAATATCCTTTTCATAACTCCACCCCATTATCTTAGAAAAACTGTTAATTGGCACTGGAGCATGAATAGGAATCTTCTTAGCATATCTTGGATGTCTATAAACCCTTATCTTCATTGGCTTCTTCGTGTTCGGGTCCATCCTGGTCTCATCTTCAATAACTTTGGATTTGGCTGTCTTAAAGTCCTTGAAATTGGTTCTGCTCTATCTATAAATCATATTTCTTATCCAATTCACCTTACTATAATTACTTGGGTTAAAGAATGGAACACGACCCAGAGCATATAAATCTAATGCTCTGAGTGTATGAAAGTCGTGTTCGTCTTGGAAATACTTTATAGCTCCACCCTTTCTCTTCATAACATACCTCTTCTTCTCTTGATCATACGCCTAATTGATAATAGGTTCCGAGTTTCCGTACCTTGTGAAAGGTTTGGAATGCCTCAGTGTATGAATATACGTTAGCGGAGGAGGAGCATTAACTGTTAGTTTACCTACTTAATGCACAACACTTTGGCCTGTAACATCTACTGTCTCGTCAGTCGTCTGTGTGTTGCTCGACTCCCCTACGATCTCATCTTCTTCAACCAAAGTATCGGAAAACAAGTCTTTGAGACTGTTCCTAAATATGTCAGTGTATTCCACTCCTTCTTCTAAATCATCAAACACACTCGACTCTTCTTTTGTCTCCTCAACAATCATACTTTGCTGGAATGTATAAAACTCTCTCTCATAAGCAGCTTCTGTCTCAGGTTCTAGTGCTGTGTAATCAATTGAATCATCAGGACTCGGTCCGGAGACATTTTTAGTACCTGATATTCCAGCATTACCAATAGCTACAGAACCCATGTCACCACCCTGATCATCATCATCATTACCATTATTATCATCATCATCTCCCTTATTATCATTACCACCATTGTCATTACCATCATCCTTATTATCATCACCATCCTCAGATGAATCATAATATATCAAATCCAACCCTTCATCTTTATCTTCAGCGATAGGCGTCATCTGTTCAGGCTCAACAAACGCCTCTCCAGTGAAAACTACAGGCTGGTCCTCAGTAGTCATATGAAAATTAGTAGAAGGCGACTCTTGACCAACTTCAGCAGTCTCTGTTGTCCTTTCCTTAACAAAAGGATCAATAGGAAGCTCTATAGATACAATCGGTTCTTCAACAGGATCTGGACCAGCAGTTTGCTGCCCACTACTCTCACCAAACTCAGTGGTCCTTTGCTAAGTAAACTAAAATGACCCCCTCGAAGTAAACTCCCTCAAATTATTCTCGAGAATCTGAACATAGCTGAAAATAAGCGTTTGCTGATGTTCGAGATTCTTAATCCTTTCATCTCTATCAATTAACTGCCTCTGCAGATAATCTATAACTTTGGTCTTCTCTAACATCTCTCCCTCTTACATACATCTTCTTCCAATGTAATACGTGTAGGTGAACTAGTTGACGTACTAGCACCTTGTCCAAACTCAGCAGGTGTACTTATGAAGTCTTCCAAGCCAATAGTCTCATCAATCATATGTTCTCTATGAGGGGTCCTCATTATGTCATCAGTAGAAGTGGGCAACTCAGATAGTGTTTCGGTAGGTGTTGCCTCACTTACTATGACAGGAGTCTCTATTATAGTTACCTCCTCAATAATCAGCTCAGTGGTCACAGGGGTCCGACGTTTACTTAACACTCCACGTCCTCTACCCCTACCACAAGGACTTTCCACCATTCTCCTCGCCATCCTCTTTCTCCTTCCCCTAGACACGGGAGTCTCTTCAGGAACAAAATCGGAATCACGCTCCTCAGCAGTGTGTTTGACTGGTGTTTCACGCACTCTGGGACGTTCCTGTAATACATATGGTACGTTCCCGATCTGATCACTGTCGGTCTCACTTCCACTGTTAGTGAACCATGAGTCTATCTCAGCATCGACCTTAGATCTGGTAGCACCCTAAGAACTCTCAGGTGCTTCTGGTGTAGCACTCACTGATGGACCAGCTGTATCAACTTTAGCAGCTTGAGCGGTAGATGTAGATGTACAAGATGTAACATCTTTATGAACATGGGGAGTATCAGTCTCTTAGGGTCTATCTCCAGCTTGGAAACCCTCAATAAATCTTCCCAACTTAGCAAAATAGGATCCATCCCATGCATTCCCATGAGCACCGATTAGATAGGTGAATATATCTTTCTTCATCGTCATAACTATATACTTTGGTGTATCAGACACTGCTAGCTCAGGGTGAGCAGCATTCACAATCATCTGTATAAACTAGGGGTACATAAGAAACTTCTTCCCTACTGCAGCAATCACATTCTTCTGCATCTCTGAGAAAATCGCTTTGGATATGCTATAAGGAAGATCATCAACAAGTGAAATAAGCAGGGATCCGAACACAGCACTCAAACTATCCATGCCTGCTTCGAGATTACTCAGGCAATGGATCACCATATGAAACAAGTACTTCCAAAAGGGTGGAAGGTACTTCTTCTCCGATGATAGGTAACGATGACTATAGCCCATACGTACTAAACAATCCTTCATAGCGTTATTATCAATCTTCACAGGTGCATTAGGGACATCTTCTGGTAATAGCACGCTGTTGATTACCTCAACGGTAATCACTATCTCTTACCCTTAACTGTGGCAGTAATATAGGGTTCCCCATCTTCGTCTATCTCATTGGCAGCCATGTGCCAAAACTCGTCTATGACATCAGAATATATAGTAGGACAGGCTAATATAGCATAGTGAATACGTGAAGTCTTGAGTCCCTCGATAAGCGATCGGAATAATGCTTTGTCTTCATTAACATCACCAAGGTAAGCTAACGCATTATGGTTCTTGTTGAAAACCATATGCCTTGCAATCTAAAACATTAAGCATGAATATCAATACACAAGGAAAAATTCAAAAAAAATTCAGAATTAGAAAAGAAAAATCAACACTTGGAAAATTTTTTAAGTTTTGAACTTCACGCACGAAAACTTTTAGTTCTTGCGTAAAAACTAAAAATTTCAGATTAATGTGACAAGTCAAATCTCATGCGACAAGTCAAAGTTATCGCTTGAATTTGAATTTGACCAGAGGTTAACTTCTCACGTGACAAGTTTTCGCGTCTGTTCATATGCACAGTACTTTTCACATGCAAAAAGTCTGTTGCACTTCAAGTCTTCAATATGTCAATTTCAAGGTGTTTTAAAACATGTTTCATAGGTGTTTACTAAGTCATTATTAAGGTTTATTTTGATTAATTTGTTCAATTTTAATGTATTTTAAGTCCTTAACGTTTTGGTTAAGATCAAACATATTCAAATCAAAGTTGTTAACATCCCAGTGATTTGAAATCAATAGGCAACCACAATGAACAAAAGTTTCGTAGTTGGAAGAGTTTCAACACAGAATTTTGAGAGTGAAAATTTTCAGTGTACAGTTGTGAGTATACTTGACTTTTCGCACACTATGCATTATATAATACTCTGACTTCTCGCGCGAGAATTCAGATTTCTCGCATAATGAACATTTCTCATGACTTTCAACCTTTCTCATTTGTTTTAAACTTTACGCATGGTGCGAACCTTTCGCGTGAAAAGTTCAATTTTCTTTGAAAATTTTAACTTTTTAATTTTTTTTAAGTTTTGAATTTTAATGATTTTATTGAGCCTTGTGATTTGTTATGAAAAAAAATTATGTTTAACTAGGTGTTTACAATCATTCGAACACCCTTAATTTTGAAAAAGATATAAAAATAAAACAAGTAGAAAAACATATTTACACAAATAATATTGACTAATTATTTACATAAATTTCAAGTACAAGATCATATTTCTTAGAAGTTGATCATTACCATCATCCAGCTTTATCATAAATAGAACTGGTTATGTTGATTGTTAATATATTGTGTCTAACTTAAATGTAGACTTCAAGTTTACTTAGACTCATAAGCTATGATTTTATCATGTTTTGATTAAATTATATGTCTTCAGTGTGTCTCGCAATCAAAAATCCTGTAGAACCTTATCCAACTTCAAGACACTTTTGAGATTTCAAGTCACCCCAGTTTGACTTAAACCTTTCACTTCTGATCAAACTTTTCAAAATGAATTTTCTAATATAATATCTATTATGAGCATAACTTGCCTGAGAAACATTTCTGAACACAGAATATTAACAAGTTTTAGGACTTATTTAACAGCCAGTCGGACTTATGTTTTTGCCCTCGCAAGACGTTTAGGACTTTCATGCCAAGTCGGACTTACATGCCCCAGCTTTTGATTTTGCCTTCTGTGTTAGAACATATTCTATAAAAGAAAAATATTTATCATATAGTATGTATGTCTTTGACATATCCTTTATTAAAGTGCTCATTGGCATCTTTTTTTCCTATATGGCCTTTTGGCTTCTTTTTGCTCATTTTGTTTGTTTTTTCCTTTTGTATTTTGTTTTCATTTGTATATCTATGTTTTTTGTATTTTAATTTTATACATGTATATACAATATATAAAAGAAGCTAAATCAGAAAGTAACTGGCTTGAGTATGACCAGACTATAACTCTCAGTCTGTTTTATCATGAAATCAGAGTTACCACAAAACCTTGATGAGTTACCCACTTTAGTCATAGAAAGTTACTATCAGTGCATCACAGAACATAGTGCTTTTTATACTTGAATGTCCAGCTTATCAATATATCAAACATAATCCAAGTCAGATTCTTGTTAGCCTTAGGATGCAATGATTCAAAATTAAGAAATGTACTATCATATCTTGTGAACTCTTGAAAATTTAATTTTCTCAATTTTGTAAATCAAAATCTTTTTGAACTTTTTTTCAAACTATTTACTCCCCCTAAGAACAAAATATTTTTTTTTATATTTTCAAATTTTCTCCCCCTAAAATTATGATTATCTAGACAGAAAAATAACAATTTTTACAAAACAAAGAAAATATTTTTGAAAAGGGTGTAAGAATAAGTGTTAACCAAAGTTAATCATGCCTAAAGATTTAACTAAAAAGTCAAATCTGGAATGATCAAATGCTTAGTGAATAAATCAGCAATGTTGTCATATGTGGAAATTGACTCCAAATGATTAAGTTTCCTTTCAAAATGGTCACGGATAAAATGCATTCGGATGTCGATGTGTTTAGTCTTAGAATGCTGAATTGGATTCTTCACAATTTTCAAAACTGTAGTATTATCACAATAGATTTTTGTATCGTAAATATTAAGGTCATAATCAAGAAGTTGTTGTTGAATCCAAATGATTTGTGAACAACAGCTTGATGCAGCCACATATTCAGCCTCTACAGTCGAAGGGGATACTGTCTGCTGCTTCTTGCACTGCCAAAAAGTCAACCTATTGCTAATAAATTGACAACCGCCAATAGTAGACTTCATGTCCAAGTTACATATTGCATAATCACTGTTAGTATAAGAAAATAAATTGAAATTAGAATTTTTAGGATACCAAAGACCAAGTGTAGGTTAACCCTTGAGATACTTAAAAATCCTCTTGACAGCTTTCATGTGAGATTCCTTTGGATTACTTTGATAATGTGCACACTGACAAACAGGAAACATGATGTCCGATCTGCTTGTAGTGAGATACATCAGGTATCCAATCATTGATCGATACATGTGTTGATCAACACCTTCTCCTGTGAGATCTAGAGTCAAAGTAGGACGAGAAGAAATAGGAGCAGAAGCTGTCTTTGAGTTTTGGAATTTGTACTTATCCAGGATACAGTGAATATATTATTCTTGATGTATTAGTATTCCCTTATCATCTTGTTTAACTTGAATAATCAAAGAAAAATGTCATTTCTCCAAGAGCACTTATCTCAAATTTCTTCTTCATAACCTCCTCAAACTCCTTGCACAAGTCATCATTGGTAGACCCAAAGATAATATCAACATAAACTTGAACTATAATCAGATTATCACCAGTCTTCCTTATGAATAAAGTTTGATCAATAGCACCTCTTGTATAACCATTTGCAAGCAAATGTTAGTGAGAGTGGCATACCAAGCTTGAGGTGCTTGGTGTAAAGGATAATATGCTTTGTCTAACTTGTAAACATAGTCATGATGGTTAGGATCTTCAAATCCTGGTGGTTGACAGACATAGGTTTCTTCCTAAATTTCGCCATACAAAAACGCAATTTTCATATCCATTTGATAAACTTTGAAGTTCTTGTATGAAGCATATGCTAGAAAAATTCGTATAGCTTCTAGTCTTGCAACTGGAGCGTATACTTCTTCATAATCAAGTCCTTCAATTTGATAGAATCCTTGAACAATAAGTCTGGCCTTGTTGTGACTATCACATCCTTTTCATCCGTCTTGTTTTTGAAAATCCATTTCGTGCCGATTGGCAACTTACCCTTTGGTAGTTCACACAGATGCCAAACATTTAGCTTCTTGAATTGCATTAGCTCCTCTTGCATGGCTTCTACCTAACTGTTTTCTTTCAATGCCATTTCAAGATTCTTCGACACTATTTGAGATAGAAAACATGAATATAGACATGTGTTTATCCCTCCTGATTGACTTCGTGTTCTGACGCCTTGGGATAATGGACCGATAATTGCTTCCGTTGGATTGTTTCTATGAACTCTCAGCTATGGAATAGCATCTTCAGAGATAATTCGCCTAAGTTAGACATATGACCAACAGGCTCTTCAAAAGTGTTCTCTCCTCCTAGTTGATAAACAGTTTCTTCATCTTGATTATCATTACCAATAGAAAGATCTTCAAATGGTACTTGAATAGTATCAACTGGATCATTAGAGTAGAAGATGAACTCTGATCAGAAACGTGTGGCTCTTGTTCAACAACTGTATCCAAATAAGATAAATCTGGTTGAGGAATAGAATGTGGAACTGCTACAGCATTAGAAGATGAAGGTATAACTGAAGATATTCCTTTAGCTGGAGAATGTGTAGATCTAACATTATCAGCAAAAATATCTTAAATTGAGGATGTCAAAGGTAGATCAGCTGTAGAAACAATAGATTTTTGATTAGATGTTTCAAATAAAGAAGCATAATCATAAACCCATAAAGGAGTAGAACCTGCATCTGTTTTGTTAGATTTGTGCCAATCTATATCAAATGACATAATTATTTGTTTACTTCTTTTATTATAAACTCGATATGCTACTTTGTTAGCTGAATAACCAACAAAATAACAATCATCAGCTTTTTCATCAAATTTTGATTTATTATCAGATGTGTTTAATAGAGTACAACAACATCCAAAAGTTTTGAAATATTTGACTTTGGGTTTATGTTTGAAAAAGATTTCATAAGGAGTCATATTTTGTTGTTTGTTGATTAAGACTCGATTCTGTACATAACATGCAGTGTTAACAGCTTCTGCCTAAAAGAATGAAGGTAATTTTGCTGCTAATAACATAGTTCTAGCTGCTTCAATTAAGGTTCTGTTTCGTCTTTCAGCAACTCCATTTTGTTGTGGAGTTCCTGCAGAACTGTATTGTCGTGCTATCCCCTTAGAATCACATAATTCATTCAAGATACGATTGTAGAATTTGGTGTCATTATCACTTCGTATGCATTTGAATGTCTTGTCCGTCTGATTTTCCATAAGTGTCATGAATTTTATCAGCAGGTGAGGTGTCTCGTCTTTAGATGCTAAAAATAAAACCCATGAAAATCTAGAAAAATCATCAGTAATAACCAAACAATATGCACGACATCCTAAACTCAAAACACTTATATGACCGAATAAATCCATGTGTAGAAATTGAAGGATAGAGTCAATTTGTGTATGAGCAAATGCTTTATGAGGAAGTGTATGTTTTTTTGCCTTTAGAGCATGACAGACAATGCTTTATTTATTGAAATTCTTTCAATGGTAACCCAACAACATGATTTCCTCTAACCAGTTAGTTCATTGTTTTAACATTCACATGACCAAGATGACGATGCCATAAGAATGTGTCTTTGTCTCTCAGAGTTCTCAATAAAATCCATTCTTCAGGTATTACAAAGCTATGTTTTAATATAAGACATTCTTTATTAGTGAAATGTGTTGAATGCTTTTTGTCACAAATTTGAGAGACACTAAGCAAATTATGTTTTAGTTCCTCTACAAAATTGACATCTTCAAAGCTTAATACACCATTAGTCACTGTACCTTTCTTTGTAATCTTACCTCCCTTGTCCCTGGCAAAGATAACATATCCTCCGTTGTATGGTTGTATGTTGTTTAACAGGGATATATTACTAGTCATGTGCCTTGAACAACCACTATCTACATGCCAAACACTATTGATAGCTTGCATTGGTTGTTCCTACACAATAGAACAAATTTAATCATTTTTAGGAACCCAAGCCATGGTAGACTTGACCTCTTTGTTTCATCTAAATATTATACATTTTGCAATATCATATCTCTTTTGTCATCGAAAACGCATTTTTCAACAACAAAAGGCTTAAGTGTTTTGCCTTTAATTTTCCACCTTTGCACTTGTTTGATTGGTGGTGTGGTGAAATTGTTATCATCAACTTGTACTAATTTTACTTTGATCTTTTCTTTGTTTAAATTAGCATTATTTTTTGCAAAAACATTTGATTGATTTAAATTTCTTTTAAAATTTGCATTTACAAAGAAACATTTTCTATTATTAACAATTGAATTTTGAAATTTTTGTTTACTTGTTAACTGCTGTTGATGATGACAATTTCTAGCCATGTGATTTGGCCACATAACAACAAATTTTATTATATGATTTTGGCACTCGTATGTTTTGTCGAATTGTTTTGGATAACTTCCATTGTTATCACAGAATCTGGCCTTAGTATGTCCTTGGCCTTTTGATTCTTTAACAATCTCTCTTCCTTTCCTCTCGTTTGGAACCTGTTCTACACACATTTTATTTCACCGTGTTAGCAATAATAGAAGATTTATTTTTAAAGAAACTAGCATTTGTTTCTTTAAAAATATGATCCTCATTATCAATGTTGACTATAGAAACAAATCTGTTCTTGAAATCAATCTTCAAGTTAGATATGGATGATGTGACACTTTTACTTTATTTGTTTTTAAAGTTCATTTTTGATTCTTGTTTCTTATCCTTATTTGACATTTTTGGACAAACATTTGAATCAACTAATACTTCCAAACTTTCGTTTATTTTTTATGATGAATTACAAGATAGTTTTTCATTACAAATCTTTTTTTGTATAAAATTAAATTCCTCATCGCTCTCCTATTCTTCAACCAAACCATCTATCTTCACACTTTCTGCAAGAAAATTGTCATTATTAATATTAAGTTCAGTTTTTGTGATAGGGTCAACGGTTAATGAAACATTGACCGGAGGTGTGAAGTCAGTTGTTGGTTAAAAACCTAAACCATAGGTCTCTTCATCATGAGTTGTAATTGATGAAGGCAGAGATGTATAATCATGATTAATAGGTGGTGCAATGTTAGCATAACCCACTCCACTTTTACCAACATTAATCTTTTGTGTCATCTGTGATTTGATTATACCTTCAACCATGTTTGATGAAAGTTCGAATTTTTCAACAACTAGTTTCGCAGATAAAAGTTCACTATTGATTTTGTTAATTTCTAAAGATAATTAATCATTATGTTTTGTCAAATCTTTTATATTGCATTCTTTATCATGAAGATTTAATTTTGATTGGTAAATAGATTTGTTTAAAGCATCTATCTTTTCTTTAAAAATTTTCTCATCTGATTTATATTTACGAGCTTGATATTGAACTTTTTCAACTTCTAATATCAAACGTTCATTGTGAACTCTGTATCTTTGAACCTTTTCTTTGCACATATCTGAACAAAGAGAAATATATATACCTCATCGGTTTCAACATTCTTCCTTAACTCTTCATGGACCACATTCACCATGAAGGCCTTTAAAACTCTTGGTTCATCTGCTTTTGTTGCTGGAGTGATCTCAACATCACTTTGCTTTTTTGCACACACAGATGTTGGAGCAAGCTCAATAGCTTTAACTGATTCTTCAACTTGACCTTTAATGATCTCAACAGTCTTCTTTTTGATCTCTTCATCTTTTGCTGGAGTAGACTCAACAACATTTTCATCACCTTCAATCACAACTTTAGTTTTCACCTCTTCCACTTTTTCTTCTTCAACCATCTCTTCCCCAGTAAACATACCTTTCAACACTGCTTTAGACACAAACTCCGTAAACAAGTTATCTTCATGGGGTTGTCCAACTAGTTCAATCTCAGCCAACAGAGCAGTAGACAGCTTAATGTATAGAATTTCCATTTGGTCTGACAAATCATAATCCTCATTGGTTTGAGACACCAAAGCTTTGTTATTAGATGTGCTGGCTTGATCTTTTTTTGTTTCCACCTCCACTATCACCAACTTCTTTCAATGATCACTATGATTTGATTTGGGTTCAGTGCATTCTCTGGCAAAATGACCAGGTTTGTCATAGTTGTATCATCTCAAACTGGACTTATCAAACCCTATTTTGCTGGAGTTGTTCATTCCAAACACTTTCCTTCCAGTTCCCTAGCAAATTTTTTGGCTCTGTACACCACCATAGCCATCTGGTATTTAATATCGTTCTCTTTGACATCATCAGGATTGACTTGTTGTAAGTCATTACACTGAGTCTTCCAGCTGAAAATGCTTCATAACTGTTCATGAAGGTAGTGAATAAGGCCAGGTGTTCTTCAACTATTTGGATAGTTTCTTTGGTTGGTTGTGAGTTAACAATAAAAGCTTGTTGTGTAGGTTGAGAAGCTTGGATCTATGAGTAGGTTTGAGGTTGGGATTGAATTTGAGCTTGGACATAAGGATTTTGATGAGTAGCTTGATATTCGGGGTAAGGATTGGGGCAAGTTTTGATCTTTGATAGTTGGATGAGCAGAAGATGCTGACGGTTGTTGTTGACACAATTGAGAATAGCTGACATAATAGTTTGGATTACTGGCCATTTTTGCATACAATGCCGATGCTTTAGCTCCCATTAAGTTGATGTAGTTTGCTGCCCTCTACTTATCATCCATATCATAGGATTTGATGGTTGAGATGAGATCACTAAATGTCAAGGTGAACAGATCCTTGGTTCTTTTGATAGTAGTGCAATTGTTGTTCCAGCTATATGGTAGAGAATTTAACAGCTTTTTGTTTACTGCTATATTTTCTAAGGTAATTCCTGCACTCTTCATTTTAGTGGCTAACTTCATAAACCTAGACATCTGAGCCTCCAAAGTTTCACCCAGTATATGATTAAACATATTGAACTCTTAGTTCAACATATCTTTTCTGCTCTCTCTCATGTCTTTGTTGCCTATGATTTGTTCCTCCATTGCATCCCATAAATCCTTAGCCTTGGTAAAGTCTTTAAACTTCTGTGCAATCTTAGTAGTGAGTGCCATGGTCATGGCAGCATAGGCTTTGTCTTCATGCTCCTTCTTCTTCATGTCTTCCTCGTCCCATAAATGTTCAGGTGTTGGGAACAAATCCCTTATCATTTTTATACACTGAAATATATGAACCTTACTTGATAGATCTCATCATTCGGGGTTTAGTATACATGACATGGTTCTCAAACCTAAACGCCCAATCTGGGTAATCTTTTTCACTGAGCAGACGAGGTGGCTTTGTTCTCGTACCAATCTCATTATCAAGATTCAATGTGGCAGTGATGTTCTTTAGAATAGCCATTGTTCTTACTTGGAAAATCAAATTCTTCACAAGTTCTTCAAACTCAAAGTTCTCGCGCGAATGATCAACTTATTGCGAGAAATCATCAAAGTTCTCGCGTGAACAATGCAAACTTTTCTCACGGAAACTTTTGCAACTGAATTTTGCATAAACTGAAAGTTGTCACGCGAATTGATTCTGTTGTAACAAACTTGGAACCAACTTTTGCGAAATCCTCAACTTCTAGCGCGAAAGGTAACTTTTCGCACGGCAAATCAATATTTTCGCCTGAACTGTTTTAGCCTCTAATTTTTCACCCAATTGATTAAACTTTGATTAATTAAGTGTTCAATTAGTGATTTAGGTGCAAATTAGATCCTAATTGTCTCTAATTGATTCAATTAATCTCATTTTAAGCTCAAAAGGTCATCAAATCAACAAACATCAAGTTTGGCAGCTTCAACATCTTCAAATGATCAAAATCAGTAGAATAAGCAGAAATCGTTAAATAACAGTGAACTCAAACTCACAAACTCTTTAAAAACACTTCTTCAATCTTCAACCAATCGTTCTACTGCAACAACACTCTGATATCAATTGTAAGGATCAACACAATCCAACCAAGATCGATCTCGCGATGAGAATGCGGAATGTAATCATCACGGATATAAGATTGAACAAAGAATTGAAGAACACATGAGTAAATAAACTTCTCAATCGATTGATCTCTGATTTGATTACAATACAGTAAGTACAAATCAGGAAAACGAAAATCTCTCTATCAAAGTTCTAACTATTTCAAATCAAAACTTCTATTTATAAACAAAAGGAAGTTCTCGCACGAAAACATCAGTTCTGGTGCGACTAGTAGTTGTCGCGCGAGAAGTAGTTTTCGCGCGGTAACTCTATGTTCTCGCATGACTTGATCTTAATCTTCATCTTGATGTGTTTTCTCGAGCCTCTAGGTTCAACCTTTAAAGTAGTCATTTACCATCACTATGCTTAGTTGTTTGTTCATGTCCAAAATAACCGTAAATGATCGTTACTGATCTGAATTAAGTGTTGATGACCTTGATGGAACATCATTATGCTTAGTTTACCATCCTTTGCCGTAAAACAACTAATCACAACGATAGACCACAAATGACCAAATAAAATCGGTAGCCAAAATTAACCCACAATGACCATCATTGACCCTAGTAGTCATTAATTCCTTATTTGAAAATTAATAACCTGCAGTGACCTTTTGATAACCCTATATAAACAACAACTCTAATTAGATGTTCAAGATTGGTTGATAAAGAACACAAGTGACTGTTATTAACGTTAATTTATCCTCAATTAGCCTAAAACAACTATTAGTGACCTTGATTGGTCTTAATTTATCAGTTCAACGCTATATAAACAACGACTCTAATCACAAGTGACTGTTATTAACCTTAAGTTGATCATATTCAGGTAATTTCACTAGTGTATTATCAAGTCCTTACCTATAATGAAGTACCAATCTGAATTGCATTTGTAAAATTTCTTGCTTTCATTTGTGGGTTTCTTCATTATTGGTTGAATGTAATAAGTTGATCAATGCTACAGTAGATTGATGATTTGGTGCCTGAAGTTGTCAATTTAGTTGATTTGGTTTGATGCCTCATTTTGAGAATTTAGTTGCTATGATCCGGTGACTGTTGTAAATCTAGGTGCTATCCTTTGGTGGTTCCTTCAGTAGACTTAGTTGCTATCATTTGGTATTTTGATTTTGATTTATAAATTTTGTTCTTAATTAGTGTTACAATGAGTTGTTTTTTTAATGATTAAATTGGTTCTTGATTAATGTTGAAATGTCTCTTGTAAATTTGCTTGTTGTCATCTATATCTATACATTTTTTGTGTTTATATATACTTCTGGTTTATAATTGTAATTAGTGTGTATAACAGTTATATAATACTAACATGCAATCATTCCCAATTTCAAAATTATATATAGATACTATAACGCCCATGTGCATTTGTTTTAGAGTTTTGAAAATGTGTTAATGTTTACCCTATTCGTATGAGACTGTAATTACTATGTTTGTTCCATTGCCATCCGTTATTGTAGGGAAAACTATTTTGTCAACCATTCTTATTGTTATTGTTGTTATTATTTACTTTATTCTTGTGATAAACCACTTAATTGTTAATCTAGAGGGTGCTTGAAGTGTTGCAGTAGCCAAAAATGTAATAAGGTTATCAATTATATTTATATATTTATGTTCTAACAGCCAACTCATTGTATTAATCAAGAACAAAAAAAAAAAAGTAGCACCAATTTCCACGAAAAAAATTGTTAATTTAGCAAAGCCAAGTCGTATGATCGCCTCAAAGGTCTTGGATTCAGAGACAATGAACGCGAATCCTTCTAATCAACACTTACCGTGGTGAATTAATTTAAAGTTATCAATTATATTTATATATTTATGTTCTAACAGCCAACTCATTGTAACACTAATCAAGAACAACAAAAAAGTAGCACCAATGTCCACGAAAAAAATTGTTAATTTAGCAAAGCCAAGTCGTATGATCGCCTCAAAGGTCTTGGATTCAGAGACAATGAACGAGAATCCTTCTAATCAACACTTACCGTGGGTGAATTAATTTAAAGTAATAAAGGAACAAGGCAAAAGGAGGTATGCAAACAAAATTTGACAAAGCCTATTTGTACCAAACGCGAACCAAAGAAATGTTTCATTCTTGCCTATGAGGATGACAATGAGGATGATGACGAGGATGATGACATATTTCAAGGTATTTTTTTCACAATCCTAAAGTTTGTCTTTTCTAATGAGTTATACAATGCCGGTCATACTACTACTTAACTGAAATATTAATTTACTTATATATGCTTTTAGATGTTATTGACGTAGACATGGACTCAACTTGTTTGGAGAATCATGCAAGAAAAATATATAGTGAGTAATCAACGTACTTATGTTTAGTGATTAATTATCTTTGTTGTATATTTTGTAATTTCTTTTTACTGATACAGTTGTATTTTACAATGATAAGATGATGTTGACCATGATGATATACATGAAGATATGGACCTTTTTGCATCTCCAAATAACCATAAGACAAATCAAGGGATGATAGCCAAAATGATTTAGTATACTAGGATGATGCGTCAGTTCAAGATCAATTGCATTGTCTCGGATTAGAAGAAGCAACATGAATGGTTTAAATACTTAAAACATGTTTTTGGCAAGTTACTACACACACACACACACACACACACACACACACACACACACACACACACACACACACACACATATATATATATATATATATATATATATATATATTTAGAATCTAAAATCAATAAAAGAGGACCAACGATGATGCATGTTTTGCACACACGGAAAGTCGACGAGCGAAAAATCATTATATGTAATGAGTTTGGACAACCAGTGGGATCGGTAACAAAGGACGACATAGTTGGAGAATTCTCTCAATTTTTGGGTACGCTCACTCGTAACCATTCTTATGCATCATTGATCTATATATACTTCATGCAAAAAGGTGCCACATAAAGATAAAATATGAGAGTATGTCTTGGTAAGATGATAAGTAGTCTATATTTTTATATGCTATATGTCATTTTTAACTAAATCTAACTTTTTTCAAAGGATTAATACGATGTGCCTCATGCTGCTAAAACTTAGGTTTTAAAGAGTATTGGACACTCGTATGAGGTACCTATATGTTAATTTAAGCAAAAGTACTTCTATCAACATTAGAACAACAAAAATGATGAAAATATTGACCCAAAAACATTCCCGAAGATGATTTCACACAATTTTGAGGGTATGGAATAATAAAGATGTGGCAGTAATTTTTGATGATAATTTCTTTATTAGTATATTTCTTATTTTGAGTTTTCTATTATTTTAATCATTTATTTTAATATGTATTTTGAAGCATTGTTTGAGGGCTAAGAAAATACGCATGTCATAAAGAAATATGCATATAGTTGGTCCAAAATCTTTGCTAGGATTAGTGAGGAGATGGTAAGATTTCTTCTTTTTTTTTTCTCATAGTGTTTTTGTACTGTTCAAACCACTGCTTTTTTATTATTTATGTATGTTATCATGTGTGTAGGAAATGATGATACAAACAATATATTACCTGCTTTAACGAAAATGTTTAAACGTACATGTAAAAGGACCAAAGAACATGCATATCTTGATACGTATGATGACATTGCGAGAAAAATTGCAAGTTCGTTCTAGTTTTTTTTTTTTTTTTTTTGAGAATTTTGTATGACGTATCATGTATACGTGTAATAAAATCTAATGAGTTGGACTAAAGGTATTATACTACGATTGATATGTTAAAATGGCTCTTCACATGTTTACTCAAAATGTGTCATACCTCTCACTTGCTTAATTAGAAATTTACATGAATAATTTGAATTTTACGTTCAAATATCTAAGTTTGATTGAATCATATATGTGCTATGTTCTTCTCTATAACTGCTTGAAACTAGTATACCAGCCTCACTTATAGTTTGAATAACCATGTGTGCCTCATGCAAGGCTTAACCACTTCAACGATACCAGAATCTGTGTGCGTGCTTACTTAAATAAATACTAACTAAATAAGCATTATGGATGTAACCAATAAAATAATAGCAAATTACAAGAGATTTTTTTAACATCTTTGTTATAAATCACACCATAGGGATACTCATATGCTCCCATTATAACCTTTTGAGCCTTTACTTTTGTTTTGTTCACCATCTTTGATATAAAAAAGATTTGTTTATGCTCCTATAATTGTCATCTATGAATAATCGACCTTTGCCTTTGTTTTAGTTTTGTTCAAATAATCATCATTAAAATCTTCAATTAATGCAAATTAGGAAATTAAAAAAGATGATAGTCATTTAAATTTATAAAAAGTTTAAATATAGAATTTTTCTCTCAAAAAGAAAATTTTGTTGATTTGGTTACATAATACATAACATATAGTTGATGAACTAGATTGGAGATCAAGAATATTAGGTATAGATCTTATCTTTTCTGGATATTTGAACTAATCGTATCTTTTAAAGATGTCTTGATATGTTTAAGTTTAGTTAAGCTTATATTGTGTTTAAATGTTGAAATGTGGTTGAATTGGCTAATGAATCTAGTTATACTTGCTTATGTATATTCTCACAGGTGTGGAACTATTTTTATTAGTAGTAGAATTCTTATGATGGTATTGACCCTAGCATTCTTTTATTGTTTTCAAAGGAGTCAAAGAATATAACCCTATATGTTGATAATTTATGGATAGAGAAAAATGCCCAAAATTGATCCACCTAATGCCTAAAACGCTATATTTGTATGTTTTTTTACTGTTGTTATATGTTGATTTCAATCTGCTTTCATGTAATAATTATGAAAAGAAATCTCCAACCAAGTTATTATAATGAGGTGAAGGATTTCATCTCATAGTATATAAGGGTAACCCCCAAGATGGTAAGAGCATGCAAATCACCTAAGTGATGACATCATCAGGGAAATTTTTCTTGATGATCTCCACCTCTTAGACGAGCGAAATCAAGAGGTACAAGGTAATGTTATGGACACCAAGAACACGGGCAAATGTATTAGTGTTACCAAGAACCGAATTTCTAAACCAAAATATTGAGTTAGTGAAATGTCCGATGTAGGAGTAGCAAGGGGATATTTTAAGGCACTTACTACAAGTATCCTGGCCAATAATAACCTATTACTTTTATCATTAATAAGACGTTTAATATGTGTCACACCCTCAAAATCCACAAGCGGATTTCTACCGCGAGGCGCGTGACAAACTAGGATCTCAGACACAGTCATATCAAACGACACTATATGCGATTTAAAATAAGCGTTTGACCTTAAATCAGAGTATACCAAAGCTTTCAATATAATCAACGGGGAAGCATAAACTTTTGA
This sequence comes from Flaveria sonorensis, assembly GCA_025506505.1. Lineage (NCBI taxonomy): Eukaryota > Viridiplantae > Streptophyta > Magnoliopsida > Asterales > Asteraceae > Flaveria > Flaveria sonorensis. Next base: position 45,387,817 of record CM046435.1, read on the forward strand.
ATAACCATAAGTAATAAATGCGCAAAACAAAGCGCCAAATAAAAAGTAGTAAATGTAAATGCACTTGCATTCAAAAGATAAAGATGATGCATGAGCCTTAGAATATGCAACCCTAGCCTTATGCGTGCTAGGGACTTGAGAGGAAATGCTAAAGTATGTCAACACAAGATTCGTGAGTTCATAGGTTTAAATTAGTAAATATGTTTGAGGTTTGGTTGGTAAAAGTAAACAAAGGTATACCATAGGTACCTAGCCTATATATCAAGTTACTTAGCATTTCGAACCAAAGCTGACTATTTGTGAGTTGTTTTGCCTTCCGCTATGTCTTATCACAGAACAATGGCAAGTGTCTAGGTAAATTAAAGACCCGTTCGACATCCAGTCGAGTTAGCGTGACTAACACTGTAAGGATCAACAATATAACAAAAGCCTCATGGTATGCTTATTCACTAGGAAAGTACATTCAAGAGATTCTCAAGAAGTGCAAGATGGATGATGCTTCTCTAGAACTCACTCCATTCACTGCTCAAACCTGCTTAACTACTGATGATAATAGGAAATCCATAGATGCTCATCGCTATCATTCTATGATTGGATCTCTCATGTATCTCACGGCTAGCCGTCCGGATATTACATTCGCCGTGTGCTACTGTGCCTACTATCAAGCCAACCCAAAAGAATCCCATGAAAAAGTTGTTAAATGCATCTTTTGTTACTTAAAGGGTTCCTCTTGTTTGGGTCTTTGGTATCCAAAAAGAGGGAACTTTGATTTACAAGCTTATTCTGACAGTGATCATGGTGGTTTCAGGATAAACAGGAAATCCGTCACTGGAGGATGTCAATATCTAGGAGATTGTCTTTCTCATGGTAGAGCAAGAAGCAGACAACAGTATCTCTAGCTATAGGGGAAGCTGAATATGTTGCTGTATCAAGTTACTATTGCCAAGTGCTCTGGATTCAACATCAGATGACGGATTATGGAATCAATTTTCTTCATACACCACTCTTTTGTGATGATGAAGCAGCTATTGGAATCGCCAAAAATCAAATTCATCACACTCGTACCAAGCACATTGAAACAAGGGTTCATGCAATCCGGGATGCGCAGGAAAAGGGTTTCATTGATATTATTCCAATTGACATAAAGAATCAAAGAGCAGATTTTTACACAAAAACATTTGATAAACCTCGTTTTTATGAATTGATCTCTATGCTAGGTTTAATATCTTTTTGAAAACTTTTTTTCAAAACAAATTGTGTAAATACTGTAAATAACTCTTTTTGTTCATTTTCTATTTTTTTGTTAAACTCTTTTCGAAAAACTTCGTTGTCCCATATGCCTTCACTTCTTTTTCCTTAAAAAAATATGAAAAACAAAAATTTCTCTTACATTGAAGTTAAATATAAATTTTGGTGGAGAATATATATTAAACTCTTAAAGTTTTTCTTTTTTGTCTCTTCAGGAACCCCCGAAAAAGAAGTTCCAAGGAGGTCAACAATATTGTGTTAGGATATGCACGGTAGGCTTAGCCCGAAAATGAAGTAAACAGTGATCGTGTAGCTAAATTAAAGTTTAAGAACTCGGTGATAAGGATTATCCCCTTGGCATTTTGGACTGCATAAAGTTACAAGTTCTTGTCAAAAACGAGTTAAGAGTTTCAAATCTATGCTTTGATATTCCCAAAATCTCCCTATCCCCAAGTCCTGAATGATGCTTCTAGTTTAACTCTTCAGAAAAGTCTCTGAATTGAAGCTTCTCTTTAGCTCTTCAGAAGTATATCTCGTGCTTATCTCCTCTGCTATGTGTGAACATTGACCTGGAGTGATGATCTCCTTTGTTATACGCGAGTATAGACTTGGAGCTCTCATCAGCACGCTCAAATGATCATCTCCTCTATTATACATGAGTACAGACCTGGAGCTCTCATCATTGGTTCTCCAAAATAAAGGCACAGTGATTCTTGAATTAAGATCATTGTTGAAATCCCAAAAGAAAATCAAGCAGAGTTAATCATATTGCTCAATAAATCATGAGGACAGGATAAGTCTTTTGCCAAATATCTGTAGGGACCAAGTCATTAGAGTTTCTATAATTAACCTAAAACATCATAAGGCTAGCTGCAGATTACGCGTTGAAAACTTCTTGAAAAAAGAAGTGACTATATCCTTTTATTCTTAATTTTATCTTATTTTTTTATTTATATTTTTATTTTTATTTTGTTTCCGTTTTGGTTTTGTGGGGTGAAGAAGTTTTTTCTTGAAAGCTTAATACTTAAAAATATTAAAATTTTTAAGTGTTAGGTCCTAGCGAAACTAAGTTTCGCTGGCTCTTTCGCTTAGCGAATCTATAGATTCGCTCAGACGTATTCGCTCAGTTCTCAGTATCATGATTTCATATATTTTCCGAGCGAAACTATTGTTTCGCTGTTAGCGAAACTAGTGTACATATATAGAACAGTTTGAGATTAGTTTCTCACTTTCACGATTTGTCGAAACTGTGTCCTAGTTTTTAACCGTTACATTCAAAACCTTTTCTTGTTGATTTCCATTGCGTTTTAGTGTTTCTAAGTCTCGAGGTACATGTTTTGAACCCATTCCACAATATTAATCGTGCTTTTAACCGATACAATTATGTTTTGGCTTGATTCGCTCGGTTAGAGTTTTGCTGATTCGATCAGCGAAACTGCGAGATTAACCAGCGAAACTGAACGAAAGTTCAAAGTTCCAAGCGAAACTGTCTAGTTATGCTGTCCACGCGTACTTGATAGTTTCGCCTGGATAGTTTTAGCGAAACTATAGATTCGCTCCGACACATGATTGTATGTCTGAGTCTTAGCGAATCTATGATTTCTCTGCTTCGAAACTATAATTTCGACATCAGCGAAACTATAGAATCGCTCGGACACATGATTTTGTGTCTGAGCAATAGCGAATCTATACTTTCGCCTTTGCGAAACTACAGTTTACTACAGTTTCGCCAATTTCAAAATTTTCTTATGTTTTGTTTCATTTCATTGCTAATTCTTATATCAATGCTTTACCTAACCCACCTCTGTTTATTTTTCAGTTAAGATGGCAAACTTAATGTTTGACGAGACGAACAACACAGCAGCACCACTGGATGTATGGCATAGCATACAGGGGACTGCATCAAATGGCTAAAGGAGTCCCCTATATGCTATGCCATACATCATATGCCCACTATCTATGATCTTCACGTCAGAGACTTTTGGAGAACTACTGAGTATGACCCTGAGTCTAATCCACATCGGATCGTAGCTAGAGTCCATAGCAACGACATAGCCATTATTGTTGAGACTATAACGAGGGTTTTGAGGCTTGAGGATGACTTGGAGACGAGGTGGTGTTGTTTGATGCACAGGTTCTAGATGCATTTAGGAGCATCGGTTATGAATGACCTCCTTTTGGCTCCAGAAAAGAGATCAATAAGTCCTTCCTATCTAAGGAATAGAGATACATAACATACGTGCTTATCATGTGCCTGGACTATAGAAAAAGAGGGTCTGATGGGCTAAACTTGCATTGGGCTAGGGCTATGATCGTGTTCTGCAGAGGACAGAAGGCCAACACTAATATTTGATGGCATGTCTGAAAACATAATGGCATTAAAGAAGGATAAATGGTTGTTATATCCAAGATTTGTATAGATGTTGATAAAGGATTTGATTCCAAATATGCCTAAACATGGAGAGATAAAGAGACTGGTTCAGATGAATACCAGGATATTTGTAGATTGCTCAGCTGTAAGGCACAACTGCAGTAGGAAGATCACATATCTATGGGAAAACATGTACCCTACTGATAGGTGGAATTACATCAGGAGATTAATTTAGACTGAAAACAAAAATGCTGAAGAGAATCAAGAAAAATAGGCTCGAAGCAATCAAGAAGAGGAAAAGATATTCCAAAGATAAAGAGTACAATCTAGAAAATGAAATTGATGAGGTTGAAGAGGAAATGAGGGTCCAGAGGGAGAAACGGATAAAGAAGAAGGCAGATTAGGGAGAACTAGCTAATGTTACTGAAAGGAGAACTAAGCATAAGCAACAAGTGTTTGAAGAAAAGAGGGATCCCAAATCGGAGCTAGACCAAGATGTCATTCGAAATATGAATACATTGTTGGGAAATGAATCGGGGATGATCAAGACAAAGTTGGTGAATCAAAAATTGAGAGAGAAGGAGAAAGATAAGGAAATGGAGAGCATGAAGAGATTGATGTTAGACCAACAAGATTTAATCAAGAGACTACTCATGGAAGTGAACGAGATAAAAGCTAATGCTGGCATGCACAATCAGTTAAGTCAAGATGAGTTAGATGATCTTACTGATACATCTAAGTATTCCTTTCTAAAACTTAGGAGTTCAACTAGGGTAGGAAAAGGCACAAGTGGAGCTAGAGTTGATGCAAGTGGTGTTGATGTTGGTAGAACGGGTGCTAGTAGCAGTGGTGATGATGGTTCTAGTGCTAGAGTTGGTGATATTGGTGGATCTGGAGCTGATAAAGGAAATGTTGGTGCTGAGGCTGTAGTAAGTGGAGCTAGAGATGAGAGAAGAAGTGGTGCAGGAAGTGTTGTGGGGAAGGAAAGTGAAGTTGTAGAAGCTCGTTTGTTGATTTGGGACTTGACATAGATGTAGATTTGACTAGTGATGAAGTGATTAGTGAAGAAAAAGATGGAGCAAGAAGGAAAGATGTTTAGTTGAAGTTGATAGAAAAAAAAGAGGAGATTGAGGAACAATTAGTGGACTATGACTCTGAGCCCGAATACTATGAGGTAGATGAGCGACCAATGACATATGTGTCTTAGATGAGTTTCATTGAGGGAGATATCATAGAAATGGACAGGGAAGAATGGTTCATCAAAGAAAAGGAACCAGAACAACTAACCCTTCTATTTCACAATATTAAAGAACCGAGCCAAAAGCAATCTGATAAGAAGATAATCAACTGGAAGTACAACAGTTAATTGAAAATGTTCATGATCAAAAGGAGAGGAGGGGGGATTTCATACTTACATAAAAGGAAGATATTCAAGACCTTGCTGAGATGGGATTTAAAAAGATTAGCTGAGATTCCTTTGCTGAATTGAAACCTAAGTGAGAGGGCTATGTTGCTGGAACAAGAAATTAAAAATGGGCTTAATGATAACTTTGAAACATTTGGATACATGAAGACTGAAAGGAGAAGATCTAAGAAGGACTTGGATTGGGTGACCGGAAAAGGCAAAATTGTATTGAAGTTGAAACTAGCAAAGACTGTGGATAGAGTGAGGGTAGCGAATCCACAACCCCCAAGGCTACAAAAGTTTGAAAAATGGTTCTACGACAATAACACTAGAGAAGCCGTAATTAGAGTGAAGGATGGTGAGGAAATTAAACTATTTGATCCTATGGAAGTATTCTCTTTTCATGATAAAGATTTGGTGGTGTTATGCGAGAACCATCTCAAGGTGGGAGCCAGAGCTAAAACAAGGAATGAAGAAAGCCTGTTCATGAGGGTTGCAAACAAGGCTCGGGGGTAAGGGTGAAGTCAGGGAGCTAGCAAAGAAAGTACATTAAGCTGATGAACTGAGAATAGAAGTGTTGGATTTGACAAAGAAATTAAAAAAGGGTAATGCACGGAGAGAGGAAGAGAGTATAGCTAGAGCTGAAGGGGAAACATCAGATAAAGCTACAGAGGATGTTCATCAAGCTAAAGAATAAGCCGGAGCTGATCCAGAAGATCAAGTAGGTGAGGTCCAACCCAGGGGAGTATTGATGATCTAGAATAGGTTGGGCACACCATTTTTGATTATGTTTATTTTGTTTATGAATGTAATAGGATGAATGTTAGTTTACTTCATTTGTATTTTGTATTTTGTAGTTTTAATGCCCAGCGAAACTACGAGCGAAACTCAGTTTCGCTCGTAGTTAGCTGATATAGGTCACCTGGTGAAATTGTGTTTGATCACCGGGTGAAACTAGATGTTGGTCTAGACAGTTTCGCTCGCAAAATTAGGTTTGCTTGCTGAATCAATATTTCAGATTCGTTGAGCTTGGATCTTAGGAATCATGTATTTTTTAGATCTGAAAATTTCAAAATTAAAGACGGGTGGAAGTGTGTGAATCGAAGAATAAGGATGTGTGTGTAATGTATAATGTTATCATTTCATTGATATTGTATAACAAATTACAATGATGAAACATATAAAAAGATGGAGGAACATCAAACCCACCCAAAGGAGAGAAATTCTCCTTGGGTGGTGATTTACACCATGAAAAACACACACTTAAGAACTACCAGCTCTCACACACTTTGCAAGAACCACACATTACAAGTGGCACTAGTTGTTCTATTTATAATGTTATTACATCATGACCTAATTTTGACTATTCTTATGGTCTTGATGTTGACTTTGTCTTGTTGACATTGTCTTGTGTTTGTTTTGTTCTATTTATCAACTTTGTCTCTGAACTTGTACAATGAGGTCTTCAGTTGGCTTTGATTGTGGTTTGGAAAGCTTCAGTTTATCAATTATTGAACCCAACATTGCTTATGTATTGTATGATTCACTGATTGTAAGCAACCTTTTTGAAAACCCTAATTCGAAAATCTTGTTATTATGTTTGTGTTATTGCTATGTATTGGCTGGAAGCTTATTGGTATCATATTTGAGCCTTATTTCATCTTTATTGTTCTAGTTTGGAGATTATTGAAAAATACTTGAAGCTTTTGTTTGCTTATATTGAGAGTTTGTTGTTATTTAGTGGGATTCGTTATGTTTTCTAAATCATTTACACTAATTATCCATCAATTGGACCAACATAAATAAATATTAAATTTTGTTGATGTTCAAGATTCTTTACCCTTTCATCCTTTTCAAATAACGGTCTCTGCATATATAATCTATGGTTTGTGTCTTCCCTAACGCCTCCCTCTCTAACATACTGATTCTCTGCTCTAGTGTAACTGACGTAGGTAAACTAGTAGAAGCACTAGCACCTTGTGTTTGTGCAGGAGGGGTGTTATGAAGATCTTCCATGCCTACTGTCTCCTCAAACCCTTGATCTCTTCGTGCAGTACTCAACACATCCTCAATAGTAGGCATAGTAGATGATGTCTTTAATGTAGCAGCCTCGCTAACTGTGGCAGGAGTTTTAGAGATAGGTACTTCTTCTTCAGTCGACACAATGGTCACTAGGGTCTGACGCTTTCTCAAAACACCTCGTCCTCTACCCTTACCACATGGACTTTCACCAACTCTTCTTGCCATTCTCTTCCTTCTACCCCGAATAGTTGGTACATCTTTAGGAACAAAATCTGCATCACGTTCCTTAGCAGTGCGTTCGACTGGCATTTCTTGCACTCTGGGACGTTCCTGAAGGACTATGGCACATTTCCAATTTGATCACTATCAATTTCAATTCCAGAACCAAACCATGAATCTATCTCAGCATTTATCGAAGTTCCAGCTGGTTGTGAACTTTTAGGAGCATCTTCAGGAATAGTAGTTGAAGGGCCAGCTTGTTTAGCTTGTGTGACTACTTCATCAGTCGGTTGAGCCTCTGCTTGATAACCTTCAACAAATCTTCCAAGTTTAGAGAAGTGAGAACCATCCCATGCATTCCCCCTTGCTCCTAATAATTAAATGAATATATCTTTCTTCATCACCATTACGACATAGGTGGACGAGTCAGATACTGCTAGCTCAGGGTCAATAGCATTCATTATTAGCTGTATGAATCATGGGTACATGATGAATTTCTTGCCAACTGTAGCTATAAAGTTCTTTTGCATCTTCGTTAAAATTGCCTTGGATATGTTGTATGGTAAATCATCAACTAAGGATATCAGCAGGGATCCGAATATAGCACTTAGACTATCCATTCCAGCCTTAAGATTGCTTAGGCAATGTATAACAACATGAAACAAGTACTTCCAGAATAGTGGAAGGTACATCTTCGCAAGAGATAGATATTTGTGATCATATCCCATTCTTTTCGGGCAATCTCTTACCATGTCATCATCGGTCTTGACGGGCGCATTCGGTTGATCTTCTAATAGTAACACACTACTTATAACTTCTATAATTATAATGATTCGCTTCCCCTTGACAGTTGTTGATATACACGGTTCTCTTTGTTCATCTCTCTTATTGGTAATCATTTGCCAAAACTGATCAATTACATCAGTGTAAATGGTAGGATTAGCCGTGATAGCATTATGAATCCGTGAAGTCTTAATTGGCACAGGAGCATGAATAGGAATCTTCTTAGCATATCTTGGATGTCTATAAACCCTTTTCTTCATTGGCTTGTTCGTGTTTGGGTCCATCCTGGTCTCATCTTCAATAACTTTGGATTTGGCTGTCTTAAAGTCCTTGAAGTTAGACTTGCTTTCTCTCCATATCATATTCCTGATCCAATTAGCTTTGCTGTAGTCACTCGGGTGAAAGAACAGGACATGACCCATAGCATATAAATCTGATGCTCTGAGCGTATGAAAGCCGTGCTCGTCTTGGAAGTACTCTATTACTCTACCCTTTCGCTTTACAACATACATCTTCTTTTCCTGATCGTACGCCCAACTAATGATAGGTTTTGAGTTTTTGTACCTTCTGAAAGGTTTGGAATGCCTCAGCGTATGAATATAAGTTGGGGGAGGAGGAGCACTAACTGTTAGGTTACCGACTAACGTATAGCACTTTGGCCTGTAACATCTACTGTCTCGTCAGTCGTCTATGTGTTGCTCGACTTCCCCATGATCTCACCTTCTTCAATTAAAGTATCGGAAAATAAGTCTTTGAGACTGTTTCCAAATATATCAGTATACTCAAAACCCTCTTCCAAATCATCAAAACCATCAAACTCTTCTTTCGTCTCCTCAGCAGTAAGACTTTGCTGGAATGCATAAAATTCTCTCTCATATGTAGCCTCTGTTTCTGGGTCTAGTGGTGTGTAATCAATTGAATCATTGGGACTTGGTCCGGAGACATTTTTAGTGCCTGATGTTCCAGCATCACCTGTAGCTGTAGAACCAATTTCACCACCCTGATTATCATCATCTCATCCATCAATATCATCATCATTACCCTCATTACCATCATCACCATTATCATCATCATCATCATCATCCTCATCATTATCACCATCCTCAGATGAATTATAATCAATCAAATCTAATCCTTCATCTTCATCATCAACTGGGTTTCAGATAGGCATCATGTGTTCAGGCTCAACAAATGCCTCTCCAGTAAAAACTACAAGCTAGTCCTCAGCAGTCATATAAACATCAGTAGACGGTGACTCTTGACCAGCTTTAGCAGTCTTTGTTGTCCTTTCCTGAACAACAGGATCAACACGAAGCTCTGTAGTAATGATCGGATCTATCATTGGTTCTGGATCAGCAGTTTGCTGTCCACTACTTTCTCTAACTTTAGTGGTTCCTTGATTAGTAAAATGAGATGAACCACCTGAAGTGAAGTCCCGAAAATTCTACTCTAGAATTTGAACATAGCTGAATAAGAAAGTTTAATGATGTTCAAGATTCTTAATCCTCTCATCTCTATTAGCTAACTGTATCTGTAGATCATTAATTTCCTTAGTCATCTCAAGCATCTCCCCCTCTAAATTGCATACATGTTCCTTAAGAATAATATGCGTAGGTGAACTAGTAGACGAACTAGCACCTTGTCTCAGCTCAGGAGGTGTATTTATGAAGTCATCCATACTTATGGTCACATCATCCATTTGGTCTCTAAGAGGAGTCCTCAAAATGTCATCAGTAGAAGTGGGCAACTCAGTTGGTACAGTTGGTGTTGCCTCACTCTCTGTGACTGGAGTCTTTGCAGCAGTAGCCTCCTCTATAATCGGCTCAGTGGTCACCGGTGTCTAACGTTTCATTAACACACCACGTCCTCTAACCCTACCACAAGGACTCTCACTAGTTCTCCTTGCCATTCTTTTTTTTTTCTCCCCATAGTCACAAGACTCTCTTCAGGAATAAAATCAGAATCACGCTCCTCAGCAGTGCGTTTGGCTGGTGTTTCACGCACTCTGGGATGTTCCTGTAACACATACGATACATTCCCAATTTGATCGTTGTCGATCTCACTCCCACTGTTGGAGAACCATGTATCTATGTCAGCATCCACTTCAGATCTGGGAGCACCCTGAGAACTCTCAGGTGCTTTTGGTGTAGTACTAGCTGATGGACCGACTGTATCAGCTTTAGTAGCCTGAGCTATAGATATAGATGCACCAAATGTGACATCACTTTGGACATGAGGAGTAACAGTCTCTTGCGGTCTATCTTCTGCTTGAAAATCATCAACAAATCGACCCAACTTAGCAAAATATGAACCATCCCACGCATTCCCTCGTGCTCCCATCAAATATGTAAAACTATCCTTCTTCATAGTCATGACAACATATGTTGAAGAATTAGATATAGCTAGCTCAGGATGAGCAGCATTAACAATCATCTGGATAAAGCGAGGGCACATGATAAACTTCTTCCCCACTACAGCAATGACATTCTTCTGCATCTCAAAAAATATTGTCTTGGATATGCTATAAGGTAGATCATCAATAAGTGATATCAGCAGGGATCCGAACACCGCACTCAGACTATCCATGCCTGCCTTAAGATTGCTGAGGCAATGGATGACAATGTGAAACAAGTACTTCCAAAAGGGTGGAAGACACTTCTTCTCCAGAGATGGGTATCTATGACTATAACCCATAAGTGTCAAACAACCCTTGACAACAACATCATCAATCTTTACTGGTGCATTAGGTACATCCTCAAGCAATAGCACACTATTGATTACTTTAGCTGTAGTCACTACCCTTTTTCCATTAACCACAATAGTAATACAAGGTTCTCCATCCTCGTCTATCTCATTGGCAGCTGTTTGCCAAAACTGCTCAATAACATCAGTATAAATGGTGGGACTAGTAGATATGGGATAGTGAATACGAGATGTCTTTATCCCTCAATAAGTAAACGGAATAATGCTTTGTGTTTAGAAACATCACCGAGATAAGCTATGGCATTATGGTTTTTGTTAAAAACCAATAGGCGAGCCATCTGAAACATTAAGCATGAATATCAGTACATAAAGAAAAATTCAGAAAAATTTCAGAAAAGAAAAATTAACACTTAGAAAAAATTTTGAATTTTGAACTTCTTGAGTGAAACTCCAAGTTCTCAAGCAAAAACTACACATTTCAGATTCATGCAACAAGTCTCAACTCAAGCGACAAGTCCAAGTTATCGTATGAAGTTAAACTTGACCAGAAGTCAACTTCTCGAGCGACAAGTTTAACCTTATACGAATAGTTTTGATAGTTTTCGCATCTGTTCATACGCACAGGTCCTTTCGCATGCGAAAAGTCTGTTCCACTTCAAATTTTCAATATGTCAAATTTCAAGTGTTTCAGCCATTAAAACATGTTCCCTAACTGTCATCTAGGTGATTATTAAGATTTATTAAGGCTTATTTGTTCAATTTTAAAATTTTTTAATTCTTAGAGTATTCGGTCTAGTTCTAACATACTCAAATCAATGTTATAACCATCATTATACCTTAATTTATGTGTGGAAATCAACCGGCGTCCTTAATGAACACTATTTTCAATTTTGACAGAGTTTCTGCACTTAGAATTTTGAGAGTGAAAATTTCAGAATATAGTATGCGAATACTTGACTTTTTGCACACTGAAAATAGCATTCTGACTTCTCGTGCGAGAAGTCAGAGTTCTCGCATGATTAACTTTTCGCATAAAGTTGAACCTTTTGCATCAGTTAATTCATCCGCATTTGTTTTAAAACTTTTCGCATGAAGTGAACTTTTCGCATGGTATGAACCTTTCGCATGATAAGTTCAATTTTATTTAAAAATTTTTACTTTTTAATTTTTCATGTTTTGAATTTTAAAGATTTTATTGAGCTTTATGATTTGTTATGAAAAATGATTATGTTTAGCTAAGTGTTTACAATCATTCGAACACCCTTAATTTTAAACGTTTTGTAAAATGAAAACTAAAACAAATAATCAAAATATACTTTTAGCAAAAATAAATTTGACACAAAAACTATTCTAATTAACTTAAATATAAATTCTCAAGTATAGGGTCATATGTCTTAGAAATTGATCATTACCATCATTCAGCTTTATTATAAATAGAACTGGTTATGTTGATTGTCAATATATTGAGTCCAATTTAAACTTAGACTTCAAGTTTAATTAGACACATAAGCTGTGATTTTATCATGTTTTGATTAAATTATATGTCTTCAGTGTGTGCCGCAATCAAAAATCCTGTAGAACCTTATCCAACTTCAACACACTTTCGAGATTTCAAGTCACCCCAATTTGACTTAAACCTTTCAGTTCTGATCAGCCTTTTCAGAACGAATTTTCTAATATAATATCTATTATGAGCATAACTAGCCTGGGAAACATTTCTGAACACAGAATATTAACAAGTTTTAGGACTTATTTAACAGCCAGTCGGACTTATGTTTTTCCCTTGCAAGACGTTTAGGACTTACATGCCCCATCTTTTGATTTTGCCTCCTGTGTCAGAACATATTCTCAAAAAGATAATACATTGCTAAAGAACACATGGCCTTCTTTGACATCATCAGGTTGACTTGTTGCAAGTCATCCACTAAGATGTTGGGTACACTGAGTCTTCCAGCTGAAAATGCTTCATACCGGTTCATGAAGGTAGTGAATAAGGCCATGTGTTCTTTAGCTATTTTGATGGTTTGTTTGGTTGGTTGTGAGTTAACAACAAAAGCTTGTTGTGTAGGTTGAGAAGCTTGAATCTATAGGTAGGTTAGAGATTGGGATTGAATTTGGGCTTGGACATAAGGATTTTGATGAGTAGCTTGATATTGGGGTAAGAATTGGGGCAAGTTTTGATCTTTGATGGTTGGATGAGCAAAATATGCTAATGGTTGTTGTTGACACAATTAAGAATAGCTAACATAATAGTTTAGATTGCTGGCCATCTTGGCATATAATGCCGATGCTTCAGTCCCCATTGAGTTGATGTAGTTTGCAGCCCTCTGTTATTATCCATATTATAAGATTTAATAGTTGAGATGAGATCACTGAGTGTCAAGGTGAATAGATCCTTGGTTCTCTTAATGGTGGTGCAGTTGTTGTTCCAGCTATATGGTAGAGAATTTAATAGCTTTTTGTTAACTGCTATATTCTCCAAAGTAATTCCCGCACTCTTTATTTTAGTGACTAGTTTCACAAACCTAGACATCTGAGCCTCCAAAATTAAACATATTGAACTCTTGGTTCAACATATCTTTTCTGCTCTCTCTCATATCTTTGTTGCCCATGATTTGTTCCTCCATTGCATCCCATAAATCTTTAGCCTTGGTAAAGTCTTGAAACTTCTATGCAATCTCAGTAGTGAGTGCCATAGTGATGGCAACATAGGCTTTGTTATCAAGTTCCTTCTTCTTCATGTCCTCCTCATCCCATAAATACTCAGGTTTTGGAACCAATTCATTTTTGTCATCTTTATAAACCGAAATAAATCGACCTTGCTTAATTTATTGCATCATCCGGGGTTCAGTATACATGACATGGTTCTCAAACCTAAATGCCTAATCCGGGTAATCTTCTTCACTGAGCAAACTAGGTGGCTTTGTGCTCGTACCAATCTCATTGTCAAGATTCAAAGTGGCAGTGTTGTGCTTCAGATTAGCCATTGTTCTTACTTGAAAATAAAATTCTTCACAAATTCTTCAAACTCAAAGTTCTCGCGCGAACGATCAACTTATCGCGCTAAATCTTCTAAGTTCTCGCGTGAACAAAGAAAACTTCTCGTGCTGAAACTTTTGTAACTAAATCTTGTGAAAACTTAAAGTTGTTGCGCGAGTAGATTCTGTTGTAACAAACTTGGAACCAACTTTTGCAAAATCCTCAACTTCTCACGCAAAAGGTAACTTTTCGCATAGAAAACTAAGTTTTCGCCTGAACTGTTCTCTGTGATCCTGAGTGTTTTAGCCTCAAATTTTTCACCCAATTGATTAAAGTTTGATTAATTAAGTCTTCAATTAGTGATTTAGGTTCAAATTAGATCCTTATTGTCTCTAATTGATTCAATTAATCTCGTTTTCAAGCTCAAAAGGTCATCAAATCAACGAACATGAAGTTTATCAGCTTTAACATCTTCAAATGATCAATCTTAGCAAGAATAAGCCGAAAAACTTAGAATAATCATGAGTTTAGTGCTCACAAGCTCTTCAAAACATTTCTTCAAACTTCAACAAATCGATCTAGAGCAACAAGGCTCTGATACCAATTGTAAGGATTAGAACAATACAATTAGATCGATCTTGTAATAAATATGCGGAATATAGACATTACGGTAACAAGAATGAGATTTAGAAATGAAGAACACAAGAGTAAATAAACATCCAAATCAATAGATCTCTAATTTCGATTACAGTGTAGTAGTACAAATCAGGAAATCAAAAATCTCTCTATCAAAGTGCTAACTATTACAAAGCAAGACTTCTATTTATAAACAAAAGAAGTTCTCACGTGAAAACATCAGTTCTCGCGCGACTAGTAGTTGTCACGCGAGAAGTAGTTTTCGCTCGATAACTCTAGGTTCTCGCGTGACTTGATCTTGATCTTCATCTTGATTTGATTTCCCGAGCCTCATAGGTTCAACCTCTACAATTTTTGGAGAAGTTTTTGTGCGAATAGTGTGCTTTTCACTCAACTGTTCCATTTATAGCCTTTTGACTTCTAGCTCGAGAAGTTAGAGTTCTCACACACAAGACTTTTCGTATCTTGAATTTTTCGCATATTAAACTTTAAAAATTTTCAACTTTTCAAATTTGTTTATCTTATGAAGCCATTTGATTTGTTATGAGAAAGATTATGTTTAATTAAGTGTTTACAATTATCCAAGAACCCTTATTTTTTTTGCAAAATTTTGTGAAATTTTGTAAAATCAAAACAAGTGTAAAAACAAATTATAACCTCAAAACAAACTGATATTTTTCTTTAAATTTATAACTTAAATGTTTTTAGTAAATTTTCAAGTATATGATCATATTTCTAATGAAATCGATCATAAACATCGTCCAGCTTTATTCAAATAAGACTGCTTATGTTGATTGTCAATATATTTTATCCATTTTAAACTTAGACTTCAATATTTTTACTTTGACACATGTTCTGTGATTTTATCATGTTTAGATTGAGTTATATGAAATCTGTGAATCTCACAATCAAGAATCCTGTAGAACTTTTATCCAGCTTCAAGACACTTTTGAGAATCAAGTCACCCTAATTTGACTTAAACCTTTTACCTCTGACCAGCATTTTCAGAAAAAAATTTCTTTATTATAATATTTATTTAGAGCATAACTAACCTGAGAAACGTTTTTGAACACAGAATATTAACAAGTTTTAGTACTTATTAACTGCTAGTCGGACTTATGTTTTTCCCTTGCAAGACGTTTAGGACTTATATGCCAAGTCGGACTTACATGCCCCATCTTCTGATATTGCCTCCTATGTGAGAATATATTCTCAAAAAGAAAATATTTATCATATAGTATGTATGTCTATGACATACCTTTTATTATTATGCACATTGGCATCTTTATTCCTATATGGCCTTTTGACATCTTTTTGCTCTTTTTGATAATATTCATTTTCACTTTTTGTCTTTGATTTTCATATCTTTTTCTTCTTTTGTATTTATATTTACATATTTCATATTTCTTCTGAAAAACACTTAATGATATAGTAACTCGCTTGAGTATGACTAGACTGTAACTCTCAGTCTGTTTTAGCTTGGAATCAATGTTACCACAAAACCTTGATGAGTAACGCACTTCAATCATTTTGAGTTTACTTTAAGTGTATCACCGACCATAATGCTTTTCACTCTTAGAAGTCAAGCCTATCAACATATCAAACATAATCCAAGTCAGTTTCTTTTATGCCTTAAGATGTAATGAATCAAAATCATAAACGATGTATTATCATTTCCTATAAATCCTTGGATATTTATGGGATAAAATATTAGACTGACCCGCCCTCAAATATTACTACATGGAATCCTTCTGATAGATCATAAGTAAATTTGAGTAAAGGCGAACTTCATAGTTTCCTCCGACCTGAGATACATATTGGGTCTTGATATTCTCCGAATATTATACTTTGACTTTTTTCTTTGCCGCTCTGAAACATGATGGTACATAAGGCTAAGATCAAGTGTAATACAAGATGATTATGAGAGACGTATGTAGTCAAAAGGGGATTTGCCCCTCTTATTCGTTGAGAGTAAGATGTCTAAGGCCTGCTAAGTTAAATCAACAGAGAATGATCATTCTATGTCTCTGGATTTAACATGACATCTGTGGCAAAAGGATAAATGATTGATTCACCTAAATCATTTCAAGTAAGGTACTTGAAAGGGATGATGTTATTGAATGGCACCTCGTCATATGTATTAAGGGTGGTAAACCGTTGTTAGGCAGTATTTACTACTTGCATCAATCTTCAATGTATCTTGTGCCAGTGGGAGATTGTTGGAATTGGTGTGCCCAAGATACATATTATAATTCATGTGGCTAGTACATTATGATCCAAGTCGGGTCATACCCAATAACAAGCTAGATAAACACCATAATATTTATTGTAAGATATGATCTAACAATTAAATATTAACACTTATGATATTTAGAAAATGGGTTTCTAAATATTTGCACTTGAAGTATAAATAAATTATATGGATAATTTATTTAAAGAGATTATCTTATAATATTATTTAAGTTGGTTAAATAATATGTATCATAATGGTTATGATATTTTGCATGTATCTTATATCATGTAAAAGTGTTACATGATTAATTAAGCTTGTAACTAACAAAATGAAATTTAATTAGTTCAAGTTAATAAAGAGAAGGGGGGGGGGTGATTTTAGGAGGGATGGGAACATCCCTTTTGAATTTTGAATGCCTTAAATGTTTCTTGGAACACCCCATTCCACCCCCCAACCAAAACACATGCAAAACACATCTACCTAGAACTCTCTCTTCTTCTCCTATCTTCTCCCTTGGTTTCGGCCAATTTCAAGAAGAAGAACATTTTCTTGTGTGGTGAAAAGTGTAATCAAATCCTTGCAAACAAGGTGTTTTGTTAGTGCCTTGGGGTATGCAAGCTTGAGGCCCTCTTCCTTGAAGGGTAACCATTCATCCATCACCTCTTCCACTACCTTTACTTCTTGAAAGGTAGTTTTCTTGAACACCCTATGGTTGTGATGTTGTTAAGCATGTTTATTTCGTATATGGATCCGTGGTTTGGGTTTATTTTTATAAAATCGTTTTTTTTATATTCATCTTGATAACAACATTTAAAACTATCTAATCCGCTGCGTTTTTCATATAAATGGGTTTATATGGCTTTGATAATCTTGTTAGGAACCCAACATGGTGGTGTGGTGAAATTGTTTTCATCAACTTGTACTAATTTTACTTGTGTCTTTTCCTTGTTTAAATCAGTTTTATTTTTAGCAAAAACATTCGATTGATATAAGTTTCTTTTAAATTTTCATTAACAAAGAAACATTTTCTGTTATTCACAATTGAATTATGAAACTTTTGTTTGCTTGTCAATTGATGTTGATGATGATAATTTCTAGCCATGTGATTTGGCTTTCCACACACATAACAACATCTTTTACTATATGCAGTTGACACTCACATGTTTTGCTTAAACTATTTTTGATAACTTCCATAGTTATCACAGAATCTGGCCTTAGTATGTCCTTGGCCTTTTGATTCTTTAACAGTCTTTCTTCCTTTCCTCTTGTGTTGATTAGCTTGAATTGACTTCGAGGAATTGAGGTATTGGTCCTAGCTTTTGGACTTATTACAGATGCTGATGTAGCATGATTTGTGGCTTTAGCTTTATGATTCTTCTAAACTAGATTAGGACCAATGTCTTTTGAACCTATTCTACACACATCTTGTTTCACATTGTTAGCAATAATAGAAGATTATTTTTAAAGAAACTATATTTGTTTCTTTAAAAATATGATCCGCATTATCAGTGTTGCCTATAGAAATAAATATGTTCTTGAAATCATTTTTCAAGTCAGATATAGATGTTGTAACATGTTTATTTTCTTTGTTTTTAAAGTTTATTTTTGATGCCTATTTCTTATCTTTATTTGACATTTTTGGACAAACATTTGAATCAACTAAAACTTCCAAACATTCATTTATTTTCGATGATGAATTACAAGATAGTTTTTCATTAAAATCTTATTTTCTATAAAATCTAATTCATCATCGCTCTCCCGTTCTTCAACCAAACCATCTGTCTTCACACATTTTGCAAACAAATTATCATTATTAATATTAATTTCTATTTTTATGACAGGGTCAATAGTCAATAAAACATTTGTTGGGGTTCAACAATGGAATAAACTGAAGCTTACCAAATCATAATCACAGCCAACTGAAGATCTCATTGTACAAGTTCATAGACCAAGTTGATCATAACAAAAACAACAATACAAGACAATTCAACATGACAAAGTCAACATCAAGACAATTAGAAAGTCAAAGTTAGGTCATGTTGTAATAATAATATAAATAGACCCACTAGTGCATTTTTGCAAGTGTGGTTCTTTTGTGTGTGTTTCTCATGGTGTAAATCACCACCCAAGGAGAAATCCTCTCCTTTGGGTGGGTTTGATTTCATCAGCCATCTATGATTCTCATTGTAACTTGTTTATCAACATCAATGAAATCATAACATTATTATTATCCATCTCTT
The DNA here is from genome assembly GCA_025506505.1 of Flaveria sonorensis. Taxonomy (NCBI): domain Eukaryota; kingdom Viridiplantae; phylum Streptophyta; class Magnoliopsida; order Asterales; family Asteraceae; genus Flaveria; species Flaveria sonorensis. The sequence continues at coordinate 45,406,656 of CM046435.1, forward strand.
TGTTCTTTAATTCACACACATACACCCATCTTAATTTTGATTTCTAGATCTAAACATGATGAATCCTAAGATCCAAGCTCAATGAATATGTAATATTGATTTAGCAACATTGACTGAAGGTGTGAAGTCTGATTTTGGTTTAAAACCCAAACCATAGGTCTCTTCATCATGAGTTGTGATTGATGAAGGCAATGAGGTATAATCATGATTAATTGGAGGTGTAATGTTAGCATATCCCACTCTTCTTTTACCACCATTAACCTTTTGGGTCATTTATGATTTGATTATACCTTCAACCATGTTTGATGAAAGTATGAATTTTTCAACAGCTAATTTTGCAGATAAGAGTTCACTGGTAAGTTTGTTAATTTCTAAAGATATTTCATCATTACCTTTTGTCAAATCTTTTATGTTACAATCTTTATCATGAAGACTCAGTTTTGATTGGTAAATATATTTGTTCAAGCCATCAATTTTACCTTTAAAAATTTTCTCATCTGTTTTATATTTACGGGCTTGATATTGAAGTTTTTCAACTTCTAATGTCAAATGTTCGTTGTGAACTCTATATCTTTGTACCTTTTCCTTGCACATATCTGAACAAAGAGAAATATATACCTCATCAGTTTCTTCAGTCTTCTTTGTCTCTTCATGGACCATATTCACCATGAAGGCCTTCAAAACTCTTGATTCATCTGTTTTTGTTGCTGGAGAGATCTCAGTAGCACTTTGCTCTTTTTCACATGCAGACGCTAGAGCAAGCTCAACAACTTTAACTGATTCTTCAACTTGGACTGGAGTGAACTCAACAGTCTTCTCTTTGACCTCTTCATCTTTTGCTGGAGTAGACTCAATAGCATTTTCATCACTTTCAACCACTGCTTCAATTTTCACCTCTTCTTCTTGATCCTTCACAGACTTCTCCACTATTTCTACTTCAATCTTCTCTTCCTCAACAAACACCCCATCTAACACATCTTCAGACAAAAATTCAATAAACAAATTGTCTTCAAGAGGCTGTTCAACTGGTTCAATTTAAGCTAATAGTGTAGTAGACAACTTGATGTCAAGAATTTTCGTTTGATCTGACCAATCATAATCCTCATTGGTTTGAGACACTAAAGCTTTATTATTAGATATGTTGGCTTGATCTTTCTTTGTTTCTACCTCCACTGTTACCAACTTCTTTCCATGATCGCTCTGGTTAGATCTGGATTCAGGGCATTCTCTGGCAAAATGACCAGGTTTATCACAATTGTGGCACCTCAAACTAGACTTATCAAACCCTATTTTGCTGGAGTTGTTCATGCCAAACACCTTCCTTCCAGTTCTCCTAGCAAAATTCTTGGTTCTGTAGACTAACATAGCCATTTGGTATTTAATATCATTTTCTTTGACATCATCAGGGTTGACTTGTTGCAAGTCATCCACTAAGATGTTGGGTACACTGAGTCTTCCAGCTGAAAATGCTTCATACCGGTTCATGAAGGTAGTGAATAAGGCCATGTGTTCTTTAGCTATTTTGATGGTTTGTTTGGTTGGTTGTGAGTTAACAACAAAAGCTTGTTGTGTAGGTTGAGAAGCTTGAATCTATAGGTAGGTTAGAGATTGGGATTGAATTTGAGCTTGGACATAAGGATTTTGATGAGTAGCTTGATATTGGGGTAAGAATTGGGGCTAGTTTTGATCTTTGATGGTTGGATGAGCAAAATATGCTAATGGTTGTTGTTGACACAATTAAGAATAGCTAACATAATAGTTTAGATTGCTGGCCATCTTGGCATATAATGCCGATGCTTCAGTCCCCATTGAGTTGATGTAGTTTGCAGCCCTCTGTTATTATCCATATTATAAGATTTAATAGTTGAGATGAGATCACTGAGTGTCAAGGTGAATAGATCCTTGGTTCTCTTAATGGTGGTGCAGTTGTTGTTCGAGCTATATGGTAGAGAATTTAATAGCTTTTTGTTAACTGCTATATTCTCCAAAGTAATTCCCGCACTCTTCATTTTAGTGACTAGTTTCACAAACCTAGACATCTGAGCCTCCAAAATTAAACATATTGAACTCTTGGTTCAACATATCTTTTCTGCTCTCTCTCATATCTTTGTTGCCCATGATTTGTTCCTCCATTGCATCCCATAAATCTTTAGCCTTGGTAAAGTCTTGAAACTTCTATGCAATCTCAGTAGTGAGTGCCATAGTGATGGCAGCATAGGCTTTGTTATCAAGTTCCTTCTTCTTCATGTCCTCGTCATCCCATAAATACTCAGGTTTTGGAACCAATTCATTTTTGTCATTTTTATAAACCGAAATAAATGGACCTTGCTTAATTTATTGCATCATCCGGGGTTCAGTATACATGACATGGTTCTCAAACCTAAATGCCTAATCCGGGTAATCTTCTTCACTGAGCAAACTAGGTGGCTTTGTGCTCGTACCAATCTCATTGTCAAGATTCAAAGTGGCAGTGTTGTGCTTCAGATTAGCCATTGTTCTTACTTGAAAATAAAATTCTTCACAAATTCTTCAAACTCAAAGTTCTCGCGCGAACGATCAACTTATCGCGCTAAATCTTCTAAGTTCTCACGTGAACAAAGAAAACTTCTCGTGCTGAAACTTTTGTAACTAAATCTTGTGAAAACTTAAAGTTGTTGCGCGAGTAGATTCTGTTGTAACAAACTTGGAACCAACTTTTGCAAAATCCTCAACTTCTCACGCAAAAGGTAACTTTTCGCACAGAAAACTAAGTTTTCGCCTGAACTGTTCTCTGTGATCCTGAGTGTTTTAGCCTCAAATTTTTCACCCAATTGATTAAAGTTTGATTAATTAAGTCTTCAATTAGTGATTTAGGTTCAAATTAGATCCTTATTGTCTCTAATTGATTCAATTAATCTCGTTTTCAAGCTCAAAAGGTCATCAAATCAACGAACATGAAGTTTATCAGCTTTAACATCTTCAAATGATCAATCTTAGCAAGAATAAGCCGAAAAACTTAGAATAATCATGAGTTTAGTGCTCACAAGCTCTTCAAAACATTTCTTCAAACTTCAACAAATCGATCTAGAGCAACAAGGCTCTGATACCAATTGTAAGGATCAGAACAATACAATTAGATCGATCTTGTAATAAATATGCGGAATATAGACATTACGGTAACAAGAATGAGATTTAGAAATGAAGAACACAAGAGTAAATAAACATCCAAATCAATAGATCTCTAATTTCGATTACAGTGTAGTAGTACAAATCAGGAAAACAAAAATCTCTCTATCAAAGTGCTAACTATTACAAAGCAAGACTTCTATTTATAAACAAAAGAAGTTCTCACGTGAAAACATCAGTTCTCGCGCGACTAGTAGTTGTCACGCGAGAAGTAGTTTTCGCTCGATAACTCTAGGTTCTCGCGTGACTTGATCTTGATCTTCATCTTGATTTGATTTCCCGAGCCTCATAGGTTCAACCTCTACAATTTTTGGAGAAGTTTTTGTGCGAATAGTGTGCTTTTCACTCAACTGTTCCATTTATAGCCTTTTGACTTCTAGCTCGAGAAGTTAGAGTTCTCACACACAAGACTTTTCGTATCTTGAATTTTTCGCATATTAAACTTTAAAAATTTTCAACTTTTCAAATTTGTTTATCTTATGAAGCCATTTGATTTGTTATGAGAAAGATTATGTTTAATTAAGTGTTTACAATTATCCAAGAACCCTTATTTTTTTTGCAAAATTTTGTGAAATTTTGTAAAATCAAAACAAGTGTAAAAACAAATTATAACCTAAAAACAAACTGATATTTTTCTTTAAATTTATAACTTAAATGTTTTTAGTAAATTTTCAAGTATATGATCATATTTCTAATGAAATCGATCATAAACATCGTCCAGCTTTATTCAAATAAGACTGCTTATGTTGATTGTCAATATATTTTGTCCATTTTAAACTTAGACTTCAATATTTTTACTTCGACACATGTTCTGTGATTTTATCATGTTTAGATTGAGTTATATGAAATCTGTGAATCTCACAATCAAGAATCCTGTAGAACTTTTATCCAGCTTCAAGACACTTTTGAGAATCAAGTCACCCTAATTTGACTTAAACCTTTTACCTCTGACCAGCATTTTCAGAAAAAAATTTCTTTATTATAATATTTATTTAGAGCATAACTAACCTGAGAAACGTTTTTGAACACAGAATATTAACAAGTTTTAGTACTTATTAACTGCCAGTCGGACTTATGTTTTGCCCTTGCAAGACGTTTAGGACTTATATGCCAAGTCGGACTTACATGCCCCATCTTCTGATATTGCCTCCTATGTGAGAATATATTCTCAAAAAGAAAATATTTATGATATAGTATGTATGTCTATGACATACCTTTTATTATTATGCACATTGGCATCTTTATTCCTATATGGCCTTTTGACATCTTTTTGCTCTTTTTGATAATATTCATTTTCACTTTTTGTCTTTGATTTTCATATCTTTTTCTTCTTTTGTATTTATATTTACATATTTCATATTTCTTCTGAAAAACACTTAATTATATAGTAACTCGCTTGAGTATGACTAGACTGTAACTCTCAGTCTGTTTTAGCTTGGAATCAATGTTACCACAAAACCTTGATGAGTAACGCACTTCAATCATTTTGAGTTTACTTTAAGTGTATCACCGACCATAATGCTTTTCACTCTTAGAATTCAAGCCTATCAACATATCAAACATAATCCAAGTCAGTTTCTTTTATGCCTTAAGATGTAATGAATCAAAATCATAAACGATGTATTATCATTTCCTATAAAGTTATCAATTATATTTATATATTTATGTTCTAACAGCCAACTCATTGTAACACTAATCAAGAACAAAAAAAAAGTAGCACCAATGTCCACGAAAAAAATTGTTAATTTAGCAAAGCCAAGTCGTATGATCGCCGCAAAGGTCTTGGATTCAGAGACAATGAACGAGAATCCTTCTAATCAACACTTACCGTGGGTGAATTAATTTAAAGTAATATAGGAACAAGGCAAAAGGAGGTATGCAAACAAAATTTGACAAAGCCTATTTGTACCAAACGCGAACCAAAGAAATGTTTCATTCTTGCCTATGAGGATGACAATGAGGATGATGACGAGGATGATGACATATTTCAAGGTATTTTTTTCACAATCCTAAAGTTTGTCTTTTCTAATGAGTTATACAATGCCGGTCATACTACTACTTAACTGAAATATTAATTTACTTATATATGCTTTTAGATGTTATTGACGTAGACATGGACTCAACTTGTTTGGAGAATCATGCAAGAAAAAATATATAGTGAGTAATCAACGTACTTATGTTTAGTGATTAATTCTCTTTGTTGTATATTTTGTAATTTCTTTTTACTGATACAGTTGTATTTTACAATGATAAGATGATGTTGACCATGATGATATACATGAAGATATGGACCTTTTTGCATCTCCAAATAACCATAAGACAAATCAAGGGATGATAGCCAAAATGATTTAGTATACTAGGACGATGCGTCAGTTCAAGATCAATTGCATTGTCTCGGATTAGAAGAAGCAACATGAATGGTTTAAATACTTAAAACATGTTTTTGGCAAGTTACTACACACACACATACACACACACACACACACACACACACACACACACACATATATATATATATATATATATATATATATATATATATATATATATATATATATATATATTTAGAATCTAAAATCAATAAAAGAGGACCAACGATGATGCATGTTTTGCACACACGGAAAGTCGACGAGCGAAAAATCATTATATGTAATGAGTTTGGACAACCAGTGGGATCGGTAACAAAGGACGACATAGTTGGAGAATTCTCTCAATTTTTGGGTACGCTCACTCGTAACCATTCTTATGCATCATTGATCTATATATACTTCATGCAAAAAGGTGCCACATAAAGATAAAATATGAGAGTATGTCTTGGTAAGATGATAAGTAGTCTATATTTTTATATGCTATATGTCATTTTTAACTAAATCTAACTTTTTTCAAAGGATTAATACGATGTGCCTCATGCTGCTAAAACTTAGGTTTTAAAGAGTATTGGACACTCGTATGAGGTACCTATATGTTAATTTAAGCAAAAGTACTTCTATCAACATTAGAACAACAAAAATGATGAAAATATTGACCCAAAAACATTCCCGAAGATGATTTCACACAATTTTGAGGGTATGGAATAATAAAGATGTGGCAGTAATTTTTGATGATAATTTCTTTATTAGTATATTTCTTATTTTGAGTTTTCTATTATTTTAATCATTTATTTTAATATGTATTTTGAAGCATTGTTTGAGGGCTAAGAAAATACGCATGTCATAAAGAAATATGCATATAGTTGGTCCAAAATCTTTGCTAGGATTAGTGAGGAGATGGTAAGATTTCTTCTTTTTTTTTTTCTCATAGTGTTTTTGTACTGTTCAAACCACTGCTTTTTTATTATTTATGTATGTTATCATGTGTGTAGGAAATGATGATACAAACAATATATTACCTGCTTTAACGAAAATGTTTAAACGTACATGTAAAAGGACCAAAGAACATGCATATCTTGATACGTATGATGACATTGCGAGAAAAATTGCAAGTTCGTTCTAGTTTTTTTTTTTTTTTTTTTTTTGAGAATTTTGTATGAAGTATCATGTATACGTGTAATAAAATCTAATGAGTTGGACTAAAGGTATTATACTACGATTGATATGTTAAAATGGCTCTTCACATGTTTACTCAAAATGTGTCATACCTCTCACTTGCTTAATTAGAAATTTACATGAATAATTTGAATTTTACGTTCAAATATCTAAGTTTGATTGAATCATATATGTGCTATGTTCTTCTCTATAACTGCTTGAAACTAGTATACCAGCCTCACTTATAGTTTGAATAACCATGTGTGCCTCATGCAAGGCTTAACCACTTCAACGATACCAGAATCTGTGTGCGTGCTTACTTAAATAAATACTAACTAAATAAGCATTATGGATGTAACCAATAAAATAATAGCAAATTACAAGAGATTTTTTTAACATCTTTGTTATAAATCACACCATAGGGATACTCATATGCTCCCATTATAACCTATTGAGCCTTTACTTTTGTTTTGTTCACCATCTTTGATATAAAAAAGATTTTTTTATGCTCCTATAATTGTCATCTATGAATAATCGACCTTTGCCTTTGTTTTAGTTTTGTTCAAATAATCATCATTAAAATCTTCAATTAATGCAAATTAGGAAATTAAAAAAGATGATAGTCATTTAAATTTATAACAAGTTTAAATATAGAATTTTTCTCTCAAAAAGAAAATTTTGTTGATTTGGTTACATAATACATAACATATAGTTGATGAACTAGATTGGAGATCAAGAATATTAGGTATAGATCTTATCTTTTCTGGATATTTGAACTAATCGTATCTTTTAAAGATGTCTTGATATGTTTAAGTTTAGTTAAGCTTATATTGTGTTTAAATGTTGAAATGTGGTTGAATTGGCTAATGAATCTAGTTATACTTGCTTATGTATATTCTCACAGGTGTGGAACTATTTTTATTAGTAGTAGAATTCTTATGATGGTATTGACCCTAGCATTCTTTTATTGTTTTCAAAGGAGTCAAAGAATATAACCCTATATGTTGATAATTTATGGATAGAGAAAAATGCCCAAAATTGATCCACCTAAGGCCTAAAACGCTATATTTGTATGTTTTTTTACTGTTGTTATATGTTGATTTCAATCTGCTTTCATGTAATAATTATGAAAAGAAATCTCCAACCAAGTTATTATAATGAGGTGAAGGATTTCATCTCATAGTATATAAGGGTAACCCCCAAGATGGTAAGAGCATGCAAATCACCTAAGTGATGACATCATCAGGGAAATTTTTCTTGATGATCTCCACCTCTTAGACGAGCGAAATCAAGAGGTACAAGGTAATGTTATGGAGACCAAGAACACGGGCAAATGTATTAGTGTTACCAAGAACCGAATTTCTAAACCAAAATATTGAGTTAGTGAAATGTCCGTTGTAGGAGTAGCAAGGGGATATTTTAAAGCACTTACTACAAGTATCCTGGCCAATAATAACCTATTACTTTTATCATTAATAAGACGTTTAATATGTGTCACACCCTCAAAATCCACCAGCAGATTTCTACCGCGAGGCGCGTGACAAACTAGGATCTCAGACACAGTCATATCAAACGACACTATATGCGATTTAAAATAAGCATTTGACCTTAAATCAGAGTATACCAAAGCTTTCAATATAATCAACGGGGAAGCATAAACTTTTGAATAACCATAAGTAATAAATGCGCAAAACAAAGCGCCAAATAAAAAGTAGTAAATGTAAATGCACTTGCATTCAAAAGATAAAGATGATGCATGAGCCTTAGAATATGCAACCCTAGCCTTATGCGTGCTAGGGACTTGAGAGGAAATGCTAAAGTATGTCAACACAAGATTCGTGAGTTCATAGGTTTAAATTAGTAAATATGTTTGAGGTTTGGTTGGTAAAAGTAAACAAAGGTATACCATAGGTACCTAGCCTATATATCAAGTTACTTAGCATTTCGAACCAAAGCTGACTGTTTGTGAGTTGTTTTGCCTTCCGCTATGTCTTATCACAGAACAATGGCAAGTTTCTAGGTAAATTAAAGACCCGTTCGACATCCAGTCGAGTTAGCGCGACTAACACTGTAAGGATCAACAATATAACAAAAGCCTGATGGTATGCTTATTCACTAGGAAAGTACATTCAAGAGATTCTCAAGAAGTGCAAGATGGATGATGCTTCTCTAGAACTCACTCCATTCACTGCTCAAACCTGCTTAACTACTGATGATAATAGGAAATCCATAGATGCTCATCGCTATCATTCTATGATTGGATCTCTCATGTATCTCACGGCTAGCCGTCCGGATATTACATTCGCCGTGTGCTACCGTGCCTACTATCAAGCCAACCCAAAAGAATCCCATTAAAAAGTTGTTAAATGCATCTTTTGTTACTTAAAGGGTTCCTCTTGTTTGGGTCTTTGGTATCCAAAAAGAGGGAACTTTGATTTACAAGCTTATTCTGACAGTGATCATGGTGGTTTCAGGATAAACCGGAAATCCGTCACTGGAGGATGTCAATATCTAGGAGATTGTCTTTCTCATGGTAGAGCAAGAAGCAGACAACAGTATCTCTAGCTATAGGGGAAGCTGAATATGTTGCTGTATCAAGTTACTATTGCCAAGTGCTCTGGATTCAACATCAGATGACGGATTATGGAATCAATTTTCTTCATACACCACTCTTTTGTGATGATGAAGCAGCTATTGGAATCGCCAAAAATCAAATTCATCACACTCGTACCAAGCACATTGAAACAAGGGTTCATGCAATCCGGGATGCGCAGGAAAAGGGTTTCATTGATATTATTCCAATTGACATAAAGAATCAAAGAGCAGATTTTTACACAAAAACATTTGATAAACCTCGTTTTTATGAATTGATCTCTATGCTAGGTTTAATATCTTTTTGAAAACTTTTTTTCAAAACAAATTGTGTAAATACTGTAAATAACTCTTTTTGTTCATTTTCTATTTTTTTGTTAAACTCTTTTCGAAAAACTTCGTTGTCCCATATGCCTTCACTTCTTTTTCCTTAAAAAAATATGAAAAACAAAAATTTCTCTTACATTGAAGTTAAATATAAATTTTGGTGGAGAATATATATTAAACTCTTAAAGTTTTTCTTTTTTGTCTCTTCAGGAACCCCCGAAAAAGAAGTTCCAAGGAGGTCAACAATATTGTGTTAGGATATGCACGGTAGGCTTAGCCCGAAAATGAAGTAAACAGTGATCGTGTAGCTAAATTAAAGTTTAAGAACTCGGTGATAAGGATTATCCCCTTGGCATTTTGGACTGCATAAAGTTACAAGTTCTTGTCAAAAACGAGTTAAGAGTTTCAAATCTATGCTTTGATATTCCCAAAATCTCCCTATCCCCAAGTCCTGAATGATGCTTCTAGTTTAACTCTTCAGAAAAGTCTCTGAATTGAAGCTTCTCTTTAGCTCTTCAGAAGTATATCTCGTGCTTATCTCCTCTGCTATGTGTGAACATTGACCTGGAGTGATGATCTCCTTTGTTATACGCGAGTATAGACTTGGAGCTCTCATCAGCACGCTCAAATGATCATCTCCTCTATTATACATGAGTACAGACCTGGAGCTCTCATCATTGGTTCTCCTAAATAAAGGCACAGTGATTCTTGAATTAAGATCATTGTTGAAATCCCAAAAGAAAATCAAGCAGAGTTAATCATATTGCTCAATAAATCATGAGGACAGGATAAGTCTTTTGCCAAATATCTGTAGGGACCAAGTCATTAGAGTTTCTATAATTAACCTAAAACATCATAAGGCTAGCTGCAGATTACGCGTTGAAAACTTCTTGAAAAAAGAAGTGACTATATCCTTTTATTCTTAATTTTATCTTATTTTTTTATTTATATTTTTATTTTTATTTTGTTTCCGTTTTGGTTTTGTGGGGTGAAGAAGTTTTTTCTCGAATGCTTAATACTTAAAAATATTAAAATTTTTAAGTGTTAGGTGCTAGCGAAACTAAGTTTCGCTGGCTCTTTCGCTTAGCGAATCTATAGATTCGCTCAGACGTATTCGCTCAGTTCTCAGTATCATGATTTCATATATTTTCCGAGCGAAACTATTGTTTCGCTGTTAGCGAAACTAGTGTACATATATAGAACAGTTTGAGATCAGTTTCTCACTTTCACGATTTGTCGAAACTGTGTCCTAGTTTTTAACCGTTACATTCAAAACTTTTTCTTGTTGATTTCCATTGCGTTTTAGTGTTTCTAAGTCTCGAGGTACATGTTTTGAACCCATTCCACAATATTAATCGTGCTTTTAACCGATACAATTATGTTTTGGCTTGATTCGCTCGGTTAGAGTTTTGCTGATTCGATCAGCGAAACTGCGAGATTAACCAGCGAAACTGAACGAAAGTTCAAAGTTCCAAGCGAAACTGTCTAGTTATGTTGTCCACGCGTACTTGATAGTTTCGCCTGGATAGTTTTAGCGAAACTATAGATTCACTCCGACACATGATTGTATGTCTGAGTCTTAGCGAATCTATGATTTCTCTGCTTCGAAACTATAATTTCGACATCAGCGAAACTGTAGAATCGCTCGGACACATGATTTTGTGTCTGAGCAATAGCGAATCTATACTTTCGCCTTTGCGAAACTACAGTTTACTACAGTTTCGCCAATTTCAAAATTTTCTTATGTTTTGTTTCATTTCATTGCTAATTCTTATATCAATGCTTTACCTAACCCACCTCTGTTTATTTTTCAGTTAAGATGGCAAACTTAATGTTTGACGAGACGAACAACACAGCAGCACCACTGGATGTATGGCATAGCATATAGGGACTGCATCAAATGGCTAAAGGAGTCCCCTATATGCTATGCCATACATCATATGCCCACTATCTATGATCTTCACGTCAGAGACTTTTGGAGAACTACTGAGTATGACCCTGAGTCTAATCCACATCGGATCGTAGCTAGAGTCCATAGCAACGACATAGCCATTACTGTTGAGACTATAACGAGGGTTTTAAGGCTCGAGGATGACTTGGAGACGAGGTGGTGTTGTTTGATGCACAGGTTCTAGATGCATTTAGGAGCATCGGTTATGAAGGACCTCCTTTTGGCTCCAGAAAAGAGATCAATAAGTCCTTCCTATCTAAGGAATAGAGATACATAACATACGTGCTTATCATGTGCCTGGACTATAGAAAAAGAGGGTCTGATGGGCTAAACTTGCATTGGTCTAGGGCTATGATCGTGTTCTGCAGAGGACAGAAGGCCAACACTAATATTTGATGGCATGTCTGAAAACATAATGGCATTAAAGAAGGATAAATGGTTGTTATATCCAAGATTTGTATAGATGTTGATAAAGGATTTGATTCCAAATATGCCTAAACATGGAGAGATAAAGAGACTGGTTCAGATGAATACCAGGATATTTGTAGATTTCTCAGCTGTAAGGGACAACTGCAGTAGGAAGATCACATATCTATGGGAAAACATGTACCCTACTGATAGGTGGAATTACATCAGGAGATTAATTTAGACTGAAAACAAAAATGCTGAAGAGAATCAAGAAAAATAGGCTCGAAGCAATCAAGAAGAGGAAAAGATATTCCAAAGATAAAGAGTACAATCTAGAAAATGAAATTGATGAGGTTGAAGAGGAAATGAGGGTCCAGAGGGAGAAACGGACAAAGAAGAAGGCAGATTAGGGAGAACTAGCTAATGTTACTGAAAGGAGAACTAAGCATAAGCAACAAGTGTTTGAAGAAAAGAGGGATCCCAAATCGGAGCTAGACCAAGATGTCATTCGAAATATGAATACATTGTTGGGAAATGAATCGGGGATGATCAAGACAAAGTTGGTGAATCAAAAATTGAGAGAGAAGGAGAAAGATAAGGAAATGGAGAGCATGAAGAGATTGATGTTAGACCAACAAGATTTAATCAAGAGACTACTCATGGAAGTGAACGAGATAAAAGCTAATGCTGGCATGCGCAATCAGTTAACTCAAGATGAGTTAGATGATCTTACTGATACATCTAAGTATTCCTTTCTAAAACTTAGGTGTTCAACTAGGGTAGGAAAAGGCACAAGTGGAGCTAGAGTTGATGCAAGTGGTGTTGATGTTGGTAGAACGGGTGCTAGTAGCAGTGGTGATGATGGTTCTAGTGCTAGAGTTGGTGATATTGGTGGATCTGGAGCTGATAAAGGAAATGTTGGTGCTGAGGCTGTAGTAAGTGAAGCTAGAGATGAGAGAAGAAGTGGTGCAGGAAGTGTTGTGGGGAAGGAAAGTGAAGTTGTAGAAGCTCGTTTGTTGATTTGGGACTTGACATAGATGTAGATTTGACTAGTGATGAAGTGATTAGTGAAGAAAAAGATGGAGCAAGAAGGAAAGATGTTTAGTTGAAGTTGATAGAAAAAAAAGAGGAGATTGAGGAACAATTAGTGGACTATGACTCTGAGCCCGAATACTATGAGGTAGATGAGCGACCAATGACATATGTGTCTTAGATGAGTTTCATTGAGGGAGATATCATAGAAATGGACAGGGAAGAATGGTTCATCAAAGAAAAGGAACCAGAACAACTAACCCTTCTATTTCACAATATTAAAGAACCGAGCCAAAAGCAATCTGATAAGAAGATAATCAACTGGAAGTACAACAGTTAATTGAAAATGTTCATGATCAAAAGGAGAGGAGGGGGGATTTCATACTTACATAAAAGGAAGATATTCAAGACCTTGCTGAGATGGGATTTAAAAAGATTAGCTGAGATTCCTTTGCTGAATTGAAACCTAAGTGAGAGGGCTATGTTGCTGGAACAAGAAATTAAAAATGGGCTTAATGATAACTTTGAAACATTTGGATACATGAAGACTGAAAGGAGAAGATCTAAGAAGGACTTGGATTGGGTGACCGGAAAAGGCAAAATTGTATTGAAGTTGAAACTAGCAAAGACTGTGGATAGAGTGAGGGTAGCGAATCCACAACCCCCAAGGCTACAAAAGTTTGAAAAATGGTTCTACGACAATAACACTAGAGAAGCCGTAATTAGAGTGAAGGATGGTGAGGAAATTAAACTATTTGATCCTATGGAAGTATTCTCTTTTCATGATAAAGATTTGGTGGTGTTATGCGAGAACCATCTCAAGGTGGGAGCCAGAGCTAAAACAAGGAATGAAGAAAGCCTGTTCATGAGGGTTGCAAACAAGGCTCAGGGGTAAGGGTGAAGTCAGGGAGCTAGCAAAGAAAGTACATTAAGCTGATGAACTGAGAATAGAAGTGTTGGATTTGACAAAGAAATTAAAAAAGGGTAGTGTACGGAGAGAGGAAGAGAGTATAGCTAGAGCTGAAGGGGAAACATCAGATAAAGCTACAGAGGATGTTCATCAAGCTAAAGAATAAGCCGGAGCTGATCCAGAAGATCAAGTAGGTGAGGTCCAACCCAGGGGGAGTATTGATGATCTAGAATAGGTTGGGCACACCATTTTTGATTATGTTTATTTTGTTTATGAATGTAATAGGATGAATGTTAGTTTACTTCATTTGTATTTTGTATTTTGTAGTTTTAATGCCCAGCGAAACTACAAGCGAAACTCAGTTTCGCTCGTAGTTAGCTGATATAGGTCACCTGGTGAAATTGTGTTTGATCACCGGGTGAAACTAGATGTTGGTCTAGACAGTTTCGCTCAGCAAAATTAGGTTTGCTTGCTGAATCAATATTTCAGATTCGTTGAGCTTGGATCTTAGGAATCATGTATTTTTTAGATCTGAAAATTTCAAAATTAAAGACGGGTGGAAGTGTGTGAATCAAAGAATAAGGATGTGTGTGTAATGTATAATGTTATCATTTCATTGATATTGTATAACAAATTACAATGATGAAACATATAAAAAGATGGATGAACATCAAACCCACCCAAAGGAGAGAAATTCTCCTTGGGTGGTGATTTACACCATGAAAAACACACACTTAAGAACTACCAGCTCTCACACACTTTGCAAGAACCACACATTACAAGTGGCACTAGTTGTTCTATTTATAATGTTATTACATCATGACCTAATTTTGACTATTCTTATGGTCTTGATGTTGACTTTGTCTTGTTGACATTGTCTTGTGTTTGTTTTGTTCTATTTATCAACTTTGTCTCTGAACTTGTACAATGAGGTCTTCAGTTGGCTTTGATTGTGGTTTGGAAAGCTTCAGTTTATCAATTATTGAACCCAACATTGCTTATGTATTGTATGATTCACTGATTGTAAGCAACCTTTTTGAAAACCCTAATTCGAAAATCTTGTTATTATGTTTGTGTTATTGCTATGTATTGGCTGGAAGCTTATTGGTATCATATTTGAGTCTTATTTCATCTTTATTGTTCTAGTTTGGAGATTATTGAAAAATACTTGAAGCTTTTGTTTGCTTATATTGAGAGTTTGTTGTTATTTAGTGGGATTCGTTATGTTTTCTAAATCATTTACACTAATTATCGATCAATTGGACCAACATAAATAAATATTAAATTTTGTTGATGTTCAAGATTCTTTACCCTTTCCTCCTTTTCAAATAACGGTCTCTGCATATATAATCTATGGTTTGTGTCTTCCCTAACGCCTCCCTCTCTAACATACTGATTCTCTGCTCTAGTGTAACTGACGTAGGTAAACTAGTAGAAGCACTAGCACCTTGTGTTTGTGCAGGAGGGGTGTTATGAAGATCTTCCATGCCTACTGTCTCCTCAAACCCTTGATCTCTTCGTGCAGTACTCAACACATCCTCAATAGTAGGCATAGTAGATGATGTCTTTAATGTAGCAGCCTCGCTAACTGTGGCAGGAGTTTTAGAGATAGGTACTTCTTCTTCAGTCGACACAATGGTCACTAGGGTCTGACGCTTTCTCAAAACACCTCGTCCTCTACCCTTACCACATGGACTTTCACCAACTCTTCTTGCCATTCTCTTCCTTCTACCCCGAATAGTTGGTACATCTTTAGGAACAAAATCTGCATCACGTTCCTTAGCAGTGCGTTCGGCTGGCATTTCTTGCACTCTGGGACGTTCCTGAAGGACTATGGCACATTTCCAATTTGATCACTATCAATTTCACTTCCAGAACCAAACCATGAATCTATCTCAGCATTTATCGAAGTTCCAGCTGGTTGTGAACTTTTAGGAGCATCTTCAGGAATAGTAGTTGAAGGGCCAGCTTGTTTAGCTTGTGTGACTACTTCATCAGTCGGTTGAGCCTCTGCTTGATAACCTTCAACAAATCTTCCAAGTTTAGAGAAGTGAGAACCATCCCATGCATTCCCCCTTGCTCCCAATAATTAAATGAATATATCTTTCTTCATCACCATTACGACATAGGTGGACGAGTCAGATACTGCTAGCTCAGGGTCAATAGCATTCATTATTAGCTGTATGAATCATGGGTACATGATGAATTTCTTGCCAACTGTAGCTATAAAGTTCTTTTGCATCTTCGTTAAAATTGCCTTGGATATGTTGTATGGTAAATCATCAACTAAGGATATCAGCAGGGATCCGAATATAGCACTTAGACTATCCATTCCAGCCTTAAGATTGCTTAGGCAATGTATAACAACATGAAACAAGTACTTCCAGAATAGTGGAAGGTACATCTTCGCAAGAGATAGATATTTGTGATCATATCCCATTCTTTTCGGGCAATCTCTTACCATGTCATCATCGGTCTTGACGGGCGCATTCGGTTGATCTTCTAATAGTAACACACTACTTATAACTTCTATAATTATAACGATTCGCTTCCCCTTGACAGTTGTTGATATACACGGTTCTCTTTGTTCATCTCTCTTATTGGTAATCATTTGCCAAAACTGATCAATTACATCAGTGTAAATGGTAGGATTAGCCGTGATAGCATTATGAATCCGTGAAGTCTTAATTGGCACAGGAGCATGAATAGGAATCTTCTTAGCATATCTTGGATGTCTATAAACCCTTTTCTTCATTGGCTTGTTCGTGTTTGGGTCCATCCTGGTCTCATCTTCAATAACTTTGGATTTGGCTGTCTTAAAGTCCTTGAAGTTAGACTTGCTTTCTCTCCATATCATATTCCTGATCCAATTAGCTTTGCTGTAGTCACTCGGGTGAAAGAACAGGACATGACCCATAGCATATAAATCTGATGCTCTGAGCGTATGAAAGCCGTGCTCGTCTTGGAAGTACTCTATTACTCTACCCTTTCGCTTTACAACATACATCTTCTTTTCCCGATCGTACGCCCAACTAATGATAGGTTTTGAGTTTTTGTACCTTCTGAAAGGTTTGGAATGCCTCAGCGTATGAATATAAGTTGGGGGAGGAGGAGCACTAACTGTTAGGTTACCGACTAACGTATAGCACTTTGGCCTATAACATCTACTGTCTCGTCAGTCGTCTATGTGTTGCTCGACTTCCCCATGATCTCACCTTCTTCAATCAAAGTATCGGAAAATAAGTCTTTGAGACTGTTTCCAAATATATCAGTATACTCAAAACCCTCTTCCAAATCATCAAAACCATCAAACTCTTCTTTCGTCTCCTCAGCAGTAAGACTTTGCTGGAATGCATAAAATTCTCTCTCATATGCAGCCTCTGTTTCTGGGTCTAGTGGTGTGTAATCAATTGAATCATTGGGACTTGGTCCAGAGACATTTTTAGTGCCTGATGTTCCAGCATCACCTGTAGCTGTAGAACCAATTTCACCACCCTGATTATCATCATCTCATCCATCAATATCATCATCATTACCCTCATTACCATCATCACCATTATCATCATCATCACCATCATACTCATCATTATCACCATCCTCAGATGAATTATAATCAATCAAATCTAATCCTTCATCTTCATCATCAACTGGGTTTCAGATAGGCATCATGTGTTCAGGCTCAACAAATGCCTCTCCAGTAAAAACTACAAGCTAGTCCTCAGTAGTCATATAAACATCAGTAGACGGTGACTCTTGACCAGCTTTAGTAGTCTTTGTTGTCCTTTCCTGAACAACAGGATCAACACGAAGCTCTGTAGTAATGATCGGATCTATCATTGGTTCTGGATCAGCAGTTTGCTGTCCACTACTTTCTCTAACTTTAGTGGTTCCTTGATTAGTAAAATGAGATGAACCACCTGAAGCGAAGTCCCGAAAATTCTGCTCTAGAATTTGAACATAGCTGAATAAGAAAGTTTAATGATGTTCAAGATTCTTAATCCTCTCATCTCTATTAGCTAACTGTATCTATAGATCATTAATTTCCTTAGTCATCTCAAGCATCTCCCCCTCTAAATTGCATACATGTTCCTTAAGAATAATATGCGTAGGTGAACTAGTAGACGAACTAGCACCTTGTCTCAGCTCAGGAGGTGTATTTATGAAGTCATCCATACTTATGGTCACATCATCCATTTGGTCTCTAAGAGGAGTCCTCAAAATGTCATCAGTAGAAGTGGGCAACTCAGTTGGTACAGTTGGTGTTGCCTCACTCTCTGTGACTGGAGTCTTTGCAGCAGTAGCCTCCTCTATAATCGGCTCAGTGGTCACCGGTGTCTAACATTTCATTAACACACCACGTCCTCTAACCCTACCACAAGGACTCTCACTAGTTCTCCTTGCCATTCTTTTTTTTTCTCCCCATAGTCACAAGACTCTCTTCAGGAATAAAATCAGAATCACGCTCCTCAGCAGTGCGTTTGGCTGGTGTTTCACGCACTCTGGGATGTTCCTGTAACACATACGATACATTCCCAATTTGATCGTTGTCGATCTCACTCCCACTGTTGGAGAACCATGTATCTATGTCAGCATCCACTTCAGATCTGGGAGCACCCTGAGAACTCTCAGGTGCTTTTGGTGTAGTACTAGCTGATGGACCGACTGTATCAGCTTTAGTAGCCTGAGCTATAGATATAGATGCACCAAATGTGACATCACTTTGGACATGAGGAGTAACAGTCTCTTGCGGTCTATCTTCTGCTTGAAAATCATCAACAAATCGACCCAACTTAGCAAAATATGAACCATCCCACGCATTCCCTCGTGCTCCCATCAAATATGTAAAACTATCCTTCTTCATAGTCATGACAACATATGTTGAAGAATTAGATATAGCTAGCTCAGGATGAGCAGCATTAACAATCATCTGGATAAAGCGAGGGCACATGATAAACTTCTTCCCCACTACAGCAATGACATTCTTCTGCATCTCAAAAATATTGTCTTGGATATGCTATAAGGTAGATCATCAATAAGTGATATCAGCAGGGATCCGAACACCGCACTCAGACTATCCATGCCTGCCTTAAGATTACTGAGGCAATGGATGACAATGTGAAACAAGTACTTCCAAAAGGGTGGAAGATACTTCTTATCCAGAGATGGGTATCTATGACTATAACCCATAAGTGTCAAACAACCCTTGACAACAACATCATCAATCTTTACTGGTGCATTAGGTACATCCTCAAGCAATAGCACACTATTGATTACTTTAGCTGTAGTCACTACCCTTTTTCCATTAACCACAATAGTAATACAAGGTTCTCCATCCTCGTCTATCTCATTGGCAGCTGTTTGCCAAAACTGCTCAATAACATCAGTATAAATGGTGGGACTAGTAGATATGGCATAGTGAATACGAGATGTCTTTATCCCTCAATAAGTAAACGGAATAATGCTTTGTGTTCAGAAACATCACCGAGATAAGCTATGGCATTATGGTTTTTGTTAAAAACCAATAGGCGAGCCATCTGAAACATTAAGCATGAATATCAGTACATAAAGAAAAATTCAGAAAAATTTCAGAAAAGAAAAATTAACACTTAGAAAAAATTTTGAATTTTGAACGTCTTGAGTGAAACTCCAAGTTCTCAAGCGAAAACTACACATTTCAGATTCATGCAACAAGTCTCAACTCAAGCGACAAGTCCAAGTTATCGTATGAATTTAAACATGACCAGAAGTCAACTTCTCGAGCGACAAGTTTAACCTTATACGAATAGTTTTGATAGTTTTCGCATCTGTTCATACGCACAGGTCCTTTCCCATGCGAAAAGTCTGTTCCACTTCAAATTTTCAATATGTCAAATTTCAAGTGTTTCAGCCATTAAAACATGTTCCCTAACTGTCATCTAGGTGATTATTAAGATTTATTAAGGCTTATTTGTTCAATTTTAACATTTTTTAATTCTTAGAGTATTCGGTCTAGTTCTAACATACTCAAATCAATTTTATAACCATCATTATACCTTAATTTATGTGTGGAAATCAACCGGCGACCTTAATGAACACTATTTTCAATTTTGACAGAGTTTCTGCACTTAGAATTTTGAGAGTGAAAATTTCAGAATATAGTATGCGAATACTTGACTTTTTGCACACTGAAAATAGCACTCTGACTTCTCGTGCGAGAAGTCAGAGTTCTCGCATGATTAACTTTTCGCATAAAGTTGAACCTTTTGCATCAGTTAATTCATCCGCATTTGTTTTAAAACTTTTCGCATGAAGTGAACTTTTCGCATGGTATGAACCTTTCGCATGATAAGTTCAATTTTATTTAAAAATTTTTACTTTTTAATTTTTCATGTTTTGAATTTTAAAGATTTTATTGAGCTTTATGATTTGTTATGAAAAATGATTATGTTTAGCTAAGTGTTTACAATCATTCGAACACCCTTAATTTTGAACGTTTTGTAAAATGAAAACTAAAACAAATAATCAAAATATACTTTTAGCAAAAATAAATTTGACACAAAAACTATTCTAATTAACTTAAATATAAATTCTCAAGTATAGGGTCATATGTCTTAGAAATTGATCATTACCATCATTCAGCTTTATTATAAATAGAACTGGTTATGTTGATTGTCAATATATTGAGTCCAATTTAAACTTAGACTTCAAGTTTAATTAGACACATAAGCTGTGATTTTATCATGTTTTGATTAAATTATATGTCTTCAGTGTGTGCCGCAATCAAAAATCCTGTAGAACCTTATCCAACTTCAACACACTTTCGAGATTTCAAGTCACCCCAATTTGACTTAAACCTTTCACTTCTGATCAGCCTTTTCAGAACGAATTTTCTAATATAATATCTATTATGAGCATAACTAGCCTGGGAAACATTTCTGAACACAGAATATTAACAAGTTTTAGGACTTATTTAACAGCCAGTCAGACTTATGTTTTTCCCTTGCAAGACGTTTAGGACTTACCTGCCCCATCTTTTGATTTTGCCTCCTGTGTCAGAACATATTCTCAAAAAGAAAAATATTTATCATATAGTATGTTTGTCTTTCACATATCCTTTATTAATGTGCTCATTGGCATCTTTTATTCCTATATGGCCTTTTAGGCTTCTTTTTGCTCATTTTGTTTGTTTTTCTCTTTGTATTTGGTTTTCATTTGTATATCTATATATATTTATTTTATTTTGATTTTATACATATATATAATATCTAAAAGAAGCTGAATTAGAAAGTAACTGGCTTGATTATGACCAGACTATAACTCTTAGTCTGTTTTAGCATGGAATCAGAGTTACCACAAAACCTTGATAAGTTACCCGCTTCAGTCATAGAAAGTTACTTTCAGTGCATCACAGAACATAGTGTATTTCATACTTGAAAATCCAGCCTATCAACATATCAAACATAATCCAAATCAGTTTCTTGTAAGCCTTAGGATGCAACGATTCAAAATCAAGAAATGTAATATCATTTCCTATGTACACTTGAAAACTTAATTTTCTCAAATTTTATAACCAAAATCTTTTTCTAATTTTATTCTATCTATCTACTCCCCCTAAGAACAAAATATTTTATTATTTTTAAATTTTCTCCCCCTAAAATGGTGATTATCTAAATAGAAAATTAAAAATTTTAACCAACAAAGAAAAATATTTTTGAGAAGGGTGTAAGAATAAGTGTTAACCAAAGTTAATCATGCCCAAAGATTTAACTAAAAAGTCAAATCTGGAATGATCAAACGCCTTAGTGAATAAATCAGCAATGTTGTCAACTGTAGAAATTGACTCCAAATGGATAAGTTTCCTTTCAAAACAGTCACAGATGAAATGCATTCAGATGTTGATGTGTTTAGTCTTAGAATGTTGAATAGGATTCTTCACAATGTTCAAAACTATAGTATTATCACAATAGATTTTAGTATCGTAAATATTAAGTCCATAATCAAGAAGTTGTTGTTGAATCTAAATAATTTGTGAACAACAGCTTGATGCAGCCACATCTTCAGCCTCTGCAATCGAAGTGGATACTATCTGTTGCTTCTTGCATTGCCAAAAAATCAACCTATTGCCAAGAAATTGGCATCCACAGGTGGTTGGTTTTCATTCCCAGTTACATCCTGCATAATCACTGTCAGTATAAGCAAATAAATTGAAATCGGAATTTTAGGATACCAAAGACCAAGTGTGGGTTGACCCTTGAGATACTTAAAAATCCACTTGACAACTTTCATGTGAGATTCCTTTGATTACTTTGATAACATGCACACTGACAAACAGGAAACATGATGTCCGGTCTGCTTGCAGTGAGATACATCAAGGATCCAATCATTGATCGATACATGTGTTGATAAACATCTTCTCCTGTGAGATCTGGAGTTAAAGTAGGATGAGAAGACATCGGAGTAGGAGCTGTCTTGGAGTTTTGGAATTTGTAATTATCCAGGATACTGTGAATATACTTTTCTTGATGTATCAGTATTCCCTTCTCATCTTTTTTAACTTGAATACCCAAGAAAAACGTCATTTCTCCAAGAGCACTCATTTCAAATTTCTTCTTGATAGCCGCCTCAAACTCCTTGCACAAGTCATCATTGGTAGACCCAAAGATAATATCATCAACGTAGACTTGAACTAGAATTAGATCATCACCCGTCTTCTTTATGAATAAAGTTTGATCAATAGCACCTCTGGTATAACCATTTGCAAGCAAATGTTCAGTGAGAGCGGCATACCAAGCTCGAGGTGCTTGGTGTAAACCATAAAGTGCTGTATCTAACTTGTATACATAGTTAGGATGATCAGAATCTTCAAATCCTGGTGGTTGACAGGCATAGGTTTCTTCCTTCATTTCACCGTACAAAAACGCAGTTTTCACATCCATTTGATATTTGAAGTTCTTGTATAAAGCATATGCCAGAAAAATTCGTATAGCTTCTAGTCTTGCAAGTGGAGCGTATACTTCTTCATAATCAAGACCTTCAATTTGATAGAATCCTTATACAACAAGTTGGCCTTGTTGCGGACTATCACATCCTTTTCATCCGTTTTGTTTTTTAAAATCCATTTCATTCCGATTGGTAACTTACCCTTTGGTAATTCACACAGATGCCAAACATTTAGCTTCTTGAATTGCATCAGCTCATGTTGCATTGCCTCTACCCAACTATTTTCTTTAAATTTCATTTTAGCATTCTTCGACACAATTTGAGATAGAAAACATGATTATAGACATGTATTCATTCCTCCCGATTGACTTAGAGTTCTGACACCTTGAGATAATGGACCGATAATTGCTTCCGTTGGATGGTTTCTATGAACTCTCAGCTGTTGAATACCACCTTCAAAGATAACGTCATCTAAATTGGACATATGACCAACAGGTTCTTCATTAGTGTTCCCCCTCCTTCCAGTTAATAAACAATTTCTTCCTCTTGATTATCATTGCCAATAGAAAGATCTTCAAATGGTACTTGAATAGTATCAATTGGATCATTTAAAGTAGTAGATGAATTCTGATCAGAAAATTGTGGTTCTTGTTCCATAACTATATCCAAATAAGATGAATCAGTTTCAGAAACAGAATGTGGAACAGCTGCAGCATTAGAAGATGAAGGTATATTTAAAGATATTCCTTTAGGTTTTGAAGATGTAGATCCAATATCATTAGTAAATATGTCTTGAATTGAGGATGTCAAAGGTGGATCAGCTGTAGAAACAACAGATTTTCGATTAAATGTTTCAAATAATGAAGCATAATCATAAACCCATGAAGGAGCAGAACCTGCATCTGTTTTGTTAGATTCATGCCAATCAACATCAAACGACTCAACAATTTCTTTAGTTCTTTTATTATAAACCTGATATGTTACTTTGTTGGCTGAATAACCAATAAACTAACAATCATTGGCTTTTTCATCAAATTTTGATATATTATCAGATGTGTTGTGACATCCGGTAATTTTCCGTTACCAAACTCCGTTAGTTCCGTTAGGTCTTGCATACACGTGTCGTGAGCACACACTAGTTGTTGTTGAACGTTGGTGACTTAATAATAATTAATAATGATAAACAAATAATTATTTAACTAATAATGTTGGTTATTAGTTGTGCTTATGCGATTTAAATATTATTTGTGGACTTTGTCTTGTAACGTGCCAACATGTGTATTTAATTCGTGTATTTTGTAATTAGTAAAGATAATGCATATGATTATTATTATTAGTTTATATGCTTGTTATTTTAGTTAAAAACATTTTTAAAAGAATTTAAAAGCTTAGTTTTTATAAAATACAAATTATAAGGGTTTAAATGGTAACTTTCCAAATAAAATACTTAATTAAAACAAAATACCAACCCTAATTCCCCACCCTCGGCCGCGACACACCTCCAAAACACACACACACTTCGATCATCGAGCAAGAACAAGCAATTGGTGATCGGTTTTGGGCGATTTCAAGCTATACAATACGTTAACAACATCGAATCTTGTCCATCGATTTAAAGGTTAGTTTTGTGTTTTTGTTCATGTGTTTTGATGTGGCCGAGGGTTATGGGTCGAATATGATGATTGGATGTCGAATTCTTTGATGTTTGTTGATGTAATTATGTTAGTTAGATTGTATATATGCTAGTTTACGTGGATTGTGCAAGAAAGTTGCGATTTGTTCATACGTTACTAATAATAGTAACTTTATTTGCATGAATATGATGATTGGATGATGAATTGTTGTTGTTAAAGTGTTTATCATGTTATGGGGATGTTAGAATGATGATGTTGATGCTAGAAACCAAAGAATGGATGTTGTAGTTCATATGTTACCAAAAGTAGAAACTTTTGGTTTGGAAGAATGATGAATCATGATGATTTGATGTGTAGAACATGTCTAGTTGATAGCATGAGTTTGAATTGGTATATTGTTAATGAAATCATGAATGCATTGGGTCTTAGATGAGTTTTGGGATGCACCTTAACAAAAGGGAAACTTTATTTGCACAAAATCTTGAATATGATGATTTGGGCATGTTTGTGACTTTAGGATCATGTTAGCATGTTCATGAATGATTTCTAATGTGGTATAATGTGTTATTTGGGTTGTATGAATGCTTAGTTGGTCAATGGAAAGATTTGGTCTCTTTGTGGGTATACATGATGGTGGGTCATTTGGGTATTGATAGGACTATTGTTTGGGTTGTAATAGATCATGGTTGCATATTTTGGTTGATGTGGACTCCAAGGAATAATGAGATGATGGTTATACACGCATGCGAATCTGAGGCCCCTACTTAGTAGGATTTGCAGGGTTTATGGTGTGAAGTCGTGAGTGGCTTCACTTGGCATGTTCTGCATGATTTGATTTTGTGTATGATGCATGGGTTATGATATAATTATGTTGAACATGATGATTATTTGAGATTCGCATGACTTGTATAAAAATCTGGTTTTATGATCATCTAGGGAGTACATGTGGTTCATGAAGTGATATATGTGAACAACTTGCATGATAATCATGTGTGATGAACCGTATGTTTGATTTAAATGGATTTTCACCTATAATGTCACCAACGGGTCAAACGGGTCAACTGGGTCAATGTGTTCTGTTTTTTTTTCCAAAACCTTGAGTTCTTTGGTTTATAGAGCACTTAGGGTTTCATTATGATTCTGTGTACACGTACTTATGTTCTTGCGTGTTTTAGGTGACCTCTGAATGTTGTCTTTCCACTCTCTCTTTCAAGTTATGCTCTTAAGTCTTTATTGTGCACACTAGGTGAGTTCATGCCCTACTCTTTTACATATTCTCTTTTGGGGGAGATAGCATGTTTGTTTTACAAACGCTTTACTATTATAAGTTGTGTATAGTATAGTATAGTGTTTAATACCATGAAAGTCCTCACACTTTGTCCTAACACAAGGGGTGCAATCTGGGGTAGTACTACTGGGTCTGATGAGCCCTACCTGTGCGACTCGAGGTCAAACGGGTGCAATTTTGTCCTAACACAAATATCGTCATGACTTGGTAAGTCGTGACGGGAGGCAACAAACGAAACACAGTCAGCTTCAATCGTGAAATCACTATGATTATCACTTATGAATATAGACTAGCTATCTATTTCAATGCACTTCTTATATTTTGCAACTATTACTGATTTATGATTAACGCAAACTCTTGAACTCACCAACCGTTGTGTTGACTCTTTTAGTATGCTATTCTCAGGTTGAGGTTACCATTGCCTAGGAGAACGTGCACGGGTCAGCATCATTATAGTTGTCAGCATGATTGAAACTATGTTTTGGTTTGCTTATTAAACATTTAAGTATTTGTTTGTATTACTTTGGGCGCGTGTGTTTGCGCATTTTGCATTATATTGCTTTACTTTGGTCTTTCTGGTTTATTAAACGCTTTCGCATATTTTAAAGTTAAAATCTGATTTTGAATGTTTGTTCATATAGAGTCGTTCTGAGTAACAAATGACTGAGATCCTGGTATGTCACACGCCTCGCGGTAAAATCCCGTATGTGGATTTTGAGGGTGTGATAGATTGGTATCAGAGCCATTGGTTATAGCGAACTAGGTTGCATACACACATTAGACTATAACCGCACAGTTGTTAGTTACTTGTCGCTTACTTCCTTACTGTATACTCATTGGCATACGCAACACGTACTTCGCAGCATGGCATCGTCATCCCATGATTAGGGCAAGAGACCTGCGCGATCTGAGTCACCTTCTACTTCTCCCGTACCTGATAGGGGATTTAACTGGCCCCGACATCCTTATCCTCCTGGCGAGGTAGACTGGGATCAGCCTTTCATACCGCCTGAGCTCGATCCTCCATGGAACTGGCATTTCTAGCCCACCTACATAAATCGTATGGCTTATAGAGTGTGTGTACCACCTGTAGCTTCTACCCGACTTAGGACTAGGTCATCGACAGCCTCTGCATTGCCTACTCTTCCTACCTTGGACATCCTTCTAGAGCAGGCGTTTGCAGCTTTGGTAGCCACTCTAGACACAGAGCGACAGCATGTCCAAGGACTCACTGATGAGAACTCGGCCTTACAATTTGAGATGCGTCAGTTGCGCTACCAGGTAGAGACGCTTCAGGAGCGACTCTCGATGGCCATTGGTGGACATCATACCCTAGCAGGCAATGTTGTAGCACTTACTAGGCGTATGGACGTGCATGATCACCATAACATAGTGATTGATGATAGGTTTGCTGATCTAGAGGCACAGCTAGCAGCACTTCAGATTGCTGAAGCCCCTGCACCTTTGGCGGTCCCTGATGAGGAAGACTCGAAAGAGGAACCGGAGGAACCCCCCGAAGAAGAACCAGCAGATATGGATAAGGACAGTGACGGATCTGACGTGTTAGACTGATTCTACTTTTATATGACTTGGACTATATAGTGTTTCTTTCCTTTTGAAACCTATGTGGGAAGGGTTGTTTCCCACCCAACTGAAAAACTCAAATTTTGACATTGATGGAATACTTTGTGACTCACTTACAATTTATTTATCTTTGGTTATTATTTCTGTTATAAATATTGTGGTTATGATGAATCCTTATTTCTTATTATTTACTGTACCTCAATGAGATTAATGTGTTGGATGTTACTCATTATTGTATTTGTGAATGTGAAGTGAAATATGGATGGACGTGGAAGAAGACGTGGACGAGGTAGTGGACGTGGCGCTGGAGGTCGGGGTGCTGGTGCCATAAACATGATACCTGTAGAGTTGGCTGCCCTAATTAACGAGCATGTATAGGTAGTGGCTGCTGCCCAAACCGGATAGCCAGTAGGTAAATGATAAAAGAAGTTTAACCAATTATCCTAGTTACTTGTCTTGGATACCTGACTAATGTATAGTTTGTCAAAACAGGACCTCGACCTTGTACTTACAAGTCCTTCATGGATTGTAAACCCCACACCTATAATTGGATGGAAGGATCTATGGGACTAGTACGGTGGTTTGAGAAAACTGAATCCATATTCGTGAAATGTAATTGTCCGCCAGCTGATCAAGTGAAGTTCGCGGTCGGAACACTTGAGGGTGCAGCAATTTCATGGTGGAATGCCCAGGTGCAAATGCTGGGTCAAGCCATGGCCAATGAAATACCCTGGGATGAATTTAAGGAGATTATGACCGAGGAATACTGCCCCTGAAACAAAGTGCAGAAGCTGGAGATGGAATACTGGCAACTTAAAATGCACGGCTTAGAGATTGAAGCCTACACGACCTGTACTCATGAGTTGGCCACAATAGAGTCGAGCACAAGAGAGTTGAGCACTACATACATGGACTGGTGCCCGAGATTCAAAGTATGGTAACTGCTTCCAACCCCACTACCATACAGCAGGCTATCCGGTCAGCCCACAGGCTGACTGACCAGGCAGTTGAGCAAGGACGGTTACCCAAACGGGGCGCGGATACTAGTGTGCCCGACAATAAATGAAAGTGGGAGAACATTAGTAACAAAGGCTCATCCTCCAGCAACCAGCCACAACAACAGCAGCCGTATGTACAATAGCACCAACCTCCCCAGCAACAAAGGAGGTTTCATAACAACCGAAATTATAATCAGTCATCCTCGGCATCACAGGGACAAGGAGGCTTTGTGGGGAAAAGTCCCAAGTGCAATCGATGCAACTACCATCACACCGGCAGGTGTGACAACTTCTGATGCCAATGCTGTGGTAAAGTTAGGCATGCAGCGAAAGATTGCCGGGGTGAACCGATGAAGAAGCCTCAACAATCTCAATAAACTCCTAAAGGTTGTTTCGAGTGCGGAAAAGAAGGCCGTTACAGACGCAATTGTCCACAGCTTAGGAGGAATGGAAATGGCGGGAACAAAACTGGCAATAACAATAATGGTAAAAACAATAACAACAGCAATGGCAATGGTAACTGGTAAACAACAATGGAGCCAAAGGGAGAGCTTTCGTTATTGGCTCAGGTGAGGCTCTAAACGATCCTACAACAGTAACTGGTAAATTCTTGGTTAATGGTTGTTTTGCTACCATATTATTTGATACTAGAGCTGATAGAAGCTTTATTTCCACTAAGTTTAGTAGTCTTTTAAGTGATATGCCTTCAACATTAAAATCTAAGTACACCATAGAGTTAGCTAACAGTAAACAGATTCACGTGACACATATCCTTAGAGGCTACAAGATAGAACTTGCTGGTCATACCTTCGACATAGATCTCATACCTATCATACTTGGGAGCTTCGATGTAGTAGTTGGCATGGATTGGCTTTCTGACAATCAAGCGGAAGTCATATGTCACGAGAAGGTTATACGGATTCCTAACGGCGAAGAAATTCTCTCGGTTAAAGGTGATACGAGTGGTGCAGTGATGGGCATCATCTCGTTCATGAAGGCACAAAAGTTATTACGGAAAGGTCGTCTAGCCATATTCGCACTTGTCACAGACAAACAGACAGAGGAAAAGAAGATAGAGGATATCCCCGTGGTTCGTGAGTTTTTCGAGGTGTTTCCAGAGGATCTGTCTGGACTACCACCTCATCGTCAAGTCGAATTCCAAATTGATTTGACTCCAGGAGCCGCTCCAATCGTGAGAGCACCTTACTGGTTAGCTCCGAATGAACAACAAGAATTATCCGCTCAACTGCAAGAGTTGTTGGATAAAGGGTTTATCCGACCCAACTCGTCGCCCTGGGGAGCGCCAGTTCTGTTTGTCAAGAAGAAGGATGATACATTTCGAATGTGCATTGACTATAGGGAACTGAACAAGGTTATGATCAAGAATAGATATCCCTTACCTCGTATAGGTGATTTGTTTGATCAACTACAAGGATCAAGCTATTATTCTAAGATTGATCTGAGGTCTGGGTATCATCAGCTGAGAGTTCGGGAGGAGGACATTTCGAAGAATGCCTTTCATACACGTTACGGTCAAAACGAGTTCTTAGTCATGCCATTCGGGTTGACGAATGCACTAGCGGTATTCATGGACCTCATGAATAGCATGTGCAAATCCTATCTTGATCGGTTTGTTATTGTCTTCATCGATGACATATGGATCTACTCAAAGACCGAGGAAGAACATGAGGAGCACCTACGTTTAATCTTGGAATTACTTAGAAAAGAACAACTGTATGCCAAGTTTTCTAAGTGTGATTTTTGGATACGTGAAGTGCAATTCTTGGGTCATATTGTTAACGAGAAAGGAATACATGTTGATTCGGCAAAAATTGAAGCGATAAAGAATTAGTCGGTTCCTAAGACGCCAAGTGAGATACGATAGTTTCTTGGACCGGCAGGATACTATCGACGGTTCATCGAAGGATTTTCTATGATTGCTCAACCCCTCACAGCCTTGACTTATAAAGAAACACCGTTTAAATGGGGCGAGAGTCAGGAATCTGCTTTCCAGTTGCTGAAACAGAAACTGTGTAGCGCACCGATATTAATGTTACCGGATGGAAGTGATGATTTTGTAGTCTATTATGACGCTTCAATTCAAGGACTTGGGTTTGTATTGATGCAGCGGGATAAGGTAATAGCTTACGCCTCTTGACAACTAAAGGCTCATGAGAAGAACTATACCACCCATGACTTGGAATTGGGTGCGGTAGTTTTTGCCTTAAAGATCTGGAGAGACTACTTGTATGGTATCAAATGCACTATTTACACCGATCACAAGAGTCTTTAGCATATCTTTGAGCAAAAGGAATTGAACATGAGGCAAAGACATTGGGTAGAGCTACTGAACGACTATGATTGTGCCATCAGATATCATCCGGGGAAAGCAAATGTAGTCGCTGACGCGCTGAGTAGGAAAGAAACTGCTAAGCCTCGACGTGTGTGAGCTTTGCAACTTACCATTAGCACACAGTTACCAAAACAAATCTGAGAGGCTCAGACAGAAGCTTTGACTGCAGAAAACATTAGCTCTGAATCGTTAATGGGAATGGAAAACAATTAGAAGTAAAGGCGGATGGAATTTGTTACTTCATGGACAGACTTTGGGTACCTTTGCATGGAAATCTGAGAAACTTGGTCATGAGTGAGGCACACAAGTCTAAGTACTCTATACATCCTGGATCTGACAAGATGTATCATGATCTGAAGGCGGACTACTGGTGGCCTAATATGAAAGAGGATGTAGCTACCTATGTGTGCAAGTGTCTGACCTGCTCAAAGGTAAAAGTGGAGTATCAGAAACCATCTGGGTTGTTGTAACAGCCTGAGATTCCTATATGGAAGTGGGAACAGATGTCAATGGATTTCATTACCAAGCTACCTCGAACTCCTACTGGTTGTGACATGATATGGGTTATTGTGGACCGATTAATGAAGTTTGCTCATTTCTTGGCAATAAAGGAAATGGACAAAATGGAGAAGTTAACCCGACTTTATTTGAAGGAGATAGTTTCAAGACATGGTGTACCGATTTCAATCATTTCCGACCGCGATGCTCGTTTTACATCGCACTTCTGGCAGTCATTACAGAGATCTTTAGGTACGTGGTTAGACATGAGTACTGCTTAATACCTGCAAACCGATGGCCAAAGTGAACGTACTATACAGACGTTGGAGGACATGCTACGTGCTTGTGTGATTGACTTCGGGAATAACTGGGAAGTTCACCTACCATTGGTGGAATTTTCTTACAACAACAGTTATCACACTAGCATAAAGGCAACACCTTTTGAAGCGTTGTATGGGAGAAAATGTAGATCACCGGTTTGTTGGGCTGAAATTGGCGATAGCCAGCTAACGGGTCCCGAGTTAGTACACGAGACAACTGAGAAGATTGTACAAATAAGGAACCGTATGGCTGCAGTGCACGACAGACATAAAAGTTATGCTGATAAGCGACGAAAACCTCTAGAGTTCCAGGTTGGTGACAAAGTCTTATTGAAAGTATCAAAGTGGAAAGGCGTGATTCAGTTTGCTAAAAGAGGAAAACTAAATCCGAAATACGTTGGACCGTTTGAGATATTGGAAAGAATAGGTCCAGTGGCCTATCTACTAGCCTTACCTGATTCATTGAGTGGAATCCATGATGTATTCCATGTTTCAAATCTAAAGAAGTGTTTAACGGATGAAATGATGATCAAACCACTTTAGGAAGTGTAAGTAGATGAACAATTACGCTTCATTGAGGAACCAGTCGAGGTGATGGGTCATGAGGTGAAGACACTTAAGCAAGGCAAGATACCCATAGTCAAGGTTTGTTGGAACTCGAGACATGGACCAGAATTCACGTGGGAACATGAGGACCAGATGAAGATTAAGTATCCTTAACTGTTCGAAAAGACGATGCCAGCCGGCGAAGGTATTGATTTAAATTTCGGGACGAAATTTCTTTCAACATGGGATGATGTGACAACTCGCTCGAAACTCACTCGATTACTTTGTGCCAATGCAGTAGAACATTGATGGAACATACCATGTAACGCAATTTTCGGGACGAAAATTCTTTCAACATGGGGATAATGTGACATCAGGTAATTTTCCGTTACCAAACTCCGTTAGTTCCGTTAGGTCTTGCATACACGTGTCGTGAGCACACACTAGTTGTTGTTGAACGTTGGTGACTTAATAATAATTAATAATGATAAACAAATAATTATTTAACTAATAATGTTGGTTATTAGTTGTGCTTATGCGATTTAAATATTATTTGTGGACTTTATCTTGTAACGTGCCAACGTGTGTATTTAATTAGTGTATTTTGTAATTAGTAAAGATAATGCATATGATTATTATTATTAGTTTATATGCTTGTTATTTTAGTTAAAAACCTTTTTAAAAGAATTTAAAAGCTTAGTTATTATAAAATACAAATTATAAGGGTTTAAATGGTAACTTTCCAAATAAAATACTTAATTAAAACAAAATCCCAACCCTAATTCCCCACCCTTCGGCCGCGACACACTTCCAAAACACACACACACTTCGATCATCGAGCAAGAACACGCAACTGGTGATCGGTTTTGGGCTATTTCAAGCTATACAATACGTTAACAACATCGAATCTTGTCCATTACGCGATTTTAAGGTTAGTTTTGTGTTTTTGTTCATGTGTTTTGATGTGGCCGAGGGTTATGGTTCGAATGTGATGATTGGATGTCAAATTATTTTATGTTTGTTGATGTTATTATGTTAGTTAGATTGTATATATGCTAGTTTACGTGGATTGTGCAAGAAAGTTGCGATTTTGATGCGTTGTTCATACGTTACTAATAATAGTAACCTTATTTGCATGAATATGATGATTGGATGATGAATTGATGTTTTTAAAGTGTTTATCATGTTATGGGGATGTTAGAATGATGATGTTGATGCTAGAAACCTAAGAATGGATGTTGTAGTTCATATGTTACCAAAAGTAGAAACTTTTGGTTTTGAAGAATGATGAATCATGATGATTTGATGTGTAGAACATGTCTAGATGATATCATGAGTTTGAATTGGTATATTGTTAATGAAATCATGAATGCATTGGGTGTTAGATAGGTTTTGGGATGCACCTTCCCAAAAGGGACTTTATTTGCACAAAATCTTGAATATGATGATTTGGGCATGTTTATGACTTTAGGATCATGTTAGCATGTTTATGAATGATTTCTATTGTGGTAGAATGCATTGTTTGGGTTGTATGAATGCTTAGTTGGGTCATATGGGTATACATGTGATGATGGTGGGTCATATGGGTATTGATAGGACTATTGTTTGGGTTGTAATAGATCATGGTTGCACATTTTGGTTGATGTGGACTCTATGGAATAATGTGATGATGGTTATACACACGTGCAAATCTGAGGCCCCTACTTAGTAGGATTGGCAGGGTTTAGGGTGTGAAGTCGTGAGTGGCTTCACATGGCATGTTGTGCATGATTTGATTCTGTGTATGATGCATGGGTTATGATATAATTATGTTGAACAAGATGATTATTTGAGATTCGCATGACTCGTATGAAAATCTGGTTTTATGATGATCTAGGGATTACATGTGGTTAATGAAGTGATATATGTGAACAACTTGCGTGATAATCATGTGTGATGAACCGTATGTTTGATTTAAATTGATTTTCACCTATAATGTCACCAACGGGTCAAACGAATCAACTGGGTCAATGTGTTCTGTTTTTTTTTTCCATAACCTTGAGTTCTTTGGTTTATAGAGCACTTAGGGTTTCATCATGATTCTATGTACACGTACTTATGTACTTGCGTGTTCTAGGTGACCTCTGAAGGTTGTCTTTCCACTCTCTCTTTCAAGTTAAGCTCTTAAGTCTTTATTGTGCACACCAGGTGAGTTCATGCCCCACTCTTTTACATAGTCTCTTTTGGGGGAGATAGCATGCTGGTTTTACAAACGCTTTACTATTATAAGTTGTGTATTGTATATTATAGTGTTTAATACCATGAAAGTCCTCACACTTTCGGATTGTTAATAATGATGATTAGCGGGAAACTTGGGTAGTACAACTGGGTCTGACGAGCCCCACCTGTGCGACTCGAGGTCAAACGGGTGCAATTTTGTCCTAACACAAATATCGTCACGACCTGGTAAGTCGTGACAGGAGGCAACAAACAAAACGCAGTCAGCTTCAATCGTGAAATCACTATGATTATTACTTATGAATATAGACTAGCTATCTATTTCAATGCACTTTTTATATTTTGCAACTATTACTGATTAATGATTAACATAAACTCTTGAACTCTCCAACCGTTGTGTTGACTCTTTTAGTATTCTATTCTAAGGTTGAGGTTACCATTGCCTAGGAGCACATGCACTGGTCAACAACATTGTAGTTGTCAGCATGATTGAAACTTTGTTTTGGTTTGGTTTTTAAACATTTAAGTATTTGTTTGTATTACTTTGGGCGCGTGTGTTTGCGCATTTTGCATTATATTGCTTTACTTTGGTCTTTCTGGTTTATTTAACGCTTTCGCATATTTTAAAGTTAAACTCTGATTTTGAATGTTTGTTCATATAGAGTCTTTCTGAGTAACTAATGACTGAGATCCTGGTATGTCACACGCCTAGCGGTAAAACCCCGCACATGGATTTTGAGGGCGTGACATGTGTTTAATAGAGTACAACAACATCCAAAAGTTTTGAAATATTTGACTTTGGATTTATGTTTGAAAATGATCTCATAAGGAGTCATATTTTATTTTTTGTTGATTAAGACACGATTTTGAACATAACAAGCAGTGTTAACAGCTTCAGCCCAAAAGAGTGAAGGTAATTTGGCTGCTGATAACATAGTTCTAGCTGCTTCAATTAATGTTCTGTTACATCTTTCAGCAACTCCATTTTGTTGTGGAGTTCCTGCAGAATGAATTGTCTTGTTATCCCCTTTGAATCGCAAAACTCATTCAAGATACGATTACAGAATTCAGTGCCATTATCACTCCGTATGCATTTGATAGTCTTGTCCGTTTGATTTTCCACAAGTGTCATGAATTTCAATAGCAAATGAGGCGTGTCATCTTTGGTTGCTAAAAAAAAACCCATGTAAATCTAAAAAAATCATCAGTAATAACCAAGCAATATGCATGACATCCTAAACTCAAAACACTTACAGGACCGAATAAATCCATGTGTAGCAATTGAAGAATAGAGTCAATTTGTGTATGAGCAATTGGTTTATGAGGAAGTTTATGTTGTTTGCCTTTAGAGCATGACAGATAATGCTCTCTTAGTTGAAATTCTTTCAGTGGTAAGCCAACTACATGATTTCCTCTAACCAATTTGTTCTTTGTTTTAACATTGACATGACCAAGAAGACGATGCCATAACAATATGACACTTTTCAAGGCTTTAGATAACAAAACGACACAGTTACAAATGAAGGTGTACCATACATGTCTAGTAAATACGTGTCTTTGTCTGTTAGAGTTCTCAATAAAATCCATTCTTCAGGTATTACAAAGCCAGGTTTTAAGACAAGACATCCTTTATCAGTGAAATGTGTTGAATACTTTTTGTCACAAACTTGAGAGACACTAAGCAAATTATGATTTAGTTCCTCTACAAAATTAACATCTTTAAAGCTTAATACACCATTAGTCACTGTACCTTTCTTTGTATTCTTACCTCCTTTGTCCCTGACAAAGATAACATATCCTTCATTGTATGGTTGTGTGTTGTTTAACAGATATATATTACCAGTCATGTGTCTCGAACAACCACTATCTACATGACATTGTTGATAGCGTGCCTTGGTTTTTCCTACACAATAGGACAAATTTATTCATTTTTAGGAACCAAAGCCATGGTTGACTTGAGCCCTTTGTTTTCATCTAAATATGATACATTTTGCAATATCATATCTCTTTTGTCAACGAAAATGCATTTTTCAACAACAAAAGGCTCAGAAATTTTGCTTTTAATTCTCCATCTTTGCACTGGTTTGATTGGTGCGTTGGAATTGGTCTGCCCAAGATACATATTATAAATGATGTGGCTAGTACATTATGGTCCAAGTCGGGTCATACCCAATAACAAGCTAGACAAACACCATAATACTTATTGTAAGATATGATCTAACAATTAAATATTAACACTTATGATATTTAGAAAATGGGTTTCTAAATATTTGCACTTGATGTATAAATAAATTATATGGATAATTTATTTAAAGAGATTATCTTATAATATTATTTAAGTTGGTTAAATAATATGTATATGATAACGATTATAATATTTTGCATGTATCTTATATCATGTAAAAGTGTTTCATGATTAATTAAGCTTGTAACTAACAAAATGAAATTTAATTAGTTCAAGTTAATGAAGAGAAGGGGGGGGGGTTGGCCGATTTTAGGAGGGATGGGAACATCCCTTTTGAATTTTGAATGCCTTAAATGTTTCTTGGAACACCCCATTCCACCCCCCAACAAAAACACATGCAAAACACATCTACCTAGAACTCTCTCTCCTCCTCTCTTCTCCCTTGGTTTCGGCCGATTTCAAGAAGAAAGAAGAAGAACATTTTCTTGTGTGGTGAAAAGTGTAATCAAATCCTAGCAAACAAGGTGTTTTGTTAGTGGCTTGGGGTATGCAAGCTTGAGGCCCTCTTCCTTGAAGGCTAACCATTCATCCATCATCTCTTCCATTACCTTTACTTCTTGAACACCCTATGGTTGTGATGTTGTTAAGCATGTTTATTTCGTATATGGATTCGTGGTTTGGGTTTATTTTTATAAAATTGGTTTTTTATATTCATCTTGATAACAAGATTTAAAACTATCTAATCCGCTGCGTTTTTCATATAAATGGGTTTATATGGCTTTGATAATCTTGTTAGAAACCCAACAATGACATCAGAGCCGCTTATACGGGTACATGCTTCATTTATCTCCAAATTTTCGGGTTTCATTGTGTGTTTCACCATATGACTGAACCCTTCTTGGGTTGTTTGGTTTTCCCTTTTTTTTCAATGTTATACGCTACATGCTTGTAATAATCTTGAAAGGTTAAGTCATTTGGATGCGTATTGGATGTTCATAACCTAGCCTTAGCCTTGTGTTTGGATGAATGTTTGTGTTGGTTGATTTTTTGATTATTCCATATGGTTGTAGTATTCTTTTATTTGGGTTTGTAATCTATTTATTTATTCATAATGGTTTGTAATAATAAGTAGATTAGTTGTACTTCTTTTACTAGAGAAAAATGTATTAGGATATATTTTTGTGTAAAAGAAAGATGCAACAAAGTTAGGGTTTTGATTTTGGACCTTAATGGGCCTCATAGTCCAAGATGAGATTTTCGCCCAATAACCAAAGCCCAAACTTGGTGGACCTTAGAAGCTAGGAGCTGAAATTGGAGCCCACAAAGAAGCCCTAAGTAAAGTGGAGAGGTCTCAACACAAAGAGCACACTTGAGGCATTTGGATGCGGGATCAAGTGGGAGTTCACCGACACATGGTTATGTTCATTTGGTCCCTTAGGAGAGACCTTTTGGCACACTTGTTTCGGTCAACAAGTGTGGCCAAATGTAGATGGCTATGGTTATGAACTTGTGGTTGATTATTTATACTTGTGTGGTTGATTTATATTTTGTATTATCTTACTTGGATAAGGACAATTAACAACTTAATATCAACAACTTGTATAAAATTGGTTCCTTAGAAATCATTAGGTAATAAAATTGGTTTTATTAAAGGTTAATGATTTCATAATAAAATGGGTTTTATTAAAAGGAACTTTGAAATTACTTTTCAACCAAAGTACCATACATTTGAAAGCATACATATGTAAGGTACATAATTAGTTTTCCAATCTAGAATTTAGAAAACTAAAATCCCTTTTAAACAAGTCTAACACCATCCTTTTATACAACACTCGAATCACTTGGAACTTAATGTGGGATAAAGGTCACCTAACCACATTGGAGAAAACTTGTGTGTTTGAGGTGCGTTTACCATATTTGTGGGATAAAGGTCACCTAACCACTTGTATGTGTAAACTCACATATGTGTGTAAGTAGGACGACTTGATTTGGAAACCATGTGAATAGGGTCACCGAAGCACGGTGTACAAAGGTGTTGATGGGATTAAACATGCCAACTTAACATATGATGTTTAACCGATCCCATAAAACTAGAAATTGCAAAAGGGTTGCAATCATCAAACATTGACTACCTTGTTAATTCAATAGTAGGATAAAGGTCACCTAACTACTATGTGAAAATAACGTTGGGTTCTAGGTTTTAATCATTAATTGTCTTGGAGACATAAAGGGTA
Source organism: Flaveria sonorensis (assembly GCA_025506505.1). Classification (NCBI taxonomy): domain Eukaryota; kingdom Viridiplantae; phylum Streptophyta; class Magnoliopsida; order Asterales; family Asteraceae; genus Flaveria; species Flaveria sonorensis. The sequence continues at coordinate 45,445,341 of CM046435.1, forward strand.
TTAACGATTAAAATTTTAAATAATATCAAAAATACTAATATTGAACTTTGTTAAAACTTGTAGATAGCCGCAATCAACAATCCACCTAACGCAATTATTCCACCAGTGCATAACCTATCTCTAAGAGCCATACTTGATAAGGATCATCTTAATTATAACAAATTTATGGATTGGTATCGAAATTTGAGAATCGTTCTCAAACAAGAAAAGAAATCCTATGTATTGGACGATCCTATTCCCGATGAACCTAATAGTGACGATCATGATGCCTATAACGATTGGATAAAACACACCAAGGATTCGGTGCAAGTTTCTTGCCTCATGTTGGGAACTATGATTCCCGAGATTCAAAAGGATTTTGAACATCATGGGGCATATGACATGATCACCCAACTTAAAGAAATGTTCCTTACTCAAGCTAGGGTGGGGCGCTTTGAAACGGTTCAAGCACTTCATATGTCGTATGGAAGAAACCCAATCTGTTTCATCTTATGTACTTAAAATGAAAAGCCATATTGATCGACTTGAATGGCTAAATTGTCCCGTCTCAAAAGAGTTAGCCACGGATTTGATCCTTAATGGTCTACCTAAAAGATTTGAGACTTTTGTCATGAACTACAACATGAATGGATGGGACAAGAGCATTGGTGATCTTCACGCAATGCTAAATTGTCCCGTCTCAAAAGTGTTAGCCATGGATTTGATCCTTAATGGTTTAACTAAAAGATTTGAGTCTTTTGTCATGAACTACAACATGAATGGATGGGACAAGAGCATTGGTGAGCTTCACGAAATGCTCAAAACGGCCGAAACAGGAATGGGTAAAAGGGTTTTACCGGTTCTCACGTTCAATGAAGGTGGAAATAAGAAGAGGCATCACCCGGAACCTAAGGCAAAGGTTGCCAAAGGCAAATGGCACTTCAAGTGTAAGTTCAAAGGGAAGCCTAAAGCAGAACCACCCAAACCGAAGAAGCTAAAGGTTAGCTTGGAAGATCCATGCTTTGGTTATGGTGAGATAGGACATTGGATGAGAAATTGTCCAACCTATCTCAAGGAGTTGAAAGCAAAGTGGGATGCGGGGCAAACCTCAGGTACAACTTTCATGATGCATATTGATCTAAATGTTATTTCTTCCAACACATGGGTATTAGATACCGGATGTGGGACTCATATTTGCAATTTATTACAGGGGTTCAAAAGAAATAAAAATTTCAAGAAACGAGATACAAGTCTCTTCATGGGCAACATAGCAATAGTTAATGTCGAAGCCCAAGGAGACTACATTTTGAAGCTTCCAAATGGTTTGGAAGTTTTTTTGAAAAACATTTTGTTTTCTCCTAGTTTGACTAGGAACATTATCACCGTTTTATCTTTTAAGACAATATGGTTAAGATTTGAAGTTTGTTGACAATGGTATTTATGTTTTCATAAATGATGTCTTTTATTTTAAAGCTATGCCATATAATTGCATTTATGAATTAGTTCATGATAACACATTCTTTGATAACTCTTTGTACCAATCAAGCACCAAGAAACTCAAAATGGATTTGAGTAAGACCTATCTTTGGCATTGTCGCCTTGGTCACATAAACAAAGATCACATAAGTACACTTCAAAAGAATGGTCTTTTGGAATCAAGTGAAGATTCATTTGATAAATGTGAGTCTTGTTTACAAGGAAAGATGACCAAGAAACCCTTTAGTGGAACTAATGAAAGGGTAAAAGACTTATTAGGTATCATACATTCGGATGTATGTGGCCCTTTTAAGACAATGACAAGAAATGGTGAAAGATACTTCATTTCCTTTACCGATGATTATAGTCGTTATGGGTATGTGTACTTGTTGAGACACAAAGATGAAGCCTTTGAAATGTTCAAGGTGTTCCAAAATGAAGTTGAAAATCAACTCAATAAAACCATCAAAGTACTTCGTTCTGATAGAGGAGGTGAATACCTTAGTGATGCTTTTCAAGATCAACTTAGGAGTTGTGGAATTATCTCGCAACTCACTCCACCCTGAACACCACTATATAATGATGTGTCCGAAAGGAGGAATCGAACTCTATTGGATATGATTCGATCTATGATGGCTACAAGCACATTGCCTCTATCATTTTGGGGTTACAAATTGCTCACAGCAGTCCGTATTCTAAATATGGCCCCAACCAAGAAAATGGACAAAACACCTTTTGAAATATGGCATGGAAGGGTTCCATCATTATCATATTTAAAGGTATGGGGTTGTGAGGCTTATGTCAAACGCAACTCCCAAAACCAACTTGAAGTTCGATCCACTAAGTGTATCTTTGTAGGATATCCCAAGGAATCTATGGGATATTACTTCTACAACCCAACAGAGCAAAAGGTGTTCATTGCTCTAAAGGCTGAGTTCTTGGAAACTAAGTTACTTATGGAAGGAACTGATAGAACGGTGGAACTCGAGGAAGATCGAGAACCACAAGCCGATACACGTTTGGTTGATACTAGCACTCAACAAGAGGTTGTTGAAAAGATCAAAGGGTTGATCAACACACACAAAACCTTCAAAGATCTGGTAGAATTAGTAATCCACCCGAAAGATATGGATTTTTCATGAATGGATGCTATGTGGTAGATTCAGATAAACCCACCACGTACCATGATGCAATATCACAACCCGATTGTGACAAATGGCTTGAAGCTATGAACGTAGAGATGCAGTGTCACACCCTCAAAATCCGCGTGCGGGGTTTTCCACGAGGCGCGTGACATACCAGGATCTCAGTTATTAGTTACTCAAAATGATTCTATATGTACAAACATTCAAAATCAAAGTTTAACTTTAAATACCGCGGAAGCGTTAAATAAAACCGAAAAACCCAAAACAATGTAACATGATTTAAAAGGCACAAACAAACGCGCCCAAGCATTATGCAAAACCAAAGCATAAAGTTTAAACAAACATAATCCCGAAAACATTGTTTCATAACATGCTGGCAACACCATGATACTGACCAGTATAATATGCTCCTAGGCAATGGTAACCTCAACCTGAGAATAGCATACTAAAGAGTCAACATAACGGTTCGTGAGTTCAAGAGTTTGTGTTAAACATAAATCAATAACAGTTGCACAATATAAGAAGTGTATTGTAATAGATAGCTAGTCTATAAACAAATAGTAATAATCATAGCGATTTCACGATTGAAGCTGACTGTGTTACGTTTGTTGCCTCCTTCCACGACATACCAGGTCATGACAATGTTCGTTAGGACAAAATTGCACCCGTTTGACCTCGAGTCGCACAGGTGGGGCTCGTCAGACCCAGTAGTACTACCCAAGATTTCCTGCTAATCATCATTATTAACAATCCGAAAGTGTGAGAACTTTCATGGTATACAACACTATATCATACTATACACAACTCATATAAAGTAAGCGATTGTAAAACCAGTATGCTATCTCCCCCAAAAGAGAGTATGTAAAAGAGTGGGGCATGAACTCACCTGGTGTGCACAATAAAGACTTAAGAGCTTAACTTGAAAGAGAGAGTAGAAAGACAACCTTCCGAGGTCACCTAGAACACATGAGTACATAAGTACGTGTACACAAAATCATAATGAAACCCTAAGTGCTCTATAAACCAAAGAACTCAAGGTTTTAGAAGACAAGACACATTTGACCCAGTTGACCCGTTTGACCTGTTGGTGACATTATTGATGAAATTCCATTCAAACAAGCATAACAATACATCACATATGATTAACATACAAACTGATCACATATGACACTTCATTACCCACATGTACTACCTAGATCATCATACAGCCAGATATCATACAAGTCATGCGAATCTCAAAGAATTATCATGCTTAACATAGCTACAACACAACCAATGCATCATACATAGAATCAAATCTTGCACAACATGAAATGTGAAGTCACTCATAACTTCATACCCTAAACCCTGTCAATCCTACTAAGTAGGGGCCTCTGATTCGCATGTGTGTATAACAATCATCATATTATTCCATAGAGTGCACATCGACCAAAATGTGCAACCATGATCTATCAATACCCATATGACCCATTACCATGTAATCCCACAAACAGACCAAATCTATCAACTAACCAATTTAGCATTCATAGAACCCAAACAATACATTCTACCAGCTTAGAATTCATCCATGAACATACTAGCATGATCCTAACATCACAAACATGCCCAAATCATCATATTCAAGATTTTGTGCAAATAAAGTTTCCCTTTTGGGAAAGTACATCCCAAAATCTATCAAAACACTCAATACATTCATGAATTCATTAACAATATACCAATTCAAGCTCATGTTAACATCTAGACATGATCAACAACATCCAATCATCATAATTTATCAATCCTCATGAACAAAAGTTTCTACTTTCGGTAACCTATGAACTACAACATTCATTCTTGGATTTCTAACATTCATATCATCAATCTAACACCCAATCATCATCACAAACACATTAACAACATCAATTAATCATCAAATCACCATATTCATGCAAATAAAATTACTATTATTAGTAACCTATGAACAACGCATCAAAATCAAAGCTTTCTTGCATAATCAACGTTAACTAACGTCTATACAGTCTAACTAACATATTAACATCATCAAACAATCAAGAATCAACCTCCACATAATCAATTTTGAATTAGGGTTTTGGCCACTTCAAAAAATGCATGAAAAACACAAAACCAACCTTTAATTCGCGTAATGGGCAAGATTTGATGCTTGCTACACGTTAGAACCACTTGGAACTAATCAAAATCGATGCTTGATGCTTGGATTTGGTCAAATTTCACAAGGGGAGAGGGAGAGAGTGCAGGTCGCGGTCGTAGGGGGGTATTAGGGTTGGGATTTTGTGTTTTGTTTTATTTAATAATCCATAATTACCCTTTTAACCCTTATAATTTACATTTTATAAAAATTAAGCTTTTAAACTCTTTTTAAAAAGGTTTTTAACTAAAATAATAAAAATATGAGCTAATGATAACAATTATATGTTTTACCTTTACAAGTTACAAAATTCACAAATTAAACACACACGTTCTCATGTTATGCGATAAAATTCACAAATAACCTTTAAATCGCGTAAGCACATAAACACAACTTAATAATCACATCATCAACTAAGTTATTATCAGTTTAACATTATTAATTGTTATTAAGTTACCAACATTCAATGACAACTAGTGTGTGCTCACGACACGTGTATGCAAGACTTAATGGAACTAACGGAGTTTGGTAACCGAAAATTACCGGATGTCACATGCAGTCCATGCATGACAACCAAGTATGGGACTTGGTTGAACCACCTCTTAACTCCAAACCAGTTGGAGGTAAGTGGGTTTTCAAGAAGAAAACCGATATGCATGGAAACTTGGATACTTATAAAGCAAGACTTGTATCAAAAGGTTTTACTCAAACTCAAGGGGTTGATTATGATGAAACCTGTTCGCCCGTGGAAATGCTAAAGTCAATTAGGATATTGTTTGCCATAGCTGCATATTATGACTATGAGATTTGGCAAATGGATGTCATAACCGCTTTTCTAAATGGATATCTTGAAGAAGATGTCTATATGGTTCAGCCCGAAGGTTTTGTCGATCCACAACATCCTAATAAAGTATGCAAGTTAAAGAAATCAATCTATGGATTGAAACAAGCATCTAGAAGTTGGAATCACCATTTTGATGATGAAGTCAAGAAATTTGGATTCATCAAAAACACTAATGAGGCTTGTGTGTATAAAAAGGCTAGTGGGAGCATCATTACTTTCTCAGTACTATATGTTGACGACATACTATTGTTTGGAAATGACATTCCAACCATGGAAGGTGTAAAAACCTGGTTTGGAAATTGTTTTTCCATCAAGGATCTTGGTGAAGCCGCCTACATTTTGGGAATAAAGATCTATAGGGATAGGTCAAGGTGGTTAATAGGTTTAAACCAAAATGCATACATTGATAAAATCTTGAAAAGGTTCAAGATGGAAAACTCTAAGAAAGGTTTTGTGCCTATTCAAAGAGGGACAATATTGAGTGCGTCTCAATGTCCAAGCTCAGAGGATGAGCAAGAGAAAATGAATGGAATCCCATATGCATCGGCTATAGGATCCATCATATATGCTATGATATGCACTAGACCGGATGTGTCATGTGCTTTAAGCATGACAAGCAGATACCAACAAAATCTGGGAAGTAGCCATTGGATGGCGATAAAGAGTATTTTGAAATATATTAGAAGGACTAAGGATATGTTTCTAATATACGGCTCTGGTGAGGAGGAACTCGTCGTAAAGGGTTACACGGATACGAGTTTTCAAACTGATCGAGATGATTCTCGATCACAATCAGGATATGTTTTCATCATGAATGGTGGAGCAGTCTCTTGGAAGAATGCGAAACAAGATGTAGTAGCATTGTCTACTACTGAATCGGAATACATCACCGCCTCGTTGGCAGCTCAAGAAGCTGCATGGATAAGAAAGTTGATTGCCAACCTAGGAGTGGTCCTTACCATTCAGGACCCTCTAGAGATCTTTTACGATAATAAGGGTGCGATTGCTCAAATCAAGGAACTGCGTGCACATCAAAAGACAAGGCACATTGAGCGGAGATTCAACTACATAAGGGATGAAGTTGAAAAAGGAAAGATATGTATTCACAAAGTTCACACCGATCAAAACATTGCGGATCCAATCACAAAGCTCCTTGAAAGGTCGAAGCTTGAGGGTCATACTTGTGCCTTAGGACTTTGATATTCTAGTGATTGGATTTCATCCATTTTGTATTTGGATATCGGAACACTTGTTATTATGACTCATTCATATGATTATGGTTTATGAGTATGACTTTTGAGTTGTGTTCCATTTTAGCATGTTTAAATCCATGAATAAGCTATTTATTCTAAATGTCTGTAGTCGCTCATATTTGTGGGAACAAATATTAAGGTAAGACTATCATGAACTTGGATTTGCATATATTCATAAGGTATGAACATAGAGCAAGGGTTTGCTGCCAAGGTTCGTGGATATTTATGGGATAAAATATTAGACTGACCCGCCCTCAAATATTACTACATGGAATCCTTCTGATAGATCATAAGTAAATTTGAGTAAAGGCGAACTTCATAGTATCCTCCGACCTGAGATACATATTGGGTCTTGATATTCTCCGAATATTATACTTTGACTTTTTTCTTTGCCGCTCTGAAACATGACGGTACATAAGGCTAAGATCAACTGTAATACAAGATGATTATGAGAGACGTATGTAGTCAAAAGGGGATTTGCCCCTCTTATTCGTTGAGAGTAAGATGTCTAAGGCCTGCTAAGTTAAATCAACAGTGAATGATCATTCTATGTCTCTGGATTTAACATGACATCTGTGGCAAAAGGATAAATGATTGATTCACCTAAATCATTTCAAGTAAGGTACTTGAAAGGGATGATGTTATTGAATGGCACCTCGTCATATGTATTAAGGGTGGTAAACCGTTGTTAGGCAGTATTTACTACTTGCATCAATCTTCAATGTATCTTGTGCCAGTGGGAGATTGTTGGAATTGGTGTGCCCAAGATACATATTATAATTCATGTGGCTATTACATTATGATCCAAGTCGGGTCATACCCAATAACAAGCTAGATAAACACCATAATATTTATTGTAAGATATGATCTAACAATTAAATATTAACACTTATGATATTTAGAAAATGGGTTTCTAAATATTTGCACTTGAAGTATAAATAAATTATATGGATAATTTATTTAAAGAGATTATCTTATAATATTATTTAAGTTGGTTAAATAATATGTATCATAATGGTTATGATATTTTGCATGTATCTTATATCATGTAAAAGTGTTACATGATTAATTAAGCTTGTAACTAACAAAATGAAATTTAATTAGTTCAAGTTAATAAAGAGAAGGGGGGGGGGGTGATTTTAGGAGGGATGGGAACATCCCTTTTGAATTTTGAATGCCTTAAATGTTTCTTGGAACACCCCATTCCACCCCCCAACCAAAACACATGCAAAACACATCTACCTAGAACTCTCTCTTCTTCTCCTATCTTCTCCCTTGGTTTCGGCCAATTTCAAGAAGAAGAACATTTTCTTGTGTGGTGAAAAGTGTAATCAAATCCTTGCAAACAAGGTGTTTTGTTAGTGCCTTGGGGTATGCAAGCTTGAGGCCCTCTTCCTTGAAGGGTAACCATTCATCCATCACCTCTTCCACTACCTTTACTTCTTGAAAGGTAGTTTTCTTGAACACCCTATGGTTGTGATGTTGTTAAGCATGTTTATTTCGTATATGGATCCGTGGTTTGGGTTTATTTTTATAAAATCGTTTTTTTTATATTCATCTTGATAACAAGATTTAAAACTATCTAATCCGCTGTGTTTTTCATATAAATGGGTTTATATGGCTTTGATAATCTTGTTAGGAACCCAACATGGTGGTGTGGTGAAATTGTTTTCATCAACTTGTACTAATTTTCCTTGTGTCTTTTCCTTGTTTAAATCAGTTTTATTTTTAGCAAAAACATTCGATTGATATAAGTTTCTTTTAAATTTTCATTAACAAAGAAACATTTTCTGTTATTCACAATTGAATTATGAAACTTTTGTTTGCTTGTCAATTGATGTTGATGATGATAATTTCTAGCCATGTGATTTGGCTTTCCACACACATAACAACATCTTTTACTATATTCAGTTGACACTCACATGTTTTGCTTAAACTATTTTTGATAACTTCCATAGTTATCACAGAATCTGGCCTTAGTATGTCCTTGGCCTTTTGATTCTTTAACAGTCTTTCTTCCTTTCCTCTTGTGTTGATTAGCTTGAATTGACTTCGAGGAATTGAGGTATTGGTCCTAGCTTTTGGACTTATTACAGATGCTGATGTAGCATGATTTGTGGCTTTAGCTTTATGATTCTTCTAAACTAGATTAGGACCAATGTCTTTTGAACCTATTCTACACACATCTTGTTTCACATTGTTAGCAATAATAGAAGATTATTTTTAAAGAAACTATATTTGTTTCTTTAAAAATATGATCCGCATTATCAGTGTTGCCTATAGAAATAAATATGTTCTTGAAATCATTTTTCAAGTCAGATATAGATGTTGTAACATGTTTATTTTCTTTGTTTTTAAAGTTTATTTTTGATGCCTATTTCTTATCTTTATTTGACATTTTTGGACAAACATTTGAATCAACTAAAACTTCCAAACATTCATTTATTTTCGATGATGAATTACAAGATAGTTTTTCATTAAAATCTTATTTTCTATAAAATCTAATTCATCATCGCTCTCCCGTTCTTCAACCAAACCATCTGTCTTCACACATTTTGCAAACAAATTATCATTATTAATATTAATTTCTATTTTTATGACAGGGTCAATAGTCAATAAAACATTTGTTGGGGTTCAACAATGGAATAAACTGAAGCTTACCAAATCATAATCACAGCCAACTGAAGATCTCATTGTACAAGTTCATAGACCAAGTTGATCATAACAAAAACAACAATACAAGACAATTCAACATGACAAAGTCAACATCAAGACAATTAGAAAGTCAAAATTAGGTCATGTTGTAATAATAATATAAATAGACCCACTAGTGCATTTTTGCAAGTGTGGTTCTTTTGTGTGTGTTTCTCATGGTGTAAATCACCACCCAAGGAGAAATCCTCTCCTTTGGGTGGGTTTGATTTCATCAGCCATCTATGATTCTCATTGTAACTTGTTTATCAACATCAATGAAATCATAACATTATTATTATCCATCTCTTTGTTCTTTAATTCACACACATACACCCATCTTAATTTTGATTTCTAGATCTAAACGTGATGAATCCTAAGATCCAAGCTCAATGAATATGTAATATTGATTTAGCAACATTGACTGAAGGTGTGAAGTCTGATTTTGGTTTAAAACCCAAACCATAGGTCTCTTCATCATGAGTTGTGATTGATGAAGGCAATGAGGTATAATCATGATTAATTGGAGGTGTAATGTTAGCATATCCCACTCTTCTTTTACCACCATTAACCTTTTGGGTCATTTATGATTTGATTATACCTTCAACCATGTTTGATGAAAGTATGAATTTTTCAACAGCTAATTTTGCAGATAAGAGTTCACTGGTAAGTTTGTTAATTTCTAAAGATATTTCATCATTACCTTTTGTCAAATCTTTTATGTTACAATCTTTATCATGAAGACTCAGTTTTGATTGGTAAATATATTTGTTCAAGCCATCAATTTTACCTTTAAAAATTTTCTCATCTGTTTTATATTTACGGGCTTGATATTGAAGTTTTTCAACTTCTAATGTCAAATGTTCGTTGTGAACTCTATATCTTTGTACCTTTTCCTTGCACATATCTGAACAAAGAGAAATATATACCTCATCAGTTTCTTCAGTCTTCTTTGTCTCTTCATGGACCATATTCACCATGAAGGCCTTCAAAACTCTTGATTCATCTGTTTTTGTTGCTGGAGAGATCTCAGCAGCACTTTGCTCTTTTTCACATGCAGACGCTGGAGCAAGCTCAACAACTTTAACTGATTCTTCAACTTGGACTGGAGTGAACTCAACAGTCTTCTCTTTGACCTCTTCATCTTTTGCTGGAGTAGACTCAATAGCATTTTCATCACTTTCAACCACTGCTTCAATTTTCACCTCTTCTTCTTGATCCTTCACAGACTTCTCCACTATTTCTACTTCAATCTTCTCTTCCTCAGCAAACACCCCATCTAACACATCTTCAGACAAAAATTCAATAAACAAATTGTCTTCAAGAGGCTGTTCAACTGGTTCAATTTAAGCTAATAGTGTAGTAGACAACTTGATGTCAAGAATTTTCGTTTGATCTGACCAATCATAATCCTCATTGGTTTGAGACACTAAAGCTTTATTATTAGATATGTTGGCTTGATCTTTCTTTGTTTCTACCTCCACTGTTACCAACTTCTTTCCATGATCGCTCTGGTTAGATCTGGATTCAGGGCATTCTCTGGCAAAATGACCAGGTTTATCACAATTGTGGCACCTCAAACTAGACTTATCAAACCCTATTTTGCTGGAGTTGTTCATGCCAAACACCTTCCTTCCAGTTCTCCTAGCAAAATTCTTGGTTCTGTAGACTAACATAGCCATTTGGTATTTAATATCATTTTCTTTGACATCATCAGGGTTGACTTGTTGCAAGTCATCCACTAAGATGTTGGGTACACTGAGTCTTCCAGCTGAAATGCTTCACACCGGTTCATGAAGGTAGTGAATAAGGCCATGTGTTCTTTAGCTATTTTGATGGTTTGTTTGGTTGGTTTTGAGTTAACAACAAAAGCTTGTTGTGTAGGTTGAGAAGCTTGAATCTATAGGTAGGTTAGAGATTGGGATTGAATTTGAGCTTGGACATAAGGATTTTGATGAGTAGCTTGATATTGGGGTAAGAATTGGGGCAAGTTTTGATCTTTGATGGTTGGATGAGCAAAATATGCTAATGGTTGTTGTTGACACAATTAAGAATAGCTAACATAATAGTTTAGATTGCTGGCCATCTTGGCATATAATGCCGATGCTTCAGTCCCCATTGAGTTGATGTAGTATGCAGCCCTCTGTTATTATCCATATTATAAGATTTAATAGTTGAGATGAGATCACTGAGTGTCAAGGTGAATAGATCCTTGGTTCTCTTAATGGTGGTGCAGTTGTTGTTCCAGCTATATGGTAGAGAATTTAATAGCTTTTTGTTAACTGCTATATTCTCCAAAGTAATTCCCGCACTCTTCATTTTAGTGACTAGTTTCACAAACCTAGACATCTGAGCCTCCAAAATTAAACATATTGAACTCTTGGTTCAACATATCTTTTCTGCTCTCTCTCATATCTTTGTTGCCCATGATTTGTTCCTCCATTGCATCCCATAAATCTTTAGCCTTGGTAAAGTCTTGAAACTTCTATGCAATCTCAGTAGTGAGTGCCATAGTGATGGCAGCATAGGCTTTGTTATCAAGTTCCTTCTTCTTCATGTCCTCCTCATCCCATAAATACTCAGGTTTTGGAACCAATTCATTTTTGTCATTTTTATAAACCGAAATAAATGGACCTTGCTTAATTTATTGCATCATCCGGGGTTCAGTATACATGACATGGTTCTCAAACCTAAATGCCTAATCCGGGTAATCTTCTTCACTGAGCAAACTAGGTGGCTTTGTGCTCGTACCAATCTCATTGTCAAGATTCAAAGTGGCAGTGTTGTGCTTCAGATTAGCCATTGTTCTTACTTGAAAATAAAATTCTTCACAAATTCTTCAAACTCAAAGTTCTCGCGCGAACGATCAACTTATCGCGCTAAATCTTCTAAGTTCTCGCGTGAACAAAGAAAACTTCTCGTGCTGAAACTTTTGTAACTAAATCTTGTGAAAACTTAAAGTTGTTGCGCGAGTAGATTCTGTTGTAACAAACTTGGAACCAACTTTTGCAAAATCCTCAACTTCTCACGCAAAAGGTAACTTTTCGCACAGAAAACTAAGTTTTCGCCTGAACTGTTCTCTGTGATCCTGAGTGTTTTAGCCTCAAATTTTTCACCCAATTGATTAAAGTTTGATTAATTAAGTCTTCAATTAGTGATTTAGGTTCAAATTAGATCCTTATTGTCTCTAATTGATTCAATTAATCTCGTTTTCAAGCTCAAAAGGTCATCAAATCAACGAACATGTAGTTTATCAGCTTTAACATCTTCAAATGATCAATCTTAGCAAGAATAAGCCGAAAAACTTAGAATAATCATGAGTTTAGTGCTCACAAGCTCTTCAAAACATTTCTTCAAACTTCAACAAATCGATCTAGAGCAACAAGGCTCTGATACCAATTGTAAGGATCAGAACAATACAATTAGATCGATCTTGTAATAAATATGCGGAATATAGACATTACGGTAACAAGAATGAGATTTAGAAATGAAGAACACAAGAGTAAATAAACATCCAAATCAATAGATCTCTAATTTCGATTACAGTGTAGTAGTACAAATCAGGAAAACAAAAATCTCTCTATCAAAGTGCTAACTATTACAAAGCAAGACTTCTATTTATAAACAAAAGAAGTTCTCACGTGAAAACATCAGTTCTCGCGCGACTAGTAGTTGTCACGCGAGAAGTAGTTTTCGCTCGATAACTCTAGGTTCTCGCGTGACTTGATCTTGATCTTCATCTTGATTTGATTTCCCGAGCCTCATAGGTTCAACCTCTACAATTTTTGGAGAAGTTTTTGTGCGAATAGTGTGCTTTTCACTCAACTGTTCCATTTATAGCCTTTTGACTTCTAGCTCGAGAAGTTAGAGTTCTCACACACAAGACTTTTCGTATCTTGAATTTTTCGCATATTAAACTTTAAAAATTTTCAACTTTTCAAATTTGTTTATCTTATGAAGCCATTTGATTTGTTATGAGAAAGATTATGTTTAATTAAGTGTTTACAATTATCCAAGAACCCTTATTTTTTTTGCAAAATTTTGTGAAATTTTGTAAAATCAAAACAAGTGTAAAAACAAATTATAACCTAAAAACAAACTGATATTTTTCTTTAAATTTATAACTTAAATGTTTTTAGTAAATTTTCAAGTATATGATCATATTTCTAATGAAATCGATCATAAACATCGTCCAGCTTTATTCAAATAAGACTGCTTATGTTGATTGTCAATATATTTTGTCCATTTTAAACTTAGCCTTCAATATTTTTACTTTGACACATGTTCTGTGATTTTATCATGTTTAGATTGAGTTATATGAAATCTGTGAATCTCACAATCAAGAACCCTGTAAAACTTTTATCCAGCTTCAAGACACTTTTGAGAATCAAGTCACCCTAATTTGACTTAAACCTTTTACCTCTGACCAGCATTTTCAGAAAAAAATTTCTTTATTATAATATTTATTTAGAGCATAACTAACCTGAGAAACGTTTTTGAACACAGAATATTAACAAGTTTTAGTACTTATTAACTGCCAGTCGGACTTATGTTTTGCCCTTGCAAGACGTTTAGGACTTATATGCCAAGTCGGACTTACATGCCCCATCTTCTGATATTGCCTCCTATGTGAGAATATATTCTCAAAAAGAAAATATTTATCATATAGTATGTATGTCTATGACATACCTTTTATTATTATGCACATTGGCATCTTTATTCCTATATGGCCTTTTGACATCTTTTTGCTCTTTTTGATAATATTCATTTTCACTTTTTGTCTTTGATTTTCATATCTTTTTCTTCTTTTGTATTTATATTTACATATTTCATATTTCTTCTGAAAAACACTTAATTATATAGTAACTCGCTTGAGTATGACTAGACTGTAACTCTCAGTCTGTTTTAGCTTGGAATCAATGTTACCACAAAACCTTGATGAGTAACGCACTTCAATCATTTTGAGTTTACTTTAAGTGTATCACCGACCATAATGCTTTTCACTCTTAGAAGTCAAGCCTATCAACATATCAAACATAATCCAAGTCAGTTTCTTTTATGCCTTAAGATGTAATGAATCAAAATCATAAACGATGTATTATCATTTCCTATAAATCCTTGAAAAGTTAATTTTCTTCAAAAAAATAAAACAAAATATTTTTGTAAATTTTCTTTTCCTCCCACTAAGAACAAAATCTTTTTCGAGACATTTTTCAAAATTTATCCCTTTAAAATTGTGGTTATATGCAAGAAAATAACAATTTCAACTAAGAATGAAAACAAATTTTGAAAAAGGGTGTTTGGATAATTGTTAACTAAAGCTAATCATTTCCAGAGATTGGACAAAAAAGTGAAATTTTGAATGATCAAACACCTTAGTAAACAAATCAGCAATGTTGTCATATGATGAAACTGATTCTAAATGGATAAGTTTTCGATCAAAATAGTAACGGATAAAGTGCATGCGGATGTCGATGTGTTTTGTCTTTGAATGTTGGATCGGATTCTTTACTATGTTTAACACTACAGTGTTGTCACACAAAATTTTTGTGTCATAAAGATTAAAGCCATAATCAAGAAGTTATTGCTGAATCTATACAATCTGAGAACAACAACTTGTTGCAACAACATATTTAGCCTTTGCAGTGGATGGGATACTGTCTGCTATTTCTTGCATTGCCATGAAATTAACCTATTGCCAAGAAATTGGCATCCACAGGTGGTTGATTTTCATTCCAAGTTACATCCTGCATAATCACTGTTAGTATAAGCATATAAATTGAAATTGGAATTTTTAGGATACCAAAGGCCAAGTGTTGGTTGATCCTTGAGATATTTGAAAATACGCTAGACAGCTTTCATGTGAGATTCCTTTGGATTACTTTGATAACATGCACACTGAAAAACAGGAAACTTGATGTTTGGTCTGCTAGCAGGGAGATACATCAGAAATCCAATCATTGATCGATATAGATGCTTATCAAAGTCAATTCCCATGAGATCAAGAGTTAAAGTAGGACGAGAAGTCGTGGGAGCTGTCTTGGGGTCCTGAAATTTGTATTTGTCTATGATACTATGAATATATTTTTCTTGATGTATCAGTATTCCCTTATCATCTTGTTTACTTGGATACCCAAGAAAAATGACATTTCTCCAAGTGAGCTCATCTCAAACTTCTTCATCACAACTTCAAATTCTGCAGGATCGGTGTTTATCGCATAACATAAGATTATCTCACAAACTCACTTAAAGTCGCTCATGTTTGATGAAGCAGAATACCTACTAAGTTCACAAGTAATATAATAAGTTAACGAGAACACAAGAACACAAGAATGGTTTTCAAGATACTTGTATATATTACTTCTGAACTCAGTATTACAACTCTCTTACAACATAGTTACTTAAGTTACAATAAGAAACTATATATACTACTATCTACAGCCGTTTATACTTAGAAAACCAGCGGGAATCTACGACTAGACAAATACTACATTGCTAGAAGTAAAGTATCTAAAATAAAATATTATCATAGATAAGGTAGTCATGACAGGTCCATGACTTACCTTTTGTCAACAACTAAAAGTGGCAATTATACTAACTGATGATAGGTGAATAGTGGATTAAAGTATGGTCAACTACATAGGCGTGGGAAAGTGCCATGCAGTGTATCAGAGTTTGCATGAGACTGTCAGACAGACCATACTTATGTCCACTAGTTTATAGTTGGTTCTTCCAAAGCTAAATGGCTTCGAAAGAATAAGTTCTTCCGAGTCCATTTATACTTCAGAATAATCAAATTCTTCCAAGTCTTCCGCAAGTCTTTAGGACTTTATTCTTTAGAAGACTTTGTCTTTAGGATCTTCTAAGTTGAATACTTCAGAAGGAGAACTACTTAGTCTCGAAAGACTGAGTTCTCTATTTGGAAGTTCTTCATACTTTGAGCTTCGAAAGATCTTTGATTTGTCTTCGGAAGAGCAGCTTTGTCTTCGGAACACCACTTCAATTGTACATCAATATCTTCTAAGTGTTGTTTTGGTTGCACCAGCCTCATATGATCCAACAAACTCCCTTTAGGCTAATGCTACCAAAACTTCACTTCCTTCTACTCCTCAAAGTCTTCAACACCAGGGAAAGCAGATATTTGTCTGTCTCTTTGTTCTTCCCTGATGCTGTGGTAATGAGCTTGTACAGGTCATCTATAGATAATAAATCTAATCTATTGCTTGGGATGACATATAACCCTTTGAAGTGTCCCTCTGAAGAGAATTAGTTGATGGTAATTGTAGTCTTATTCCCATCTAACTATAGGGTCTAAAGTTGGACCTTCAACCATCTACAGGAATGTTCTTCCTTTTTTGGTTGCTTCTTCTTCTTCTTCCTTTGCACTCTTTTTAAACTCTTCTTCAGTCTTTGCTTTCTTTGTAAGCTCTTCAACATGAAGACTACTCAAATGATTCCAAATATGAGTAGCTATCTGAGAGTTGGAGGGATTGGAGAATGGTCTCTCTGCTAACTCAACAATGTCAAATCTGCTAGAGTGCAGCAGAGCTGATGTATAAGTCTGTTCACTTATCCATTCCCCCTTTGCATAACAAAGGTGTACGTAGCTTCATCGAACCTCCACTTGACAATTTAGCTTATAGGATTGAGGGGATTAGTTGGTAGCTTGTCCCCTTTTCTTGTGTCCAGCGGATTCACCAGTCTCCTTCTTAACTTCTTTTCTTCTTCTTTGAGTGTATCAGAATTGGTGGATAGAAGTTGGAGAGCTTAGTCTAGTGTTCCCTTTGGTAGATCAAGGAATGCATCTCTTATGAGGAAACAGGAAGAGCCATCAATACACTTCAGTTTTATTGACTTTTTCTCATAAAAGATGTCGTTCAGGGTTGTGCAGTTAATGAGCTTTTTCTTTAGTTCCTTGAATTCTTATAAGGACAGGGGCTTAGAAGGTTTAAAAGATGGTTTGGGTTGATATTGGTTTCGGGGTTATGTTTTAGGTTTAAGGATAGGTGGTAGTGGTGGTTGTTGATAAGCAGTGGGTGAAAGTGTACGTATGGCTGATGGTGTCGGTTTAGGAGTGTAAGTTTCAGTGGTTGGCTTAGTTTTAATAGGGAATGGAAAAGGTGTTGGCTTTGGTTGTGGTTTGGGTGTTGGTCTAGGTTTGGGAGTTGGTTTAGGTGCCATCCTCTGAACATTTTGCCTTTGGAGTACCTCCTGCCTTCTTCCTAAGCGAATGTCAGCCTTGATGTAGCTGACATGTCGCTGTAGTGTCTTCGGTGACATAGAACCCAACTGTCTGCAAGTGAATCCATGGGCTCTAAGGTAGACTTTCAATCAATCCTTATGCCCCTCACTCTTGGTAGCTGCAAGTTTTGCCTCTTCCTCCGTCTTCTTCTTCTCCTTCAGCTTCTCCCTAGCAGCCTTCTTCCTTTCCTTGTTGATCTAATCTTGTTCTTTGTGGAAAAGGAACAAGATCGTTTCATAGTCACGAGGGTCTAGCTCCTTCTGAGAATAGCCTCTAGTACAGAGAAAGGCTATTCTCTCCATCCTCTCTTCTTCCATTGCCTCCTTCTTCTTTCTTCTCTTTTCCTCCTCTATGGCCAACCTTGCTGATTCCTCCTTTTCTTTTTGCAGCAAGGTTGCCTTCTCCAGCTTTACAAGCTCATCAAGTGGGAGTAGAAAGATTGCTTCATTGTCTACTCCCAGGCTGATGAGCCTGTCTATGACCTCCACTTTCCTTTGGCTATTGATACTTTCTTAAGCGGATGTTGCTTGCAGCCAGCAACTTCCTAGTATCAATTCTTCCTTTCTTCTTTAGCTTTTCCAACCTTTCCTCCTCTAGAAGCTCTTCAACAATGAGCTTCCTTTTCCTATTAGGATCAAAGGAAGATTCAGCCTATGAAGACTCAGGCTTAGAGGATTCAGGTTGGGGAGAGGGGGTTTGAACTTCTGGTGCATGGGAGATAGGAGTTGTAAGGAAGTCCTCACTGTTTACCTCATAAGCCTGGTCAAGAATGTCCTCTGTGATGAACAAGTCATCGGACAAGAAAGATAGTTCAATTATTCCTTTGGCAGCTTGGATTTTTTCTTCGGAAGTAATTGGAAATGCACTACCTGTCCCTTCTAAGTTGGTTGCTGGGCCATCAGTCTGTAGTTCCCCTTCGAAGTTAATCTTAGGTTCAATAAAGACCTTAGGTTGACCAACTACCTCCTCAAAGGTAGGTGGTGCACTCAGCCTCTGAGGCTCAGCTCCAAAATAGGCAATGACAACATCAGGTGAGGGTTGTTCAAGGGAGGAGCTTATCAAAAATTTGGTTAAGAATCTGTTAAGGTCAATATGCATCCTTGGTTCAACTTGAATGGTAATAGGAGGTGGTTGAGGAAAGATGGTTGCAGGGTGTTGTTGTGTGGTATAGAATGAAGAAATGGTATCAAGGGAAGTTGTAATGGCAAGACTGGGTTCCACATGTTTTTGTTTCCATACATTCTCCCCCTTTTTGGTAGCATCATCTTGAGAAGTAGATGAGCTTGGAGAAGAACTTAAAGAAACCTGAATTGGTACATGCCTAATAGACTTCTCAATCTGTTTCTCAGCTAGTTGAGCCTTGAGATTTTTAATCTCAAGTTGTTGAGTGGCAGACCTATAAGACTTTAGAAAGTAGGTCTCTGATAGTGAGTTGTAGACTACCCTCATCTTCTTTTAAAGAATCATAAAGAGATGAGATAACATACCTAGTATGTTCATCATCACCACCAGTGGTAGGTTCTTAGCGCCCTGGATACCCTTGCTTACTGATGTCTCTTTCAGATGCATCAATTTACAAGGTTGCCATAGACTCAGTCTCACTGATGTTACCACTGTCCTGAGAGGCTAGTGAAACACACTCAGTAGTAGCAGCTGAGTCTACATGAGTCACCTCCACACCGGTTGGACTCACCTTAGTTTTTAACTGATATGGGCTAGACATCAGCGGTTCCCTAGGGCTTAGTTGATCTTGAGAGTGGTGTAGTAGATCAACTTCATGGCCCTGAGGGAACATGAAATCCTCATCAGGTCAGGTTAAAAGGTCAAGTAAGGATAGGGAGATTATATCTAATGACCCATGACCTTGGTCAACACCTAATGGTTCTTTTGCAATAGCAGTTAAGCCAATGATATGGCTGTCCCTTTTTGGCTTCTCAGGGGAGTGTTGAGACTCACCCTAAGGGCTTAAGGCTTCGGTAGTGGGCTCGTCAGGTTGAGACTAAGGAGACTCAACGTAGACATTGAGGTTAATGGAGGAGGTTGGTTGGACCTCTGGCTGAGTGGGAGCCCTGAATTCCCCTCTAGCCTTTTTGGTTTGAACTGAGGGGACTTGACCAATCAAAGTAGATTGATCAAGGATTCATTTGGGGCATCTTTTGTAGGTAATCTTTATTGGGTAGAAAGAAGTAATTGGCATTGTAGTGGTGGTGTCTGGTCCGGGTTCATCACCTGCTAGGCTTGTAGGGATGTCACCAGGAGCCATTGGCTCAAGCATACCCAGAAGAAGATCAGTGAATCTTCCAGTAAAGTTGGTGGACACCTTCTTCATAGTTTTGAAGATGCCAGGCCTCATGTGAGGGGCCAGTAGAATATTTTCACATTGCATTTTGCCCTGGTCCAGCTCAAAGTTGATTATGTGCTGAATGAACCAGGGCATACATATAGAATGGATCCCGGATGAGATTACCTCGTAGATTGTTTAGCACAAATCTTGAGTAGTTGAAGCATTGGCCTTCTACGAACAAGTGGAGTAGGCAGCTCAGATCATATGGGATTTGATCCCATCCTCGGGACTTGTTAGATAGGAAGTACTGGAAAATATGCAGCAAGAACTTCCAATTGTAGGAGAAATTAAACTTGTAGACCGTAGACTTGCTTACATCGCCTCCTATCTCATCTGAGTGTAAGTATCTTCCAACTCATACTTAGGGAATTCACTAGGGGCGCCCTCATCATGGAGCTCCAGATGCTTCCTGATGGTAGTTTCACGTATAATGATCTTCTATCCGCAGACCCTTGATCGAATAATCCTTTCATCATTTTGGGTTTCACAGTGACCATTGGCCCAAAAATCGGCCAGATGGTTTGAGTAGATGGTAGGGTTTACGGTAAGGTCTGTGAAGCATGCGGACTTTGACAGAAACTGGACAATGGGGGCAAAATCGACATCCTTTGAAGAATCAAGGATCGCGACTTGGTTATGTTGGGGATTCAAGGCCGTTGTTTGGGGAGTACTGTTTGATTGGGGAAATTGAGATTGAGTGAAGAAGAAGATGGAAATTTTGGGCTTTAGTAGTGGTAAAGAAAGTAGAGAAAGAGAGTCGGATGTTTTTAAATGGGCGGCTGGGTAAAAAGCTAAACCGATAAGGTGAAGTTGGGTGAAAGGATGGTTTAGGTTTCAATTTGACTGGAGCGGAAAGGTAAAACATTTAAAATATTCCGACAATCATCAATAAAATCTTACTTTTTACAAAGTGGGGCCCAAAGATTTCCTTCACACAGTAATAGTTTTCTTTCGAGGGTAAAATTGCTTCCGAGAGAAAACATTTGTTTTTCTCAATATTGTCTTCCAAAGCCATTTTTACTTTCGAAAGCAAACCATGTCTCAATGACAAGTTTGCTTCCGAGAGTACAGTCTTCTTCTGAGAAAAGAAGTTAGTAAGCTTCGGAAGTAGATTTGATCTATGATCAAATATTCTTCCAAGGCTAAAAACCCTTCGGAAGAGAATATTTATGCCGAGGAATTTGCCTTCAGAAGATATATAAAGATCTCTTCTGAAGGTAAATTTCTCTTCGGAAGAAATTTACAGATAGAAATTTAAAGAAAGCCTTTTTGTAACAGGGCTAGAATGTATTTAGACAACATAGACAAGACACATTTAAAAAGGTTTTTCAAAAGAGAAAGACTAGTCAATGTTAATCATCCCAATAGCTGTAATTAAATATTTAAATCTTTGTTCATAAAAGGTTTTTGTGAACAAGTCAGCATATTGTTCATCTGAATTGACTTTGACTAGTTTGATTAGATTTTTCTCATGAATGTCTTGAATGAAATGGTACCTAATGTCAATGTGTTTAGTCTTGGAGTGCTTGACTGGATTTTCTATGATAGAAATGGCACTCTTGTTGTCTATGTGGATCGGAGTCTCCATGAAGTTGAAACCATAGTCCAACATCTAATTTTGAATCCATAGTAGTCAAGCACAACAGCTCACAACAGCAATGTATTCAGCTTCAGCAGTTGATCTAGAGACACATGATTACTTTTTGTATTGCTAGGAGATGATCCTTCCACCAAGAAACTGACATCCTTCGGATGTGGATTTCTTGTTGATGTTGCAGCCACTATAATCACTGTTAGTGTAATCACAGAGATTGAAATCCTTATTCTTAGGATACTAAAGACCTAGTTTGGGAGCTCCTTTGAGGTATCTAAGAATTTTATTGGAAGTAATTAGGTGAGACACCTTTGGAGAAGCCTGATATCTTACATAGATGCATGTTGCAAACATGATATCAGGTCTACTTGTGGTGAGATACATCAGAGATCCAGTAATCTCCCTGTACTGATGTCGATCAGCATCCTCCCCCTCAGAATTAGGACGAAGATTATGATTTCTGGGTATAGGTGTCTTGGTTGGCTTATAATCTTTCATCTTGAATCTTTTTAAGATGTCCTTGATATACATAGATTGATGAATGAAGAGCCATTCTTCCATCTGCTTCACTTTATTTCAAAAGAAGAAATCCATCTTTCCCATAGAACTCATCTCAAACTTCTTCCTCATGATGCTATCAATGTCCTTGCATATTTGGTCATTAGAGGAACCAAATATGATGTCATCAACATAGACTTGTACAAGCAGCATGTCCTTCTCAGACTTCCTTATGAACAATGTCTTATCTATGGCGCCTAAGGTATAGACATTGTTGAGAAGAAATTGAGACAGTGTCTCATACCACAGCCTAAGTGCCTGATGCAACCCATAAAGAGTTGTATTAAGTTTGCACACATAGTTGGGGTGTTGTGGGTCTTCAATCTAGGTGGCTGGCACACATAGACTTCTTATCGATATCCCCATACAAAAATGCACATTTGACATCAAGTTGATAGACTGTGAAGTTTTTGGATGCCGCAAAAGCAGGGAATATTCGCACGGCCTTAAGTCTTGCAACAGGTACAAAGATAGCAATGCAATCTATGCCTTCCTCTTGTGTGTATCCTTGAAAAACAAGTCTTGCTTTGTTCTTGATGATCAAACCTCTATCATCTCTTTTGTTTCTGAACACCCACTTAGTGCCAATAGGGACTTGGCCAGGTGGCAATGGACATATGTTCCATACCTTTTGCCTCTTGAACTGAAGCAACTTCTCTTCCATTGCTTCAACCCAATTGTTGTCCTTGAGGGCTTCTTCTACCTTCTTTGGTTCCATTTAAGAAAGAAAGCATGAGTACAAGCAGACATTCCTATTATGGGTCTGACTTCTTATTCTCACACCTTCTGAGACATCCCTAATGATCTTTTCAGCTAGATGAGTGTTGTGTATCCTAAGCCTAGGAATCACATCTAGTTGCATAGATAGATCCAAATTTGAGAGGTTTTGCTTAAGATTTTGAACACCTTCACCAGCTGATGTATCACACTCATTCAATGAAGACTGACTGAATGAATAAGTGACAACATCAATGGTGTTTTGCTGAGAAGCTGCATCAACAGTTGCCTGTTCCTTCAGATTACTATCTTCATCAGCTTGGTATTGAGTACTTGAGTTATCAGTTGTTGAGTTGTGAGGCTCAGTTGGCTGATAACTTATTAAAGCTCCATTGTTTCCCAAGATATTCATGCTTTCAGGACTTGTAGTAATGGGAGCTTTATCTTTAATTCTTCTAGGAGAACTGGGAATAGGTCTGGGTAACTCAAACCCTAGATCTTCATAAGGGTCACTTTGAGTTCTTGTTCCAGATGAAACATTCTCACAAGATGGTTTATAATAGTTGGGAAATAATTATAAATTGAAGATATGATCAGGACCATTACCCTTAACACAAGGAGTGTGCTTATTTACAACAATGTTGGATGATTCCTTAAATTGTTGATTTTTGATATTATACACTCTATAAGAAATATAGCTTGAGGAGTATCCAACAAAGATAGCATCATCCGACTTTTTAGCAAATTTTGCTAAATTGTCTTTTGTATTAAGTATGGTACACGTGCTGCCAAAGGACCTAAGAAAGCCAATGTATGATGGCCTCTTGTTCCATAACTCATAAGGGGTCTTTACATGGGCATTAACAATGAGAACCCTATCCTGCACATAGCATGTAGTGCTGACTGCTTCTGTCCAGAAAGTTAGAGGCAGCTTTGAATCGGCCAACATAGTTCTTGCAGCCTTATTAAGTGTCCTCTTCCTTCTCTCAGCAACACCATTCTGTTGAGGAGTTCTAGGAGCACTACATTGTCTGGCAATTCCTTTTGAGTTACAAAATGAGTCAAGAACTTGATTCTTAAACTCAGTCCCTTGATCACTTCTAATGATTTTTACCTTGTGATCCTTTTGATTTTCAATTTTAAGAATAAAAGATTTTAAAGTTTCAATCGTTTTATCTTTAGTTCTTAAAAAGAAAACCCAAGTAAATCTTGTGAAATCATCAACAATTACAAGGCAATAAAATTTCCTTCCAATGCTCATTATACTTGTGGGACCAAAAAGATCCATATTTAATAAGTGTAATGGCGTGGTGATAGAGTTATCTTCTTTGGATTTGTGAGAAACTTTGTGTTGCTTACCTTTCAAACAAGCAACACAGTTGTCTTTATAGAAAAACTCCTTTTTAGGCACACCTTGTACCAAATTATTTTTAACCAATTTATTCATGGTTTTAAAATTAACATGGCACATTCTTTTATGCCAAAGAGTTGACTCATCACCATTTGCCTTGGAAAGAAAGCATGATACTTCACCCAGTGGGAAAGCATTGTTCATATCCAGCTTGTACATATCCGCTCTCCTGGGAGATCAAAGAAGCACCAATTCCTGAGGAATTGTCATCCCGGGTTTGAGGATGATGCACTCATGTTCTGTGAAAAGCATTTGGTGCTTTTGATCACAAAATTAAGAAACACTTAAGAGATTGTGTTCAAGCTATTTGATAAATTTTACTTTGTCAAATTTTAACATACCATTGGATACACTACCTCTACCAAAAATGAATCCTCCGGCTTCACCTCCAATTTGAATAGGACATCCATCAAGTGTTCACACTATTTAAGGAGAGATCTGTTCCCTATCATGTACCTGAAGCATCCACTATCCACAATCCCAACATTTCCATTCTTGTCATGTGGATGTCCCTGCACATAAGGTGAAATGATTAGTTAATATTGGACCCATGCCTTGTTGGTCTTGGGTTCTTCCAATACAGATGATATAATTGAACCAAAATGTATGCATGGGGGTTCAATTATGGTTTGAGAAGAAGAGGGTTGGGCTACAACATCTTTTCTGATCTTCCATTCCATCCTATAGTTGATCAGCGTAGATGAGCCTGAAGAGGCTTGAGCAGCATGACTTTCTTCCGAAGCTTCTTTCTTCTCGGAAGAAGTTATCACCACCTTTTCTTCCGAAGCAGTCTTTTTCTCGGAAGGTTTCAAAGGATTATTTTTGTTCCTTTGTTTATTCTTTAGCTTGTCTTCTGAAGCTATTTTCCTTTCGAAAGAATGAGTTTCTTCCTAAAGCAACTTGGCTTCAGAAACAAGGTTTCCATTCCTTAACACTAGGACCATGTGGTAAGGTGTAAATGCGAAACCATCCTTGACTCCTTCTTTCTTAACATTGGTTGCATAATGAGTGCTTGCTAGATTGTAGTAACAATCTTTGGCTGTGTGGTTATGGAGACCACAGATTATGCACTCAATGTTATTCTTGATGGGGCATGTTGACTGTTGTTTATTGCAATTCTTTTTATCTTCAATAGCCTTCCCCTTCAACTTTTGATCCTTCATCTGGATAGGAGTGCTGGTACTACACTCTTTTCGAGAATCAGGCTTTCCAACCACTTGGAATCCAGCCTAGATGAATACAGCCTTTTACCTATGGTCTATCTTCATCCTAGTCTCAGCCACCTTCTTGGCAGTTTTTCTTGCTACCCTGATTTTGTTCTTTCTGCCTTTGGTGGTTAAGGGTTGATCAACTGTAGGGATAAGGTTTTCTACCTCATCCTTCCCTGTGGTGGTCTCCATCATTGCATCATTCTTCTTCTCTTTGGGTAGTGGGTCAACACCTGGAACCTCTTGCTCATTAGTACCACATCTTGGCTGTCTAATAGACACAAAGGAATGTGGTGGAGCAATTTCATTGGTTCCCAACCCACTTTTGTTTTGATTGGACACCTTGGAGTGGGAGGATGATGCAATGATGGTGTTGAATTTATGTTCTTCAATGGCATACTTCATTGCTTTAGCCTTAGCTATTACTAGCTGGCTTGAGCCTCAGTCAACTTGGATATTAGATCTTTTATCTGAACCCTATAGTTTGAATATTCATGTTTTAAAAAGGACACAGTTTTCTCTAACTCTTCTATTTTGAGTTTACAGTCAGATTCTGATCTCTTAAAATTAGATTTTACGATATTTAAAGACTCAATATCAGATCTAATTTCCATGTTGTAGTCCTGATACAATTTAACCTTAGCAATACAGGCTGGATTACATAGGTGTACTTATACCTTACTGTCTTATGTTCCAGCCATGAGATCTTGAGCAGGTGTGACATCTTGCACCATGAAGCTCCAATGAACTTCTTGAGCAACAACTACAGTTTGTCGCTTAGTGGATTTGGTTGCAGCATTAGGGGTAGCAGGATGTTGTGAGGCTTGAGTTGCTCCAGGATTAGATCCATGAGCTTTGCATTCCCTTGGAAAATGACCAAGCTAGTTGCAGTTGTAGCACTTGGCCATTGTCTTGTCAAACCCAAATTTGCTGTTGGTTGGGTTCTAAGGGAACAGCCTTTTAGGTGTTTTGAAGAACTTCTTCGCTCTGTAGGTCAGGAGAGACATTTGTTGGACAATGTCCATGTATTCAACATCATCTGGGCTAAAACACTCTAGATCATCAAAACAAAATTGAAAATTTCCAAATTGCTCAGTCCCTAAAACAAAAGCACAACTATCCTGGAAAGAATTTTGTTGAGCCTGTTAAGACCTGGGTGTCTCAGGGAATGTAATGTATGGCCCAAAAGAAGATGATGGCTGTTGGGGGTAGTTCAGGTACAACAGGGGTTGGGGAGTTCGTGAACCTTCAGCAAAATGTAGAGCTTTGGTAATAGGAAGGTTTGAGGGTCTGTTTATCAAATGGCTTTTCTGAGTCCAGTCATGGTGAGAGTGTTAAGATTCTCAGTTCTCTTGATTGGGACACAATAGAAAGTCCACTCATGAGGAAGTGCACTCATGAATTTTCTTACTATGTCTCTCTTCTTAAGAACCACTCCCATAGACTAAAGAGAGGTGATCAAGTCAGTGTACCTAAAGTATTGTTGGATTAAGGTCTCACCAACAATATATGTGAAGTTCTTAAACTTCTGCTTTAGCACATCTTTCTTGGACTCCTTGGATTCAACAGAACCAGAGTACATCAGCTTCATAACATCAAAGAGTTCTTTGGCTGACTCGCATTGCTTAAAGCCTACGATTATGGAGTTTGGTATAGCCGTAAGCAAAATAGTCATGGCTTTGCGGTCAATTTCCATCTTCTTGAAGTCTTCATCATAGTAGTCTTCAATGGCCTTCTCAATCATGGCACCATTACCAGCTGGGGATTCCACCTTTGGTTGGTATGGACCATGAGTAATTGATCTCCTCATGCGACTGTCTTGATACTTGATAAAGCCATCATTACATTTGCACCAGGTTCCAAAGTCATCAGGAGTGATGATAGGAGCCTTGGTCATGGTTCCCATCTCAGACTCGGAAAATTTCTGGTTAAGAGCCATTTGAGTGAAGTGAGTGAGTGTGAACAAAGCAAGGGTGATTTAGGATGGTAAGATCTCACAATCAAGAGCCTAAATAGCATACCAATTGCAGGATCGGTATTTGTCTCACAACACAAGATATCTCACAAACTCACTTAAAGTCACTAAGGTTTGATGAAGCAGAATCTTTTCTATGTTCACAAATAATAAAATAAGTTAATGAGAACACAAGAACACAAGAGTGGTTTTCAAGATACTTGTATATATTACTTCTCAACTTAGTATTACAAGACTCTTACAAGCATAGTTACTTAAGTTACAATAAGAAACTATATATACTACTATCTACAGCCAGTTATACTTAGAAAACTAGCTGGAATCTGCAACTAGACAAATACTACATTGCTAGAAATAAAGTATCTAAGATAAAATAATATACTATATAAGGTAGTCATGACAGGTCCATGACTTACCTTTTGTCACCAACTAAAAGTGACAACTGTACTAACTGATAATGGGTGAAAAGTGGATTAAAGTATGGTCAACCACATGGGAGTGGGATAGCGCCATGCAGTATATCAGAGTTTGCACCGGACTATCAGATAGACCATACTTATGTCCACTGGTTCATAGTTGGTTCTTCCAAAGCTAAATGGCTTCAGAAGAATAAGTTCTTTCGAGGCCATTTATACTTCAAAAGAATCAACTTCTTCTGAGTCTTCTGCAAGTCTTCAGGACTTTATTCTTCAGGAGACTTTGTCTTTAGGATCTTCTAAACTGTATAGTTCAGAAGGAGAACTACTTAGTCTCGAAAGACTAAGTTCTCCCTTCAAAAGTTCTTCATACTTTTATCTTTTGAAGATCTTTGACTTGTCTTCGAAAGAGCAGCTTTGTCTTCGGAAGACCAATTCAGTTGTACATCAAAATCTTCTTAATGTTGTTTTGGTTGCACCAGCCTCATATGATCCAACAAATTCCTTGAACAAATCATCATTGGTAGATCCAAAGATAATGTCATCAACATATAATTGAACAAGAATAAGATCATCACCAATCTTCCGTAAGATTAAATTTTGATCAATCGTACCCCGTGTATAACCATTTGAAAGCAAATGTTCAGTGAGGGTGGCATACAAAGCATGAGGTGCTTGATGTAAGCCATATAGTGCTTTGCCTAACTTAAAAACATATTTTGGATGATCTGGATCTTCAAAAGCATGGTTGGCAAATATAAGTTTATTCTTTCATCTTATCATACAAGAAAACAGTTTTGACATCCAGTTGATACACTTTGAAACTCTTGTAAGAAACATATGCCGGAAAAATGCGTATTGCTTCTAGTCTTGCGACAGGAGTGTATACTTCTTCATAATCAAGTCCTTCAATTTGATAGAATCCTTGAACAAAAAGTCTAGCCTTGTTGCGAACAATCGTATCCTTTTCATCCGTTTTGTTCTTAAAAATCCATTTAGTACCATTTGGCAACTTACCCTTTTGTAGTTCCCACAGATGCCATGCATTGAGCTTCTTGAATTGTATCAGTTCGTCTTGCATAGCCTCCACCCAACTATTTTCCTTTAAATGCCACTTCAACATTCTTTGGCATAACTTGAGAAATGAAGCGTGTGTATAGACATGTATTTATTGTGCCCGATTGGCTTCGAGTTCAGACACCCTGTGACAAAGGACCAATGATTGCTTCAGTTTGATGGTTTTTATGAATTCTCAGCTGAGGAATGGTATCTTCAAAAATAACTTCATCTAAATTAGACATATGACCAACTGATTCTTCAGCGTTGTTCCCTCCTTTAGATTGATACACAATATCTTCCTCTTGAATATCAATATCAATTGATAAATCTTCAAATGGAACTTGAATTGTATAAATCTGATCAATTTGAGTAGAAGAAGAACTCTGATAAAAAACCTGTGGAACTTGTTCAACAACTGGATCAGAATGAGGTAGATCAAATTCAGAAATGGAGTGTGGAACAGCTATGACATTTGAAGAAGAAGGTATTTTTGAAGATTTTCCTATTGCTGGAGATGAGTAAGATCCAACATTATCAGCAAAAATATCTTGAATTGATGAAGTCAAAGGTGGATTAGCCGTAGAAACAACAGATGATTGATTGAATGTTTCAAATAGTGAAGCATAATCATATACCCATTAAGGTGCTAAACCCGCATCTATTTTGTTAGATTCATCCCAATCAATATCAAATTGTAAGGATCGGTTCATTACAAGAAAGATCTATCTCGTGAAAAAATATCGAATGTTAACTTCACGGAACAAGATTGAAAGTAAGATATTCTTGATGATATTACTCTCGGACTTGTAAAGTGTTACAATATGAATAAAATCAAGAAAAATGCAAAAGCTTCTTAATTACATTACAAAAGATCTATTTATACTAAACTCTAAAGTTCTCGCGCGATTAACAAGTTCTCCCGTCACTTCAATGTTTTCACGCGAAAAGCAAGTTACCCACGGAAACTATAACTTTTCACGCGACTTGATCTTTTTCATCTTGATTTGATTTCCCGAGCCTCTAGGTTCAACCTCTACTATCTCCCCCTAGGCTTGGTAAATTAATGAGTTAGAAGTCTACGTCATCCACCTTGTAACTGCCTCCATATGCATACATCTTGTTGTCCAGGGCCTTCGCGATCATCCAACCAAACTGTACTGCTATGAAATGTACAGATTCATCAGCTATAATTGGACAAGCCTGTAACCTCATCAAATATTCTTTTCCAAATTTGAGCAATCCATAGGGTTGGTGACATGGTAATCTTTATCCACTCAATAAATTAACGTGTGCCCAGTCTCCTTCTCACAACTCCACCATATTAGCTTGTACAAGCTGTTAACTGGCAGATGAGCAGGGATAGGGATCTTCCTTGCATATCTTGGATGCTTGAACACTTGTATCTTAATTGGTTTGTTCGTATTAGGATCTATTCGTGTCTCATCTTCAATGACTTTGGATTTGGCAGTCTTAAAGTCTTTGAAGTTGGTCTTGCTTTGCTTCAAAATCATATTCCTAATCCACTTTACCTTGCTATAATTACTAGGGTTAATGAACGAAACACGACCCATCGCATATAATCCGATGATCTGAGTGTATGGAAATCGTGTTCGTCTTTATAGTACTGGATAGCTCCACCTTTTCTCTTAATCACATATATCTTCTTCTCTACATCCTAAGTATTGGTTCTGAGTTTTCGTACCTTGTAAAAGGTTTGGAATGTCTCAGTGTATGAACATAAGCCGGTGTAGGAGGAGCCGCAACAGTAAGATTACCGACCTAACGCACTGCACTTTGTCATGTTACATTATCAGTCTCGTTAGTCGTTTCTTAAGTGCTCGTCTCTCCAACGATCTTCCCTTCTTCAACCAAGATATCTGAGAATAAATACTTAAGACTATTCCCAAATATGTCTATGTAATATATTCCTTCATCCAAATCATCAAAAACATCAAGATCTTCTTCTGTCTCCTCAGCAATGATCTTTTGTTGAAATGTATAAAACTCTCTATCATAAACTTCTTCTACAGCTAGATCTAATGGTGTATATTTAGTGGTATCATCAGGACTTGGCCTAGAGACATTGCCAATACCCGATGATCTAGATGCACTAGCTACAGAGCCTACATCTCCTCCTTGATCATCATCATCATCTTTCTTATCATCTTTCTTATCATCATCACCCTCATCACCATCATCACCATCATCATCTTCATCATCATAAACCTTTTCTTTAGCATTAACTCATAATACACCAAATTCAAATCATCATCATCATTACCAGGCTTAGGAATTGGTAAATCATGTTCACTCTCCACAAATGCCTCTCTAGTAAAAAACACAGATTGATCCTCAGTAGCCATAGTATGATCAGTAATAAGTGGCTCTTGATCAACATCAGCAATCTCTGTTGTCCTTTATGTAACAACTGGATCAACATCATGCTCTGTAGTCTTATCAGGATCTTGCACACTTTCGAGATCAGTTGATTGTCGTCCACTTGATTCTCCAACTTCCGTGGTTCTTTGTTGTGTAGACGAGAAAGGAACACGAGAAGTGAGATCTCTTAAGTTCTGCTCCAGAATTTGAATATAACTAAATATGAAATTTTGTTGACGTTTAATATTCTTTATACTTTCATCCTTTTCAAATAACTGTCTCTGCATATCATCAATGGTTTGTGTCTTCTCTAACATCTCCCCCTCTAATGTACTAATTCTTTGCTCTAGTGTAACTGATGCAGGTGAACTAGTAGAAGCACTAGCACCTTGTGTTTATGCAGGAGGG
Organism: Flaveria sonorensis; assembly: GCA_025506505.1. NCBI lineage: Eukaryota > Viridiplantae > Streptophyta > Magnoliopsida > Asterales > Asteraceae > Flaveria > Flaveria sonorensis. The sequence goes on from CM046435.1 coordinate 45,477,186, forward strand.
GTTTTAAAAAAATCTTCCATGCCTACCGTCTCCTCAAACCCTTGATCTCTCGATGGAGTACTCAACACATCCTCAGTAGCAGGCATAGTAGATGATGTCTCTAATGTAGCAGCCTCACTAACTGTGGCAGGAGTCTCAAAGATAGGTAATTCTTCTTCAGTCGACACAGTGGTCATTAGGGTCTGATGCTTTCTCAAAACACCTCGTCCTCTACCCCTACCATGTGGACTTTCACCCGCTCTTCTTGCCATTCTCTTTCTTCTACCCTATGAAATTAGTGTATCTTCAGGAACAAAATCAGCATCACGTTCCTTAGCAGTGCATTTGGCAGGTGTTTCTCATACTTTGGGATGTTCCTGAAGGACATATGGCACATTTCGAATTTGATCACTATCAGTTTTTCTTCCAGAACTAAACCATGAATCTATCTCAGCATCTATCAAAGTTCCAGTTAGTTATGAACTTTCAGGAGCATCTTCAGGAATAGTAGTTGAAGGGCCAGCTTGTGTGACCACTTCAACAGTCGGTTAAGACTACTACTATTAATTAAGTGATCTCTCGATGGAGTACTCAACACATTCCCCCTTGCTCCCATTAAGTAAGTGAATATATCTTTCTTCATCACTATTATGACATAGGTGGATGAGTCAGATACTGCTAGCTCAGGGTAAGTAGCATTCACTATTAGTTGTATGAATCATGGGTACTTGATGAATTTTTTGCCAACTATAGATATAATGTTCTTCTGCATCTCCGCAAAATTGCCTTGGATATACTTTGTGGTAAATCATCAACTAAGGATATCAGCAGGGATCCGAATATAGCACTTAGAGTACCCATTCTAGCTTTAAGATTGCTTAGGCGATGTATAACAACATAAAACAAGTATATCCAGAATGGTGGAAGGTACTTCTTCTCAATAGATGGATATCTGAGATCATATCCCATACTCTTCAGGCAATCTCTAAACACGTCATCATCAATCTTGACTGGCGCATTTGGTTGATCTTCCAATAACAAAATACTGTTTATTACTTTGGCAGTAATAACAACTCTCTTGCCTTTAATAGTTGCCGATATACATGGTTCGCCTTGTTCATCCCTTTCATTTACATCCGACTGCCAAAACTGATCAATAATGTCTGTATAAATAGTCGGATTAGTAGAAATAGCATGATGAATTCGTGAAGTCTTCAATCCATCAATTAGTGATCTAAATAAGGCTTTGTCGTCTGGAACTTCTCCAAGATAAGCCATAGCATTATGGTTCTTATAAAAGACCATAGATCTCGCCATCTGAAAAGTTAAACAAACTTGTATAAGCACACAAGAAAATCTTCACTCTTAGAAAAATTTTGAAAAAATTAAACTTCTCACGCAAAAACATCAATTACTCGCGTGAAAACATTATGTTTTCAGATTCAACTTTTCGCGTGACAAGAAGGGTTTTCGTATGAAACTGAATTTGACAAGAAGTCAACTTCTCGAGTGACAAGTTTGCTTTTCACACGAGTAGTTCTATGTGAATTTGAAGGTTCTCACGTCTGTTCATTTTCAACATACTTTTCGCATGCGATAAGTCTATGATTTTCGAGATTTTCAATCAGCCATTTTCAAAGTGTTTTTACCAATAAAACATGTTCATTAGGTGTCGATTAAGTCATTATTAAGGTTTAAGATGTTTAATTTTGTTTAATTTAATGTGTAATGGTCCTTTAATGTTTGGTCATGAATCAAACACACTTAAATCCAATCTATTATCATCAAAATACCTTATTAATCACTTTAGTATCCAAATGCAACCACAATGAACACTAATATTAAAGCAAATGAGGTTCTAACACATAAATTTTTGGGTGAATTTTTCAAGAATTTTTCATGCGAATAGTATACTTTTCGCTCAACTGTTCCTTCTATAGACCTTAGAGTTCTCGCGTGAGAAGTCAGAGTTCTCACACACAAAACTTTTCGCATCTGTGTACTTTTCACATGCGAATAGTTCAAATAGTTGAATCATATTTTGCACCATTTGAACTTCTAGCGCGCAAGAAGTTCAATTCCATTGAACTTTAAAAATTTTCAACTTTTCAACTTTGTTTATCTTATGAAGCCATTTGATTTGTTATGAGAAATATTATATTTAACTAACTGTTTACAATTATCCAAGAACCCTTAATTTTTGCAAAATCTTTGTGAAATCTTTTGTAAAATCAAAACAAGTGTACAAGCAAATTTTAACCTAAAAACAATCAGATATTTTCTTTATATTTATAACTTAAATGTTTTTAGTAAATTTTCAAGTATAGGATTATATTTCTTAAGAAATCAATCATAAACATCGTTCAGCTTTATTCAGATAAGACTGGTTATGTTGATTGACAATATATTTTGTCCATTTTTAACTTAGAATTCAATATATTTACTTGAACACATGTTCTGTGATTTTATCATGTTTAGATTGAGTTATATGAAATCTGTGAATCTCAAGAATCCTGTAGAACTCTTATCTAGCTTCAAGACACTTTTGAGAATTCAAGTCGCCCTAATTTGACTTAAACCTTTTACATCTGATTAGCCTTTTTAGAATTATTTTTCTCTATTATAATATCTATTTAGAGCATAACTAGACTAAGAAATGTTTCTGAACACAAATATTAAAAAGTTTTAGGACTTATTAACTGCAAGTCGGACTTATGTTTTGCCCTTGCAAGACGTTTAGGACTTATATACCAAATCGGACTTACATGCCCCATCTTTTAATTTTGCCTCCCATGTCAGAACATATTCTCAAAAAGAAAATATTTATCAAATAGTATGTATGTCTATGACATATCTTTTATTATTGTGCTCATTTTCATCTTTTATTCCTATATGACCTTTTGGCATTTTTTTGCTCTTAATGATAATATTCATTTTCTCTTTTTGTCTTTGCTTTTCATATCTTTTTCTTCTTTTGTGTGTGTGCGTGTGTGTGTGTATATATATATATATATATATATATATATATATATATGTATATATATTTCTTCTGAAAAATACTGAAACAGATAGTAACTGGCTTGAGTATGACTAAACCATAACTCAAAGTCTGTTTTAGCTGGAATCAGTGTTACCACTAAACTTTGATGAGTAACCGACTTCAATCATTTTGAGTTTACTTTAAGTGTATCACAGATCATAGTGCTTTTTTAGTCTTCGAAGTCAAGCCTATCAACATATCAAACATAATCCAAGTCAGTTTTTTTATGTCTTAAGATGTAATGAATCAAAATTAAGAAATTTACTATCATTTCCTATAAATTATTTAAAATTTAACTTTCTCAAAATGTAAAACAAAATATTTTTGAGTTTTTGTAAATTTTATTTTACTCCTCTAAGAACAAAATATTTTCGAGACATTTTCAAATTTTTAAGAACAAAATCTTTTTCGAGACATTTTCAAAATTTCTCCCCTTAAAATTGTGATTAACTGCAAGAAAATAACAATTTTACCTAAGAATGAAAACAAATTTTGAAAAAGGGTGTTTGGATAAATGTTAACTAAAGTTAATCATTCCTAGAGATTGGCTAAAATGTCAAATCTGGAATGATCAAACGCCTTAGTAAACAAATCAATAATGTTGTTTTCTAATGGAACTGATTCCAAATGAATAAGTTTTCTATCAAAACAGTCACAGATAAAGTGCATACGGTTGTTGATGTGTTTTGTCTTTGAATGTTGGATTAGATTCTTCACAATATTTAACACTACTGTGTTATCACACAAAAGTTTGGTGTCATAAAGATTAAGACCATAATCAAGAAGTTGTTGCTGAATCCAAACAATCTGAGAACAACAACTTGATGCAGCCACATATTCAACCTCTATAGTGGATATGGACACTGTATGCTGCTTCTTGCATTGCCATGAAATCAACCTATTTCCAAGAAATTAACATCCACCGGTGGTTGATTTCCATCCAAGTTACATCCTGCATAATCACTATCAGTATAAGCATATAAATTGAAACTAAAATTTTTAGGATACCAAAGGTCAAGTGTTGGTTGACCCTTGAGATATTTGAAAATCTGCTTGTGTAACACCCGGATATTTAAAAAAAAAGAGAAAGAAAGGAAAAGAAAAGAGAAGTATAAAGAAAGAAAGGTAAAATAACCCAAGTTGAGGAGTTAAAGTTGTGCAAGAGGCAAACTTTATTATTATTATGTTTAAAAGGTGGGCATGGCCACCCACTCTTCCTGCTCACCAACTGCTCGACCGCAGAAAAGAAGAAAAGCATAGTTTCCATTGGGTTTTAGAGAGAAGAAGAAGAAGATCGACTAGAAGGTAAGTTTTTTGTGTGTTTGTTCGGTTTCAGATGAATTTTCAGCTTGTGGACCGAGTCTTATGTGTTCCTGTGTGTTTGGTTGGGTGTTTTTGGTGTGTTTAGGTGTTTGAACTCCAAGTGCTCTTGAGTTTGGAGGATTTTTACTCGAAGGCAGCTGTAGGTGAGTTCTAGATCCCCAGTTTTTCTGTTTTAAACTTGTTTTGGGACTGAAATGCATATAAATTGTTGTTTTACAACTCACAGTGCTTTGAAACCATATTACCCTCTGTTTTTAGTGGGTGTGTGTGTGTTTGTGAATGTTTGACTGAATTATGTGGTTGTATGTTTGTTCTAAGTGCCTAGTATGCTAGATTTGGGCTAAGGATATGTTAAGATGATGAATGGGGACTAAAATTTGTATAAGTTAGAACTGGCATAGTGCCCATGCGCCTAACACTTACCCCTGCGCCTGCATGGTATCCATGCGGCTAAGTTTCTGCCCACACTCCCAAACTGCCCATGCGCCCAAACTGCCCATGCGCCTAAGTGTTTACCCATGCACCTAAGTTTTCCCATGCGCCCAAGTGCCCATGCGCCTGCATAGTACTCATGCACCTACATAGTACCCATGCTCCTAAGTGTTCCCATGCGCCAAACTATCCATGCGCCTGCATAGTGCCCATGCGCCCATATAGTGCTAATGCGCATAAACTTACTTAGGATTTTTTTGAAATTTTAGGAAATAGAAATTAATGATTGAGATCTAGAATGTTTTTATGGCTTATGTTTGTTCATGTTATGCATGTTTCTGGCATGTTATTGATGTTCCTTATTACGTATTATTACGTGACTTTACGTGGTGTGTTAATGCTCTTGTACGTAAAGTATTATATAATGAAAGTGAAAGACATCGTTAAGGAAGTGAAAAATTATGAAAGAATGTAAAGTCTTACAAGCAACTGAAAGGAGGTTCACAACTTATTGAGGGGTTGTTAGCTCAACTGTGTGCGGTTTAGCTAACCCATGAGGATGCACACAGGGGTCAATCTTTGTGATTGACCAATAAGTACGAAACAGGAACCTTGTCTCTTGCCCTGATACTAGAGTCAGCTTCGTGCACAATGTTAGGGGTCTATTTATAGACATCGGCCCAGTACCAGCATCGTGCACAATGTTTGGGGTATAGCATATGACATTGGTCTAGATGAAGGTGAAAGATAATAATGAAAGTTCGAAACGTACGAAATGTATGTATGTTGTGTGATCATGAATGAAAGCAAAGGAAAGGTTTTTACTAAAGGTAACGTATTTTATTATTTAAAACTAGAACTAACTCGGCAACGCTGACTTTTTATGCATTTTCAGTTGGCAGGTAGCTTGTTGCTGAGGATGGCACGAGGGTGAAGCTACTTGGCGGGGAAAGACTGGCATCCATCTGATACAATAATAATGATGTTGATTTGTAATACAACTAAGTGATATTTTGTAATCTTTTAAATGATGATGTATTACTTGGCAAATATATTTATTAAAGCATGAAATGGTTTTTAATGAATTATTCCACTGAAATATTTTATTTACTTAATAAGTCTTAATATGTTTTGAAATAAATGAGGTTGTGATTGACCAACTGTGGGTTTCCCGGGAACGGGGCCTTACAAGTTGGTATCAGAGCCAAAGTTTAAGAGAAATGGGTAAAAATTTTCAAAACTTAAACTAAAACTGAGAATGGGACCAAATGGAGGGATGCCAGCCCACGTAGCTACGTGCCATTAAGTAATTTCCTTTCTTATGGATCTAGATCTTTTGATTGCCAGCCCAAGTAACTAAAACTATTAAAGCATACTGAAAAGTTTCCTATGGATCTAGATCTTTTGATTGCCAAGATTGAATCAGTTGAGATTGATGAGAGCTCCAGAAACAATGATAGAGCTGCTTCAATGTCTCAGTATAAGTATGTTTCATCTCCAGCTAATACAGTGGAGAATGCTTTTCTGGTCAAAGACAATAATATTCCAGAAGAAGAGGGTGATTTGTTTGTTGAAGCTGGTTTCTTTATAGATTCTTCTTACACTAGTGCTCCTGTTTACATAACTCAACCTCAATCTTAGTCTCCTCCAAAAACTCAAACTCCTAAACCTCAAACTGAGACTTCATCTTTTAACTCTATTAAAACTAGCAAAGTTAAAGATGTGATTAACATCCTATTATAGGATGATGAGTCAAAATCTGCTTTCACTGCATTTATGGCAAGTTTTCAAGCTTATCAGGGTAGTCATTTAACATAATTAGATCTTGTTTTGTAGGATTTGTTCGAGATGGATCTAGATGATGTGGAAGAGATGGACTTGAATTAGCAGATGGTGATGATTGCTTACAGAACACAAAAACACCCTTATGTTAATAGGAATTACAAGCCAAGTGCAAATAAGACTGTTGGCTTTAACAAATCAAAGTCAAGGTGTTTCAACTACAACAGCTATGGTCATTTCTTAAGGGAACGTAAAGCTCCCAGAAACCTAGGAGGAAATGGTCAAACAGGTTCTAGCAGTCAAGACATCATCAGCAGTCTCAGAAAACATTCCAAAAGCCTTATTAGACTCTTCCTATGCCAGAAATTAAAGATGAATCAAAATCATCTGAAGAGCCAAAGAAAGCTCTTGTTGTTAGCATCAAAGATGGATATGACTGGAGTGCTTATGCTAAACAATGTACAGTTGATCTAACCACTAGTTTATCTCTTGTTGCACATATTCAAAATGAAGACCGGTATGAAGATAATGATCCTAAGGCTGATAATGATTTAGAAAATGATGATGAAGACTATGACTGGAGTGACAAATCTGACCCAAAAGAGGATTCAGAAGAGATTGCACTTACGGCTCAGTCTGACCAACCAAAGGTTGAGAATCTATCATCTGACTCTGAGACTTCATCTTCAAGTTATCCTGAAATTCCTGTTGAAGTCAGAGAGAAAATGTGCACAAAAGCATGTTTTGATCAAGTTGAGCATTACCGAACATATTCATATAAGATCTGTGTTAAACTTAAACAAAAAGAAGTAATTCACAACAAACTGAAAAATGATCACAAAGTCTTTAATGAAAAGATATTATCTTTACAAACCTCATGGAATAAAACTCTAGAAGAACTTGAACTTGTGAAGAAACAACTTGAGAAGATGACTAAAAATTTAGAAGAAGAAAAAATAGCTCATGCTGCAACTCAAGTGGATCTAGCTAAAGTTAAAAGTTCTAAAACTATTGTAAAACAGCTGGTAAGTGAGAGGAAAGATAAAAACAAAACAGGTCTAGGATTTACACATGAACCAATGCCTGAATCTATCACAAACACTCTGCCAAAAAACTTTAACAAACATGATCACTCACCTGAAAACAAAGCTAAGCTAAAAGCCTTTCAAAACAAGAAAAAGAATTGTGAAAGTGATGAAGAGAAAACAAATGTTGAAATATTTGATGAACAAGATTCTGCAAAGATTAAAAATGGTCATCCAGTGAAAGTTAAATCTTACGAACCACGACCAAAGAATAAGAAAATGTTTGTTCCCAAAGAGCATGTTGTTGAAGAAATCATTGTTAAGAATGACAAACAAATCTTAAAGAATAAAGAGAAAGCAAAACTAGATGAAGTAACATCTGAAGATTCATTTTCTTATGGATTAAACAATCCAGATTTCATTAAATGGCAGAAAGAACAAAAAGATAAAGAAAATGCAAAAGTGTCTTCTACTGAAGATGTTCAATCCCAAAGCAAACAAAAATCATCAAGATCAAGAAATCAAAGAAGGAGAAGGAGAAATGCTAAATCTAACTCCTCTTAAAACAATCAAACTCAAAGAACAAATCAAACTAATCAGTTTAAACCAATAAAGTTTGTATCTGGGGGTACTTTTGAAATGAACAAAATTCCAGAAATCAAATCTAACTCAAAGAACAAATCTAACTCTGATCTGAAAACAGGTTCAGTTCCTAAGTCTTCCGCTATCAACAAAAGAATTGTATCTAAAGAGTCAAGAAATGGTGTTAATGAGCAAAAGTGAAAACCCAAATTTCAAAAGAACAAACTTTTAAATCAAAAACAACAGATTAACTTTTTAACTCCTAAATTAAAATAAGGATCAAATGTGGCTTCCACATCTAAAGTTAATCAACAGTTGTTTAAATTTCAACAAAGGTACTGTGGAATATATGATATGTACAATCATAAGACTGAAGAATGTTTCTTTAACAGGTACTGTCACATTTGTGATATGAAAAACCATTCAACAGCTAATTGTTATTTCAACAAATATTGTACATATTGTGATGAAATAACTTAGAAAACTGAGGATTGCTACTTCAAAAAGAACTCGCCGAGGAATGGATATGTTAATCCACAGTTAAGGAATGGATATGTCAATCCACAATTTCAAAGAAATCAAAGTATTGGTTTTCAAAGATTGACAAAACAACCTTCCTTAGCCTTGAGATCTTTTCAAAAAAATAATTATTATGATGCAAAACCAAGGTTGTATAATCGAGGAAAATTAATTCCACGATCTGTGAGAATGAATGGTGGGAAGTTTGGTAAACAAAATTTTTTTTCTAATGGTTTGAAATATCTTGATGATGATCTTGAAAAACGTTACAATGTTTTAAGGACAAAACAAATCAAAGATAATCAAAATTTTGTAAGAAACAGAATTTGTAAATTTGTCAATAGTAAGCCTGATTTGAAAAAGCTTCTCTTTAAACAGCTTACCATTATTGATAAATTTGGCAAGCCCAAGACCATCTCGGCTTGGGTTGATAACTCAACTTAATTCTTTTTGAAATGCAGGTATGCCCGAGAAGACCTATTAACACATGGTATGTTGATAGTGGGTGTAGCCGGCATATGACAGGCAACCATGCCTTGCTTCCAGAATTTAAGTTAAAAGACGGTACTCATGTTGCATTTGGAGGTGATATAGGTGGTAAGATTACAGGTGAAGGAACAGTATTATCAGCTTTGATAAAGACAACTAGAACTTTAATCTTTTAATTGTTTCCCAAATATGTGACAAATCTTACTCACTTCTTTTTGATGATTCATTTTGTTATATTTTGAAGCCAGGTTTTCAGATTAGCAAAGAATGGGTAGTGGTTAAAGCTTTTCGAGATCAAGATGTTTACAAGTTAGATATGTCTCAAGTTGATCCTTCTACAGAAACAACATGCCTAATTGCTCAACCATCAAATGACGAAAGTCAGCTTTGGCATAGACGTCTAGGGTATTCCAACTTCAAAAATATGAACAAGCTTGTAGCAGGAAATCATGTAGTATGTCTTCCAACAAAGAAGTTTGCTACAACAGATCCATGCTCAGCATGTTTAAAAGGAAAATAACACAGAGCGTCTTATAAGACCAAGCAGATAAACTCAAATTCCAAACCTCTCCAGATGTTGCATATGGACCTATTCAGACCAACAAATGTTCAGAGTATTGAAAAAAATCTTATTGTTTAGTTTTCATTGATGACTTTACAAAATTTTCATGGGTTTTCTTTTTGCGTTCTCAATCTGAAACGGTTAAATTATTAAAAGAATTCATCATTAAAGTAGAAAATCAATTAGAACAAAAGGTGAAAATAATTAGAAGTGATAATGGAACGGAATTTAAAAATGCTAATATTTACATGTTTTGTGTAGAAAAAAGTTATTTCTCGTCAGTTCAGTGCTCCTAGAACTCCACAACAAAATGGAGTTGCTGAAAGGAAAAACAGATCTTTGATTGAAGTAGCAAGGTCTATGTTAGCAGATGCCAAAATTCCAATCTCTTTCTGGGATGAAGCCATATCCACTGCATGTTTTGTGCATAATCATACATTGATCGTGAAAGAAAAACAGAAAACTCCTTATGAGTTGATGTTTGGCAGGAAACCTAATATAGATTTTCTTAAATTTTTTGGTTGTCCAGTTTTGATTCTAAACTAAAGTGATCAGCTAGGAAATTTGATACAAAATCTGATGATGGATTTTTCATTGGATATTCATCGATTTCAAAAGCTTTTAGAGTTTATAACTCTAGGACGAATGATATCCTTGAAAAATTCAATGTTAAATTTCTTGAAAACTCTTTTCCATTAGTTGCAAATGGTCCAGCTTGGTTATTTCATTTAGATTCTTTGTCAAACTCTTTCAATTCTAACTTGTTTGAATCTATAGGTCAGAAGTAGAAACAAGAAGGAGATCTCGGATCATTCAGTGATGATTCTGATTCTGATGATATGGATGACTCAAGCCCATATTATCCATTTTTCTCTTTTGTGAAAGATCCTATATTTCAGTCCGAAACTTATGATCAACCTCAACAAGCTCAAGAGCATCCCTTTTCAGAAAATCCAAATGTTTCTCAACCTATTCCTAATGATGGTCCTGAAATTATACAACCTGAGTGAGGAATGTCATCGGTTTCTAGTGATGTAGTTGGTACTAATAATCTTGATTATTTTATCAACTCACCAACTTAAGTTCCTAATTTCAATCCACATTCTTTAAACTTATTGCATCAGCTTTCTGACTTGAACCAATCTAATCTAGATGTTCATGTTCAAGTGAATGAGATTCCAACATCTCGTGTTCACAAGAACCATCCAACATCTTAGATTATAGGTCCATTGAATGAGAGAACTATGAGAAGTCAATCAGAACAAGCAAACCTATGCTTATACTCGTGTTTTCTATCTCAAATTGTTCTAAAAAAACATCACCAAAGCATTAAAGGACAATAGTTGGATTGAGGCAATACAAGAAGTTATTGTAATTTCGTAAACAGGAAGTGTGGAAGCTTATGGATTTACCTCAACGAGAAAATGCCATAGGCATAAAATGGTTGTTTAGAAACAAAACAAACGATCGGGGAATTGTTGTTCGTAACAAAGCAAGACTCATTGCACAAGGTTACACCCAAGAAGAAGGAATAGATTATGATGAAGTATTTGCTCCAGTTGCAAGACTTGAATCAATTCGTGTCTTCCTGGCTTATGCATCATTCCTAAAATTCAAGGTGTTTCATATGGACGTTAAAGGTGCTTTCTTATATGGATCAATCACCGATGATGTATATGTCAAGAAACCTCCAGGTTTCGAAGATTCAGAATCTCCTCATCGTGTGTACGAGCTTAGCAAAACATTGTATGGTCTGCATCAAGCACCTAGAATATGGTATGAAACGTTATCATAACATTTGGTCCAACATGGATACACACGAGGAAAAATTAATCCTACTTTGTTTATTAAGAAGGATGCTGATGATCTCTTATGTGTTCAAGTGTATGTTGATGATATCATATTTGGTTCTACAAGTCCAAAATTATGCAATGAATTTGAAGAAATTATGAAGTATTGTTTCCAAATGAGTTCTATGGGTGAAATTAATTTTTTCCTTGGTCTTCAAGTGAAGCAGTCTGCAGATGAAATTTTTATCAATCAAGACAAATTTGTTGAAAAACTTTTGAAGAAATTTAAACTGCAAGATTGTCCATCCATAAGAATTCCAGCTGACGTAAACACCAAGATTGAACCTGATCCGAAAGGAAAATCTGTTGACCAAACTTTATACAGATCTATGATTAGATCTTTGATGTATCTTACTACATCTTGACCTGATATAATGTATGCTATTTGTGTCTGTGCCAGGTATCAATCTTACCTGAAGGAATCCCACTTAATTGTTGTTAAACGAATATTCAGGTATCTCAAAGGAAAACCGGCTTTAGGGCTATGGTATCCTTATGAAGGAAACTTCGAGTTACATGGATATGCAGATAGTGATTATGGTGGATGTTGCCAAGATCGTAAATCTACGATGGGTGGTTGTCAGTTTTTAGGTCTTAGATTAGTCTCGTGGCAATGTAAGAAACAAACAAATGTCTTTGTTTCAACCGCAGAAGCTGAGTACATAGCTGCATAAGCAGGATGTTCTCAAATCCTTTGGTTACAAAACCAACTGCTGGATTTCGGGTTCAATTGTCTTAAAACTCCTATTTACATTGATAACACTGCTACTATGTTTATTACAGCTAATCCTGTCTTGCACTCAAAAACAAAACATATCGAAATTCGATATCATTTTCTCAGAGATAACTCTGAAAAAAGTTTAATCATTTTGATTTAAATCACAACTGAAAAACAGTTGGCTGACTTATTTACAAAAGCCTTTTTACCAGGTCGATTTGAATATTTGGTCGAGTCAATTGGACTTATTAATCATGCTTAAAAACTGGTTTTGAGTTTAATTCAGTTGTTTGATTCATTAAAAATGATAAGAACCCTCCCTTAGCTGAATAAGAAAAAGCAAAGAGAAACTGTCAAAGTTAACTGCGTGATTGTATATATTGTGTGTGCATGTTCTATAGAAAATGAAAAAGCAAATACAAAAATAGAAAATTGCAAAATCAAAATAGAAAAAAAATATAAAATAAAAACACAAAAATAGAGTTTTTCTTGTTAGTTAATTGTTTAGGACTGAATCTATCTTTGCAATTTGTGAGAAATGATAGATACATTAGTTCTGATCAGTTGCATACTTCACTCGCTAGGTAAGCTCATGTAATTATACTAAAAAAGTAAATTCTTTTGATCAAAATAAATCAATCATGCATTCATGTTTGTCCATTTTAGTACCAATGAGTAGTGTTGACTTCTCAGATTGATTGCTTGTAAAGTCATAAACTCATACCTGGTGGTGATATGAATAACCATTGAGCTCTAATTAATTTTAGCATCTATTCACTTCTCTGTTATGAGTCATCATAGACCTGAGATGTCGAGATCTCCTTTGTTGTAATTCATTACAGACCTGGATACTCTCTTGATGCAAAAGATTCCAATGTGCACAATCTAAACATGAGATCTGGTTATAAGTATATGTCAGGTTAACAAGTTGAGAAAAGTGATTTCTTGCATATCTTGATAAGAGTTGAACTCTCTAAGTCTAAGTGTGACTTACATAATTTCATATCTAATCATACCTTAATCAATCCAAGAATTGAAAATGTAAGTGTGCTGAGTATCTTGCCAAAAGCACTCATTTTCTGTCCTTAGATTTCATGTATCCTTCGCTGCAGAAAAGCTGACCTGGAACACACTTGATCAAAATTTAATCACTGTCTACGACCATCCATCATTTATTTTCTTTTAATGTGTTGATCTTAACTGATATTATCTCACTGCAGGCATGTGATTCAATTGTATATAGTAGATTTTTATTTAGCTTTATTTTTATTTTTGCATGATTTTCTGTGTGCAAGCATGTTGATAATGATCGGTTTGCTCTAATTGCAAAATAAAAGAAACTTCTATGTTTGTAAAACTTAAAAGTTTAAGGGGAGTAAAAAATGAAAAACAGAAAATAATTGAATTTCAAAAAGTGAAAAAATTAAAAATAAAGTGTTTTGGATAAAATGGATGAAGTTCAAATTTCTAGTATGTGTGTGTTTGATATGATGTAAAATGAACCTAAAAAAGAATTCAAATTAAGTGGAAAAGCTTCTTGCAAACAAAATAAGACTATTTGTTTTGTAAAAGTAATATAGAGAATAAAATGACGGGAAATTAATTTTGAAAATTTAAAATAAAAATAAAGGTCAAAAAAAAATATATATAAAAGTTTGAATTTCAAAAATGTTAAAATTGAGGGAAATTAATGAAAAGTTTGAGCGATAGTCAAACAATTTTGACTAAGTGTTGAAAAATTGAGTGTGAATAGTACTAATGTGTTTAAATAGTGTTTAGATGGATGATGAGAAAAGTTCAAGTATGAAGACTCATTGAAAGGATCCCATGCGCCAGAACAGTACTCATAAGTTCAGATCAGGAGTATGGTGAATTTTCAGAAATTTGCACAAGTGTTGGGCATCTCAGTCTATACTCATGCGCCTAAACAGTACCAAAAATTCCAAGGGTTGGACATTTAAAGGGATAAATAGCAAGTGTTAGGCGTTCATCTAGTCTCATGTGCCTGAACAGTGCTCAAGCGTCTAAATCCCATATGCATAAACAGTGCTTATGCGACTGAATAGTACTCATACGTCTAAATCCCATGCGCATAAACAGTGCTTATGTGACTGAACAGTGTTCATGCGTCTAAACCCCATGAGCATAAATAGTGCTCATGCGCCTAAAATTTTCACTTGTATATATAAAACACTTGTGTAGTTTCATTCACTCATTCATAAACTCAAACACTTTGATTCACTCACTCGAACACCCGATACACTCATTCATTAAACATTCGATTATTATCAGTTAATCTTTGTGATATATAGGTATCTCAAGAGAATTTGATTGCCGAGGAGTCTTAACTTGATGTTATCAAAGTTGTTACTGATACACCTATTCATGTGCCAGATGAAGGTGGAAGATCAACAAAATGCTACAGTCCTTTCTGAGATCTTGAATGCTGAGCAGATCATAGAATCTTTGAAAGAAGTTCAAGTCTGCATTCAAGAAGGCTTTGTGAGAGTTGAAACTCTACAAATAGAAGCCCGTGTTCAAGATCAAAGATGAGACAAAAGAGTCCAATGTGGGCTAAAGACAATGTAAATCTTAGGGGGAGTATTGTTGAAGCTTCTAGAAGATTAACATTTTGTCTTTATGTGTTTTTTGTCCAAGTATAGGGACTTATTTTGTAAATATATGTTCCTTTGTTTCTTGATAGTATAAATAGGATATTTTATGTATTGTGCAGGAAGACATCTAAGACTAGAGAATACAAATGAATCAGTAACTAGATGAACTGATAGAAATTGTAACCTGACACTTGTATCATATGCTTGCTATCAATGAAATCTATGAATTTTTTTGATATGTTTGCATTTGTTTGATTACTTATGTTTGAATTAATCATTGCATTATGATATTATCACAGATTTGATCCTTTTGAACCGATCAAAGGCAAAGGAGGTGGTTAGAGTTGATCAAGGATTATGATTGTGAGATCTACTACCATCCGGGCAAGGCCAACATAGTGGCGGATGCCCTTAGCTGAAAGGAGAGACCCGAGCCAATCCGGGTGAAAGCTTACCAGTTGGTGATGACCTCCGATGTGATGGCACAGGGCAAGGAATTTCAAGATGAGGTGCTGAAGGAAGACCGAATCAACTCCGAAAGAACAAAAGGTCTAGTCTCGGAGTTGGGTGAGAACACTCTCAGAGTGAGAACCGCATCGGGGACAAATCATGGATGAAGCTCATAAGACTCGATACTTCATTCATCCCGGTGATACAAAGATGTATCATGATATGAAGAAAGATGAAGAAAGATTACTGGTGGCCGGGTATGAAGCGCAATGTAGCAGAGTATGTGAGCAAGTGCCTTACTTGCTTGCAAGTGAAGGCTGAGCATCAGAAGCCATACGAGAAGATCCAACCTTTGGATATACCCGATGGAAATGGGAGCACATCACTATGGACTTCATTATGAAGTTACCACATACGGCAAGGGGATACGATGCTATATGGGTGATAGTTGACCATTTGACGAAGAGTGCTCACTTTCTACCGATCTGCGAGACATATTCATCTGAGGGTTGGGGGATATGTTCATCAAAGAGATTGTGATGCGTCATGGTGTACCAGTGTCTATCGTGTCTGACCATGAACTCCAAGTGCTCTCGAGTTTGGAGGAGTTTTACTTGAAGGCTACTGTAGGTGAGTTCTAGATCCCCGGTTTTTCTGTTTTAAACTTGTTGTGGGGCTGAAATGCATATAAACTATTGTTTTACAACTCACGGTGCTTTGAAACCATATGTTACCATCTGTTTTTAGTGGGTGTATGTGTGTTTGAGAATGTTTGACTGAATTATGTGGTTGTTTGTTTGTTCTAAGTGCCTAGTATGCTAGATTTGGGCTAAGGATACATTAAGATGATGAATGGGGACTAAAATTTGTATAAGTTAGAACTGGCATAGTGCCCATGCACCTAACATTTTTGCCCATGCGCCTAACACTTACCCATGCGCCTGCATAGTATCCATGCGCCTAAGTTTCTGCCCATATGCCCAAACTGCCCATGCGCCCAAACTGCCCATGCACATAAGTGTTTCCCCATGCGCCTAAGTTTTCCCATGCGCTCAAGTATGCATACGCCTGCATAGTACTCATGCGCCTGCATAATACTCATGCGCCAACATAGTACCCATGTGCCTAAGTTTTACCCATGCGCCTATGGTTTTCGCATGCGCCTAAGTGTTCCCATTCACCCAACTGTCCTTGCACCTGCATAGTGCCGATGCGCACACATAGTGCTCATGCGCCTAAACTGACTTAGGATTTTTCTGAAATTTTGGGAAATATAAATTAATGATTGAGCTCTGGAATGTTTTGGTGGTTTATGTTTGTTCATGTTATGCATGTTTGTGGCATGTTCTTGATGTTCCTTATTACATATTATTACGTGACTTTACGTGGTGTGTTAATGCTCTTATACGTAAAGTATTATATAATGAAAGTGAAAGACATCATTAACGAAGTGGAACATAATGAAAGAATGTAAAGTCTTACAAGCAACTGAAAGGAGGTTCACAACTCATTGAGGGGTTGTTAGCTCAACTGTGTGCGGTTTAGCTAACCCATGAGGATGCACACATGGGTCAAATTTTGTGATTGACCAATAAGTAAGAAACGGGACCCTTGTCGCTTGCCCTAGTACTGGAGTCAGCTTCGTGCACAATGTTAGGGGTCTATGTATAGACTTCGGCCCAGTACCAGCTTCGTGCATAATGTTTGGGGTATAACATATGACATTGGTCTAGATGAAAGTTAAAGATAATAATGAAAGTTCAAAACATACGAAATGAATGAAAAGAATGTTGAAAGATAATAATGATATTATCAAGATGTATGTATGTTGTGTGATCATGAATGAAAGTAAAGGAAAGGTTTTTATTAAAGGTAAAGTATTTTATTATTTAAAACTAGAACTCACTCAACAACGCTAACTTTTTATGCATTTTCAGTTGGCAGGTAGCTTATTGCTGAGGATGGCATGAGGGTGAAGCTACTTGGCGGGCAAAGACTGGCATCCATCTCATGCAATAATAATGATGTTGTTTTGTAATACAACTAAGTGATATTTTGAAATCTTTTAAACGACGATGTATTACTTGGCAAATGTATTTATTAAAGCATGAAATGGTTTTTGATGAATTATTCCGCTAAAATATTTTATTTACTTAATAAATCTTAATATGTTTTGATATAAATGAGGTTGTGATTGACCAACTATGGGGTTCCCGGGAGCGGGGCCTTACAACTTGATAGCTTTCGTGTGAGATTCCTTTGGATGACTTAACGTGCACACTGACAGACAGGAAACATGATGTCTGGTCTACTGGTAATGAGATACATCAGAGATCCAATCATGGACCTATACAAATGCTAATCAATTTCTTCACCCATGAGATCTGGACTTAAAGTCGGACTATAAGTCATTAGAGTGGATGAAATTTTGGAGTCTTGAAATTTGTATTTTTCAAGGATACTGTGAACGTATTTTTCTTGATGAGTCAGTATTCCCTTATCATCTTGTTTTACTTGGATACCCATGAAAAATGACATTTCCCCAAGAGAAATCATCTTAAATTTCTTCTTCATCACAGCTTTAAATTCCTTGCACAGTTCATCATTGCTTCAAATTTCTTGATGAGTCAGTATTCCCTTATCATCTTGTTTTACTTGGATACCCATGAAAAATGACGTATACTTGAACAAGAATAAGATCAACACCGGTCTTCCGTAAGATTAAAGTTTAATCAATCACACCCCTTGTATAACCATTCCCAAGCAAATGTTCATTAAGAGTGGCATACCAAGCCCGTGGTGCTTAATGTAAGCCATATAGTGCTTTGTCTAACTTAAACACATATTCTGGATAATCCGGATCTTCAAAACTATGTGGTTGACAAACATAAGTTTTTTTCTTTTATTTCACCATATAAGAAAGCAGGTTTAACATCCATCTGATACACCTTGGAGTTCTTGTATGAAGCATAAGCCAGAAAAATGCATATAGCTTCTAGTCTTGCAACAGGAGCGTATACTTCTTCATAATCAAGACCTTCTATTTGATAGAGTCCTTGAACAACAAGTCTGGCCTTGATAAGAACAATTACATCCTTTTCATCCATTTTGTTTTTAAAAACCATTTCATCCCAATCGGCAACTTACCTTTGGTAGTTCACACAGATGCCATACATTTAGCTTCTTGAATTGCACGAGTTCATCTTGCATGGCCTCAACCTAACTATTTTCTTTTAATGCCATTTCAACATTATTTGGCACCATTTGAGATATAAAACATGAAAACAAACATGTATTTATTATGCCAGATTGACTTCGAGTTTGGACACCCTTGTGATAACAGACCAATAATTACTTCAATTGGATGATTTTTATGAATTCTCAGCTAAGGAATGATATCTTCAGAAATAACTTCATCTAAATTAGACATATGACCAATTGGTTCTTCAATATTATTCCCTCCTTCAGGTTGATACATAATATCTTCCTTTTGAAGAATATCATTATCAACAGATAAATCTTCAAATGGAACTTGAATAGTATCAATTGAATCGATTTGTGTAGAAAAAGAACTTTGATCAGAAACCTGTGGAGCTTGTTCAACTACTGGATCAGAATGAGATGGATAAAATTCTGAAGCAGAGTATGGAACAGCTGTGACATTTGAAGAAGAAAGTATGTCTGAAGATATTCCTGTTGCTGAAGATGAGATAGGTCCAACATCATCAGCAAAAATATCTTGAATTGATGATTTCAAAGGTGGATTAGCAGTTGAAATAATAGATGAATGATTAAATGTTTCAAATAATGAAGCATAATCATATACCCATAAAGGTGCTGAACCCGCATCTATTTTGTTAGATTCATGCCAATCAATATCAAATGACTTAATTATTTGTTTTGATCTTTTATTATAACCTAGTATGCAGCTTTGTTGGCTGAATATCCAACAAAATAACCTTCATCAGCTTTTTCATCAAAATTTGATTTAGAATCAGATGTGTTTAACAAAGTACAAAACATCCAAAAGTTTTGAAATATTTAACTTTGGGTTTATGTTTGAAAAAGATTTCATAGGGATTCATGTTTTGTTGTTTGTTGATTAATACACAATTTTGAACATAACATGCAGTGTTAACAGCTTCAACCCAAAAGAATGATGGTAATTTGACTGCTAATAACATTGTTCTGGCAGCTTCAATTAAAGTTTTGTTACGTCTTTCAGCAACTCCATTCTGTTATGGAGTTCCTGAAGAACTAAATTGTCTTGCTATCCCCTTTGAATCAAAAAAATCGTTTAGTGTGTAATTACAAAAGTTGGTTCCATTATCATTTCGAATGCACTTGATGGTTTTGTCATTCTGATTCTCAACTAGGGTCATGAATTTTATCGGCAAGTGAGGCGTCTCATCTTTGGTTTCTAAAAAGCAAACCCATGTAAATCTAGAAAAATCATCAGCAATTACCAAACAATATGCATGACATCCTAAACTCAAAACATTAACTAGACCAAGTAAATCCATGTGTAGCAATTGAAGGATATGGTCAATTTTTGTATTAGTTGGTTTATGAGGAAGTTTATGTTGTTTGCCTTTTGAACATGACACACAATGTTTAGTAAGTTGAAATTCTTTCAAAGGAAGGCCTACAACATGATTTCCACTAACCAACTTGTTCATGTTTTTAATGTTTACATGACCAAGACGACGATGCCATAATATAGAATCACTTTTCGAGGCTTTGGAAAACAAACACGATGCAGTTACAAATGAGTGTGAACCATTCATGTCAAGTAAATACGTGTCTTTGTCTCTAAGTGTTCTCGGTAAAATCTATTCTTTCGGAATTACAAAGCCAGGTTTCAAAATAAGACATTCTTTATCAGTGAAGTGTGTTGAATACTTTTTGTCACAAATTTGAGAGACACTTAGTAAATTATGTTTAAGTTACTCTACAAAATTAACATCTTCAAAACTTAACACACTATTAGACACTGTACATTTCTTTGTAACCTTACCACTTTTATCTCCTGCAAATATAACATATCCTCCGTTATAATGTTGAATGTTATTTAACAGAGATATGTTACCGGTCATGTGCCTTGAACAATCACTGTCAACATGCCAAACACTGCTTATAACTTGCCTTGGTTGTTCCTGCACATGTCAATGAATTTATTCATGTTTAGGAACCTAAGCCATGGTTGACTTGAGTACTTTGTTTTTAACCAAATATGATACAAACTGTAATCTCATATCTCTTTTGTCATCAAAAGGACATTGTTTAACAATATCAGGCTTAGATGGTTTTTCTTTAATTTTTCACTTTTGAATTGGTTTAATCAGATGTGTAACCATTTTCATTAAAGTGGTCTGAATTGAAGTAGAAGTGCTATCATCATGTAAGGCCCCGTTCCCGGAGACCTCGCAGTTGGACAATCATAGCATTATTATATCAAACAATAAACATTTCATAAAACATCGCAGCAGAATTTAGTTAACAAAACCCATTCATGCATATAATTATAGTTACAAAATAATACATCGTTGAAAGTTAGGGTTACAAAATAATCTATTAGTTGCATTACAAAACAACAAAATCATTAAGCATGAACGGATGCTAGTCAAGCCTTGACTAGTAGCTTCCCCTGCGTGCCATCCTTAGCAACATTTACCTGCCAACTGAAAATGCATAAAAGTCAGCGTTGCTGAGTGAGTTCTAGTTTTAAAGCGTTTAAAATACCTTGTAAGATTTATATATGAAAATATCCTTTTCAATAAAATATTTCCTTTACTTTCGCACATGGGCATACATCATACATACATCAAGGTATAATCTTGATTATCTTTCATTATCGTATGCATTCGTTCGTTTCGTACTTTTCATTATCTTTCATTATTTCCAGCTCCTGTCATAACTTTACTTCCATCGTTGGGCACACAACCACCTCATTCTCGGGGTTAAGTGACAAAGACCTCGTTTCGCACTGTGGGATTAATCACCAAGACTGATCCCCCTGTGTGTGAACCCTCATGGGTTAGCCAAGATCGCACGCTATATTACACACAGTTGAGCTAGCAACACTCAATGAGTTGTGGACCTCCTTTATCATTTGCTTGCAAGACTTTCATTCATTTTTTATGTTCCTCTTTTCATTAATCATTAATCTTTCATTTTCTTCAATGATAATACTTTACCTATACGGATATATATTCACACCACGTAAAGCCATAAAATAGATACATAATAAGGAACACAAGAACAGCCCAAAAACATGCATAAAATGAATAATGATAAACATCAAGTCAATCCAGGGTCAAACCCTAAAATTCTGATTTCCCAAAATTCCAGAAAATTTTCTATGTGTTTAGGCGTATGGACACTATGCAGGCACATGAGCCCTGCTTAGGCGCATTAAAACTATATGGGCACATGAATCTTACACTTAGGCATTTCAGTTCACTTCTGGGTGCATGAACTGTTCAGGCGCATGTCCAACACTTAGGCACCTGAACAAAAGGCTGGGCGCACGGGGTACTGTTTGGGCGCATGAGTCTATACTTAGCATTTTCAAGAAAAATCTTGGGCTCATGGGCACAACTGGGGTGCATGACCCCTTCTTAAAAGTTTTATAAGGCAAATTCCAGGCGCATGGGCCCTGTTTGGGCGCATGGCCTGTACTTAGGTATTTCTAAGTCAAAATCTCAAGCGCATGGGCCTTGTTTGGGGGCATGGCCACCTCTTGTGCATTTTTCAGAATCAGAATCATCCCAGACCTGCATTTGTACCTGTTCTAAGCATAAACTTAACATTCTAAGCAGCCACAACACATAAACAAGCATAGAACATAAGCGTATACATACATAAACATACGGGTAGCATAAAACAGTTGTAAAATCCTTTTAACATGCATTTTTATCCCCAAAACTTGTTTAAAACACATATAAAACAGGGTCTAGAACTCACCTATTGCAACCAACAAGTAAAGCTCCTCCAAACTTGTGTGCATGAGAGTTCAATCACCTAAAACAAGCCAAAACAAACACCCAAACACAAAGAGCACATGAAATCGGTTTCATGGTCAAAAACCCAACAAAACCGAGCCAAATAACATGAAAACACTTACCTATTAAAATCTTTTAGCCCTTTCTTCCTTGCAACCGAGAGAGAACTTCAGTTCTTCTTCTTTTTCTTCTTTTGTTGAAAATCAGCAGGTAATGGCTAAACATGGGCGGCCATGCCCCTTAAAAGTAAACTTTTGACTTTTGTGTACTTTTACACAGAAGCCCCCCCCCCCTACTTTTGCTCTTTTCTATTTTCTTCAAGATACTTTTATTTCCTTCTTTTTATTACTTTTCTTTTCTTTTTATTTTGATGAAATTTTGGGTGTTACAAGTCTACCCCCCCTAAAGAGGTTTCGTCCCCGAAACCTGTCACTCTTCAAACAATTGTGGGTAATGCTGTCTCATTTCTTCTTCAGTCTCCCACGTAGACTCGAAACCCTTTCGGTGTTTCCACTGCACACGCACAAGTGGAACCACTTTATTTCTTAGTCTCTTCTCCTTTCGGTCGATGATTGCGACTGGTTGCTCTACATAATTAAGCCGTTCATCAACCTCGATGTCTTCCAGTGGTACAATCATATCTTCATCAGCTAAGCACTTTCTCAGATGAGATACATGGAATGTCGGGTGAATTCCACTTAACTCATCAGGCAGTTTTAACCGATAGGCTACCTCTCCCACTCGTGCGATGATTCGGAAAGGCCCTATGTACATTGGGCTTAGCTTACCCCTTTTCCTGAACCGGATGATCCCTTTCCAAGGTGAGACCTTCAACATGACTCTATCACCCACGTTGAATTCAATCGGTCTTCGCCTTTTCTCGGCATACGACTTTTGTCTATCCTTCGCCGCCTTCATAAAAGCTCTGATCTTTTCCAACTTTTCAGTCATAGCCTCGATCACCTCGAGACTTCTCAACTCTTTCTACCAGATGTCTCCCCAACACATGGGCGTTCTACACCTTCTACCTTATAGCATCTCATGTGGTGGCATACCAATGCTAGCATGATAACTGTTGTTGTATGAGAATTCCGCTAACGGTAAGTGATCATTCCAACTTCCTCCAAAGTCGATCACGCATGCCCGGAGCATATCCTTGAGCGTCTGAATCATCCTTTCAGACTGGCCATCTGTCTGAGGATGGTAAGCTGTGCTGATATGTAGCCTCATCCCCAACGCATCATGGAATCTCTTCCAAAACTTCGATGTGAACCGGGTGTCACGGTCTGACACGATAGACACCGGCACACCATGACGAGCTACAATCTCTTTAATGAATAGATCCGCCAACGTTTCGGATGAATATGTCTCACGGATTGGCAAGAAGTGAGCACTCTTTGTCAGACGATCAACTATCACCCATATGGTATCGTAACCCCTCGCCGTACGAGTTAGCTTCGTAATGAAGTCCATGGTGACGTGCTCCCACTTCAACTCGGGCATATCCAATGGTTGGATCTTCCTGTATGGCTTCTGATGCTCGGCCTTCACTTGCAAGCCAGTAAGGCACTTACTCACATACTCCACTACATCGCGCTTCATTCCTGGCCACCAGTAATCTTTCTTCATGTCTTGATACATCTTGGTAGCACCGGGATGAATGGAGTATCGAGTTTTATGAGCTTCATCGATAATCCGCTCCCATAAAACTCCATAACGAGGGATCCATATCCGCCCGAAGCGGGTTCTAACTCCATGGGTATTTTCTCCCAATTCCGTGACTAGACCTCTCATCCTTTCAGAGTTAAGGCGATCTTCTTTCAATGCCTTATCTTGAAATTCTTTGACCTGTGTCATCACGTCAGAGGTTATCACTAATTTATAAGCTTTCACCCGGATCGGCTCGGGTCTCTCTTTCCGAATAAGGGCATCCGCCACTACATTGGCCTTGCCCGGGTGGTAATGGATCTCACAATCATAATCATTGACCAACTCCAGCCACCTCCTCTACCTCATGTTAAGGTCCTTCTGCTTAAAGAAATACTTTAGGCTTTTGTGGTCCGTGAATATTGTGCACTTCGTCTCGTGCAAATAATGTCTCCAAATCTTCAACGGAAAGACCATATCTGCTAGCTCCAAATCATGAGTGGGATAATTGACCTCGTGGATTTTTAGCTGTCGGGACGCGTAAGCTATTACACTTCCACATTGCATCAATACGCAGCCCAATCACGAATAGGAGGCATCTGAATATACCACTAAATCTTCACTCCCTTCGGGTAACGTCAAGACAGGAGCTTGAGTCAGTCTCACCTTTAATTCATCGAAAGCATCCTCCTGTTCTCCACCCCACACAAACTTTACATTCTTGCGAGTCAATTTAGTCAAAGGTGAGGCTATCTTGGAAAAGTATTGAATGAATCTCCTATAGTAGCCCGCCAAACCCAAGAAACTTCAAATCTCAGATGGCGTCCTTGGAGATTTCCATTGCATCACCGCCTCAACCTTCGCCGTGTGCACCATGATTCCTTCAGAATTCACCAACTGACCCAAAAATTGAACTTCGCACAACCAAAAAGCACACTTAGAGAATTTAGCATACAACTTCTCTCTTCTAAGTGTCTCTAATACTTCACGTACGTGGCCGGCATGTTCTTCTTCGCTCTTTGAATAAATCAGGATATCATCAATAAACACAATCACTGATTTATCTAACATTGGCCGACACACTCGGTTCATCAAATCCATAAAGGCAGCTGGCGCGTTAGTTAAACCAAAAGATATAATCAGAAACTCGTAGTGTCCATAAAGCGTGCGAAAAGCTGTCATAGGAATGTCTTGCTCCTTCACCTTCAATTGATGGTAGCTAGATTGGAGATCTATCCTTGAGAACCAATCGGCACCTTGGAGCTGGTCAAACAAGTCATCTATCCTGGGCAGGGGATATCGGTTCTTCACTGTTAACTTGTTCAACTCTCGGTAGTCGACACACATTCTCATACTACCGTCCTTTTTCACAAACAAGACCGGAGCACCCCAGGGAGAGATACTCAGTCGGATAAACCCTTTGTCCATCAACTCCTGCAGTTGAACCATCAGTTCCTTCATCTCAGTCGGAGCTAATCGGTACGGTGCTTTGGCAACGGGTTGAGCATCGGGTATTAAGTCAATTTGAAACTCAATCTCATGATCCGGTGGTACACCTGGTAAGTCTTCTGGGAACACATCCGGAAAGTCACACACAACTGGTACATCGGACAATTGTGGTACTGACGCATCCACATCCTTCACATAAGCCAGGTAGGCACTACATCCCCGCTTCATGCACTTCTCTGCCACCGTCATCAAAATCACCTTTAGAACAGTAGTAACGCGATCACCGTAGACCGTCACCAAACTTCCATCGGGCGCGATTAATCGAATCTTCTTTTTGCGACACACAATATTTGCCTCATAGGCTGTTAACCAATCCATCCCTAGTACTACATCAAATCCGCCTAGGGGCATCACAAACAAATTAG
Organism: Flaveria sonorensis; assembly: GCA_025506505.1. Lineage (NCBI taxonomy): Eukaryota > Viridiplantae > Streptophyta > Magnoliopsida > Asterales > Asteraceae > Flaveria > Flaveria sonorensis. The sequence goes on from CM046435.1 coordinate 45,503,077, forward strand.
CAGAGAACCTATGGCCTTCTAGTTCTATGTCGCAGTTTTCTATCATATCAGGAAATCTGGTAGACTTACCAATAGCAGTTTCTACATCAAATGGCTCATCAATACTTCTACTACTAATAGGGAACTTAGCACAGAAAACAGTAGAAATGAAACCCCTACTAGCACCAGAATCAAATAATACAGAGGCACAAGTTTGATTTACTAGAAACATACCTGACACGATGTTGGGGTCCACTATGGCCTCCTCCCGGGTCATCGTGAATACTCTAGCGCTTGCCCTCTGCCCTTCACTGTTCGTCCTCTTCCTCACTCCAGAAAATCTCGACCCTCGGCTTCTTGCAATCCCGGCTTACATGCCCCTATTTACCGCAGTTATAGCACCTCATCACCCCACAATCCTTTGCTATATGATCGGGCTTCCCACACTTGAAGCACACATTCGCTCCCTACTTGCATTCACCAGTGTGCTCCCTCCCACATCTGCCGCACCTTTTCATCCCTGAGCTTGAGGACCCCACTCCTCGGTCATCCATCCTCCTCCTTTTGTTGTTTGGAGTGAAACCACCATGTCCAAACCGTTTCCCCTTCCAGGTCTTGTCACCACCACCAGAGTTCTTCACCTCAGCCACCGCCTCCTCCCTTTCATCATACATTCTACCCGCTAGGTCTGTTACAGACCGAAAGGTACCCAGCCGAGCAGTAATCAAATGCCTGCGAATGTCAGCCGGCAGTCCCTGAATGCACCTCTTGATTTTCCTTGATACTGGCGTCACTTGGTCAGGCACCAACCTAGCCATTTTGTTGAACTTGGTGGTGTATTGCTGATGGGTCATGGTTCCCGCCTCTAGCTGTAGGAACTCTTTCTCTATCTTGTTGAGTTCTTGGTGAGGACAAAATTCCTCAATCACCATCTTCTTCAAATCTCTCCATCTTATCTTCCCGATGGCCCTGCTGCCCTCGGCTTGGACAATATTGTCCCACCAACACAAAGCCAAGTCTACAAATGAGTGAGTGGCGAACTTCGCCTTCTGGTCCTCCCTACACTCGCTGATCCCTAGGACAGCCTTCATCTCTCTCACCCATTGGTGGGCAATAGCAGCATTACCATTACCATCAAAAGTTGGGGGTTTGCATCGTTGAAATGCCCTGTAGCTGCACCCATTTGCGGTTTCCCTTACTTCCACCTCCTCCTCATCACTGGAGGCTGCAATCTTAGCGTTTTGTTCCTCCTCATCATGATCTCCCTTATTTCACCTTCTCCCAGTCGTCTTCTTTCCCTCTTCCTCCTTCTCCTTCCTCTCATCTTCCCTTACAGCTCGGATAACTTCAGTCATTACAGATGGTAGGATCGTCTAGATGACTTGATGAACCTCCTCAACCACTGCCACCTTTACTGAGGCCCTCAGGTTAGCACTCTCATCACCGCCCTCTGGGTGATGAAGCTCGGGCTCAGCTGGAGCCGTCTCTGCAGTCTTAGTCTTGTTCCTTGCAGCCCGTGGTCTACCACTACGACCACCCCATGTTCCACCTCGAGAAGCCTTAGACGATCTTCCACCAGCCATCCTCTAAACGCTATAAGATTCAAACACCAACAAGGTCATTCAAGGTAATAGAGCAGTTTATGTTAAGTATAGTAAGTCCCTAATTACAGTGGCCAGTTGTGATTAGCCACTTACTTTACTCTTCATCCCCCGAGCATTTCCTCTCCTGACTACATCAGTATTCAAATCTACTAAAAGCACATAAATCAAATAGCGCACGCACATAATACCAGTTAATATTAAAAAAAGAATTACCTAATGGCACGTAGCTACTTGGGCTACCATCCCTCCATTTGGTTCCATTCTCAGTTTAAGTTTAGGTTTTTGAAAATATTTACCCATTTCTATTAAACTTTGGCTCTGATAACAACTTGTAAGGCCCCGTTCCCGGAGACCTCGCAGTTGGACAATCATAGCATTATAATATAAAACAATAAACATTTCATAAAACATTGTAGTGGAATTTAGTTAACAAAACCCATTCATGCATATAATTAATGTTGCAGAATAATACATCGTTGTAAGTTAGGGTTACAAAATAATTATTAGTTGCATTACAATACAACAAAAATCATTAAGCATGAACAGATGCCAGTCTAGCCCTGACTAGTAGCTTCCCCTGCATGCCATCCTCAGCAACATTTACCTGCGAACAGAAAATGCATAAAAGTCAGTGTTGCTGAGTGAGTTCTAGTTTTAAAGCGTTTAAAATACCTTGTAAGATTTATATATGAAAATATCCTTTTCAATAAAATATTTCCTTTACTTTCGTACGTGGGCATACATCATACATACATCAAGGTATAATCTTAATTATCTTTCATTATCGTATGCATTCGTTCATTTCATAGTTTTCATTATCTTTCACTATTTCCAGATCCTGTCATAACTTTACCCCCATCATTGGGCACACAGCCACCTCATTCTCGGGGTTAAGTGACAAGGACCCCGTTTCGCACTGTGGGATTAATCACAAAGACTGATCCCCCTGTGTGTAAACCCTCATGGGTTAGCCAAGATCGCACGCTATATTACACACAGTTGAGCTAGCAACTCTAAATGAGTTGTGGACCTCCTTTATCATTTGCTTGCAAGACTTTCATTCATTTCTTATGTTCCGCTTTTCATTAATCATTAATCTTTCACTTTCTTCAATGATAATACTTTACGTATACGGATATATATTCACACCATGTAAAGCCAAAAAATAGATACAAAATAATGAACACAAGAACAGCCCAAAAACATTCATAAAATGAACAATGATAAACATCAAGTCAAACCAGGGTCAAACCCTAAAATTCTGATTTTCCAAATTTCCAGAAAATTTTCTAAGTGTTTAGGCCTATGGACACTATGCAGATGCATGAGCCTTGCTTAGGCGCATTACCACTATACGGGCACATGAATCTTACATTAGGCATTTCAGGTCACTTCTGGGTGCATGAACTGTTCAGGCGCACGTCCAACACTTAGGCGCCTGAACAAAGCGCATGAGTCTATACTTAGCATTTTCAGGCAAAATCTTGGGCACATGGGCACTATTTGGGCGCATGACCCCTTCTTAAAAGTTTTCTAAGGCAAATTCTAGGCGCATGGGCCCTGTTTGGGCGCATGGCCTGTACCTAGGTATTTCTAAGTCAAAATCCCAAGCGCATGGGCCCTGTTTGGGGGCATGGCCACCTCTTGTGCATTTTTCAGAATTAGAATCATCCCAGACCTACATTTGTACCTGTTCTAAGCATAAACTTAACATTCTAAGCAGCCACAACACATAAAAAAGCATAGAACATAAGCGTATACATACATAAACATACGGGTAGCATAAAACAGTTGTAAAATCCTTTTAACATGCATTTTCAGCCCCAAAACTTGTTTAAAACACATATAAAATTGGGTCTAGAACTTACCTATTGCAACCAACAAGTAAAACTCCTCCAAACTTGTGTGCACGAGAGTTCAAACACCTAAAACAAGCCAAAACAAACACCCAAATACAAACAGCACATGAAAATCGGTTTCATGGTAAAAAAACCCAACAAAACCGAGCCAAATAACATGAAAACACCCTTTCTTCCTTTCAACCGAGAGAGAACTTCAGTTCATCTTCTTTTTCTTCTTTTGTCAAAAATTAGCAGGTAATGGCTAAACATGGGCGGCCATGCCCCTTAAAAGTAAACTTTTGACTTCTATGTACTTTTACACAGAAGCCCCCCCCCCCCACTTTTGCTCTTTTTTGTTTTCTTCAAGATACTTTTCTTTCCTTCTTTTTATTACTTTTCTTTTCTTTTTATTTTGATGAAATTTCGGATGTTACACATCAACTTGAACAGATTTCACATTTGGACTTTTCTTTATTTAAATCATTACTGTTATTAACAAAATATTTTAAATGATATGAATTCCTTTTGAATTTGGCATTTAAAAAAATGTTTTCTATTCTTTGTAATAAAATTTTGAAATCTTTGTTTGCTTGACAATTGATGTTGATGACGACAATTTCTAGCCTTATGATTTGACTTGCCACACACATAACAGCACATTTTATGATATGTATTTGATGCTTGTGTATTTTGCACAAACTTTTTATGATAGCTTCAACATTTATCATAGAATCTGGCCTTAGTATTTCTTTGGCCTTATGATTCTGTAACAGTCTCTCTTATCTTTCTATCACTATGAATTGTTCGAGATGATTCTGAAAAAATTAAGGTATCCATTTTAGCTTTTTGATTCACATTTGAACCTGATGTGGAATGAACTGTAGCTTTAGCCTTTTGAGTCGTAGTTACTAGAATTGGAGCAGTGTCTTTGATACTTGTTCTACAAACATATTGTTTCACAGAGCTAGCAATAATAGAATATTTATTTTTAAAGAAACAGACATTGGTTTCTTTAAAAATATGTTCTTTTTTATCAATGTTGCCTTTTGAAACAAATCTTATCTTGATATCAGTTTTCAAGTTAGATATGGATGTTGTGACTGGTTTACTTTCTTTGGCCTTAAAATCTATTTTTGATTTCAGTTTCTTTTCTTTGTTAGATATTTTCGGCAAACATTTTTAGTACTAACAATATCTGAAATTTCTTTAACAATTGATGATGAATTTGTAGGGACTAAACATTTGGATTATAATATCATTTTAACACATACTAGATGGACAACATGCATTTCGCGTGACAACATATCAAATAACAACATGCATGCGACAACATGCATGCTTTGACACAACTCGTGCGAGAAGTTGCTGAGCAAACAACCATGTGAAATGTTTGCAATAATGCATGCAAAAGGAGGATACACATTTGATGCATGTGAAAGTTTGTAATATTTCATTCATGCGAAAGGTGCATGCTTATTACATGCATCCGACAAGTCTGCATGTATATAAATGTATGCATGCGAATCAAAGTGGGTGTGGCATATTTTAGCGAGAACAATAGTGCAAATTGAGTATGTGTGTTTTAGTTTATTTCGCTCAAAACGAGCAGATCACATTTGTGATTCGTACACCCTCAGGTGAGATCGATCTTGTATAGATTATCATTGTAATCATTCGACGTATTATATACATTTGAATTTCAATGAGTTTATCATAAACATATGAAGTACATTGTTACACAAGTGATTCAAGTAGAGTACGCACCCGTCTTCGCGTATTATCAAGTGCAACTATCAAACAAAGTTTGATTGATCGGCTTTTGGACTTTACATATGGTATCAGAGCAAGGTGTTGCACTTGATACAACCGATCATTATTCCACGATCTTCCATTCGAGGACAATAAACAAGTTAAAAGTTTAGTTAATTTTGTTGGATGTTTATCCGGTTTCATCGACGTTCAATACGAAACCGAGACACACACAATTTCATCTCAATTCGAGTCAAATTGTATGATTTGTTGAAGAAATTGAAGACTAATTCGGTTCAAACGCAATGGTTGATATGAAGTATTGATACATACACCAAGTGTTTGTATAAATGCTCAAGTGAATTTATTATACAAAATTTGATTGAGTTCTTTCCGGTTTCATCGAGGATCTATTCAAAACCGAGAACACACACAAAACCGAATCAAATCGCATGATCTTGTAAAGTTTTAAAGCTTAAAAGTTGTTACATCAAACTTAATAACCGCACATGCGAGTACCTTCCATGCGAAAGGTTTTTGTTTGAAAATTCAAAAAGTTGAAGAAATTATGTCAGGCTCGAAGTAGAATACGTCATCTTAAAGATTCAAGTTTTCTACAAATGATATCATAATCCAAGGGGGGTGATTCTAAGGACTAGATATTTGGATTACAATTTCGTTTTAACACATACTAGATGGATAACATGCGTTTCGTGCGACAACATCTCGAATAACAACATGCATACGGCATCATGCATGCTTTGACACAACTTGCGCGAGAAGTTGCTGAGCAAACAACCATGCGAAAAGTTTGGAATAATGCATGCAACAGGAGGATACACATTTGATGCATGTGAAAGTTTGTAATATTTCATTCATGCGAAAGGTGCATGCATATTACATGCATGCTACAAGTCTGCATGTATATAAATGTATGCATGTGAATCAAAGTGGGTGTGGCACATTTCAAAGAGAACAATAGTGCAAATTGAGTGTGTGTGTGTGTGTGTGTGCGTGTGTGTTTTAGTTTATTTTGCTCAAAACGAGGAGATCACGTTTGTGATTCGTCCACCCTCGGGTGAGATCGATCTTGTATCGATTATCATTGTAATCATTCGACGTATTATATACATTTGAATTTCAATTACTTTATCATAAACATATGAAGTACATTGTTACTCGAGTGATTCAAGTAGAGTGCGCACCCATCTTCGCGTATTATTAAGTGCAACTATCAAACGAAGTTCGATCGATCGGCTTTTGGACTTTACAGAATTACATGAAGATTTGTCATTACAATTTTTATTTTCAGGAAAAACTAATTCATCATCACTTTCCCAATCTTCAACCAACCAGTCCTTCTTCACACTTTTTGCAAGAAAATTGTTATGATAAATTTTAATTTCAGTTTTTATGACAGGGTCAACAGTTAGAGAGACATTGACCGGAGGTATTAAGTCTGACTTTGGTTGAAAACCTAATCCATAGATCTCTTCATCACGATCAGCAATTGATGAAGGCAAACATGTATAATCATGATTAATAGGTGGTGCAATGTTAGAATAACCAACACTACTTTTTCCACCATTAATGTTTTGTGTCATTTGAGACTTGATTATACCTTCAATCATGTTTTAGGATAACTCAAATTTTTCAACAATCATTTTGGCGGATAAGAGTTCACTGTTAAGTTTGTTGATTTCTAAAGATAGTTTATTGTAACGTGTTGTCAAATCCTTAATGTTACAATCTTTATCATGAAGATTCAATTTTGATTGATAAATTGATTTATTTAATCCATCTATCTTTTCTTTAAAAAATTTGTCATCAATTTTATATTTCCGAGCTTAATATTGAAGTTTTTCAACTTCTAAGGTCAAGCGTTCGTTATGAACTCTATATCTTTGAACCTTTTCTAAACATATATTTGAGGAAAGACTGGAATGTACCTCTTTAGTTTCTTCATGCTCTTTCTTTTCTTCAGGTAAAATATTTACCATGAAGGCTTTCAAAACAACCTTTTCTTCTGCTTTTGTTGCCGGAGTGATCTCAACAGCATTTTCACTTTCATCACAAGCAGATAGAGTAAACTCAATAGCATTTTCAGTTTCCTCAATCTTGGCTGGAGTGAACTCAATAGTCTTTTATTTCTTTTCTTCATTCTTCTTCCCTTCATTCATGTTTGATTCAGCTGGAGTAGTCTCAATAGCTACTTCATTAAGCTCCTTTTCATCCTGTACCTCTTCACCTTTCACCTCTTCAACCCTTTTCTCTTTAACTTCCTCAACTTCAACCTTTTTCTCTTTGTAAAACACACCACTTTTCAGACATTAGATATAAATTCAACTAGTGGATTGTCATCAACATGTTCTTTAATGGTTTGAATTTCTACCAACAAATTAGTGGAAAGCTTGATATCTAGGATCTCCATTTGATCTGACCAATCATATTCTCCGTCAGTCTAAGAAACTAGTGCTTTGTTGTTTGATGAACTAGCTTTGTCTCCTTTCGTTTCTACTTCCACAATCACCATCTTCTTTCCATTATCTGCTTGATTAGACCTTCCTTCAGTACATTCTCTTGCAAAGTGACTAAGTTTGTCACAGTTATAGCATCTCAAGCTTGATTTGTCAAACCCAATCTTGCTTGAATTGTTCAGGCCAACCACTTTTCTACCGGTTATTCTTGCAAAGTTCTTAGCATGATACATCACCATAGCCATCTGATACTTAATATCGTTCTCTTGTACTTCATCGGGATTAACTTGTTGTAAGTCATCTACCAAGATGTTGGGTGCACTTTGTCTTCCGGCAGAGAAAGCTTCATAGTTGTTCATAAATGAGGTAAATAGAGCTAGATGCTCTTCTGCTATCTGAATGGTTTTCTTGTTAGGTTGTGAGTTTACAACAAATGCTTGTTTTGAATGTTAAGTGGATTATTTTATGGGTAGATCGGGGGTTTGATTGAGCTTGAGCTAGATTGTAAGGATTCTGATGAAAAGCTTGGAATTGAGTCAAAGATGGATCTTTGACATTTGAATGTGCAGAAGTTGCTTATTGTTTTTCTTGACACAACTGGGAATAGCTAACATAATAATTTGGATTACTAGCGATATTAGCATATAATGGTGATGCTTTAGCTTCCATCATGTTGATGTAGTTAGCAGCTCTCTGCTTGTCATCCATATCATAAGATTTGATGGTGGAGATCAGATCACTATGGAATAAGGTGAATAAATCCTTGGTTCTCTTAATGGTAGTGCAATTGCTTTTCCAACTGTAAGGTAGTGAGTTTAACAGCTTCTTGTTCACTGAGATGTTCTCCAGTGTGATTCCTACACTTTTCATCTTGGTTATCAGCTTCATGAACCTTGACATTTGAGCGTCCAAGGTTTCACCAAATATATGATTAAACATGTTAAACTCTTGGTTCAACATGTCTTTCCTGCTTTCCCTCATATCCTTTTTTCACATAATCTGTTCTTCCATTGCATCCCATAAATCTTTGGCCCTCCTATAATCCTTGAACATGTGAGCTATTTTAGTTGTAAGTGCCATAGTGATAGCAGCATATGCCTTATCATCAAACTCCATTTTCTTCATATCCTTCTCATCCCAAAGATATTCAGGTTTAGGCATCACGTCCCCTTTCTCATTGGTATATATCGAAATATACGGGCCTTGTTTGATAGACCTCATCATCATGGGTTCAATGTATATGACATGATTCTCAAAGCAATAGACCCAATCAGGATAGTCTTCTTCGCTGAGAAGTCGAGGAGGCTTTGTGCTTATGCCGATCTCATTATCGAGGTTCAAAGTACCCGTGACGTGCTTCAAATTTGCCATTGAGAAATCTTGATTAAAAAAAAACAATTTTTTTAATCTTCAAAGTTGAAGTTCTCATGCAAAAGATAAAGTTATCACGTGAATAGTCTTAAGCAAAACTAATTCGCATAAGTTCTCGCACAAACTTATCGCGTGGAAAATTTTTTAACTGATTTTTGCGAAATTGTTCAATTTTTCACGCGAAAAGAATATTTTTGTAACTGAATTTTGCGAAATATCCAACTTTTTGCACGAACAGTAACTTCTCGCGTGTGAAACCTAAGTTTTCGCCTGTTCAATCTCAATCAACTTTGACGATTCCAGCCTACAATCAATCACCAATTTGATCAAAATTAACTAAATAATATTTCAATTAGTGATTTTAAGTTCAGTTATGATCCTAATTGTCTCTAATTGATTGAATTAAGCTCAATTAATCATAAAAACATGTCAAATCTTCATTCAACAACATAACAGCTCTCAAAATCTTCAAAAATGATCAAATATAGCATAATTTCAGTAGATCTTCAAGTAGCTTCAAATCAGATCTAAAGAACACTTCAACAAGCACTTATCAATCTTTGATTCAATCGATCTAGAGCATACCAAGCTCTGATACCAATTGTAAGGATCGGTTCATTACAAATAAGATCGATCTCGGGAAGAAAATATGGAATGTTAACTTCATGGAACAAGATTGAAAGTAAGATGAAGAACACAAATGTAAATAACTTCTTGATGATATTGCTCTCTGACTTGTAAAGTGTTACAATACGAATGAAATCAGGAAAAATGCAAAAGCTTCTTAATTACATTACAAAAGATCAATTTATACTAAACTCTAAAGTTCTCGCACGACAAACAGGTTTTCACACGACTTCCATATTTTCGCGTGAGAAGCATGTTATAGTGCGGCAACTATAACTTTTCGCGCGACATGATCTTCTTCTTTTGATTTGATTTCCCGAGCCTCTAGGTTCAACCTCTATACAAATGACTCAATTATTTGTTTAGGTCTTTTATTATAAACCCGATATGAGACTTTGTTGGCTGATTATCCAACAAAATAACATTCATCAGATTTTTCATCAAATTTTGATTTAGAATCAGATGTGTTTAACAAAGTACAACAACATCCGAAAGTTATAAATATAAAGAAAAATATTAGTTTTTTTTTAGGTTAAAATTTGCTTTTATACTTGTTATAATTTTACAAAAAAAATTACACAAAGATTTTGCAAAAAATTAAAGGTTCTTGGATAATTGTAAACACTTGGTTAAACATAATCTTTCACATAACAGATCAAATGGCTTCATAAGATAAACACTTTTGAAAAGTTGAAATTTTTTAAAGTTCAAATGGTGCGAAAAGTGATGCAACTAGTTGAACTATTCGTATGCGAAAAGTATACAGATGCGAAAAGTCTTGTGTGCGAGAACTCTCACTTCTTGTAAAAGACTATAAAAGGAACAGTTGAGCGAAAAGTATACTATTCGCATGAAAACTTCCTGAAAAAAAAATTGTCTCAAAATTCTAAGTGTTAGACCCTTATTTGCTTCAATATTAGTGTTTTTTATGGTCACATTTGGATACTAAAGTGATTAATAAGGTAGTTTGATGATAATAGATTAGATTTAAGTGTGTTTGATTAATGACCAAACTTTAAAGGACTATTACTCATTAAATTGAACAAAATTAAAACATCTTAAACCTTAATAATGACTTAATCGACACCTAATGAACATATTTTATTGGTTAAAACGCTTTGTGAATGGCTGATTGAAAATCTGAAAAATCACAGACTTATCGCATGCGAAAAGTATGTTGAAAATGAACAAACGAGAGAACTTTCAAATTCGCATAGAACTACTCACGTGAAAAGTAGACTTGTCGCATGAGAAGTTGACTCCTGGTCAAATTCAGTTTCATGCGAAAACCCATCTTGTCGCGTGAAAAGTAGAATGTGAAAACATAATGTTTTCCCGCTAATAGTTGATGTTTTCACGTGAGAAGTTTAATTTTTTCAAAATTTTTCTTAGTGTGAAAATTTTTCTTGTATGCTTATTCAACTTTGATTGATGGATTGAAGACATCACGGATTCATCATGATATTTATGCTAATCCCACTATTTATACAGACGTGATTGATCAGTTTTAGCAGTCGGCTGTAAATGAAAGGGATGAACAAGGCGAACCATGTATATCGGCAACTGTTAAAGGCAAGAGAGTTGTTATTACTACCGAAGTAATAAATGGTGTTTTGTTATTGGAAGATCAACCAAATGTGCCCGTCAAGATTGATGATGACCTATCAAAGATTACTTGAAGAGGATGGGATATGATCATACATATCCATATTTTAAGAATAAGTACTTTCCACCATTCTAGAAGTACTTATTTCATGTTGTTATACATTGCCAAAGCAATCTTAAAACTAGAATGGATAGTCTAAGTGCTATATTTGGATCCCTGCTAATATCCTTGGTCGATGATTTACGATACAACATATCCAAGGCAATTTTTGCGGAGATGCGGAAGAATGTTATAGCTACAGTTGGTAAGAAATTCATTATGTACTCACAATTCATACAGCTAATAGTGAATGCTGCTCATCCTGAGTTAGCAATATCTGATTCATCTACTTATGTTGTGATGATGATGAAGAAGGATATATTCACTTATCTTATGGGAGTTAGAGGCAATGCATGGGATGGAGCTCATTTTGCTAAACTTGGAAGATTTGTAGAAGATTATCAGGAATAGGCTCAACAGACTGATGAAGTGGTCACACAAGCTGGCCCTTCAACTACTATTCCTGAAGATGCTCCTAAAATTTCACAACGAGCTGGAACTTCGATAGATGCTGAGATAGATTCATGGTTTAGTTCGGGCAGCAAAACAGATAGTGATCAGATAGGAAATGTCCCTTCTGTTCTTTAGGAACATCCCAGAGTGCAAGAAACACCTGTCAAACGCACTGTTAAGGAACATGATGTTGATTTTCTTCCTGAAGATACACCAATTTCACGAGGAAGAAGGAAAACAATGGCAAGAAGAGCTGGTGAAAGTCCACGTGGTAGGGGTAGAGGACAAGGTGTTTTAAGAAAGCATTGGACCCCAGTAACCACTGTGTTGACTAAAGAAGATGTACCTGTCTCTGAGACTCCTGCCATAGTTAGCAACGCTGCTACATTAGAGACATCATCTACTATGCCTGCTATTGAGGATGTGTTTAGTACTCCATCGAGAAATCAAGGATTTGAGGAGATAGTAGGTATGGAGGATTTTCTTAACACTCTTCCTGCGTAAACACAAGGTACTAGTGCTTCTACTAGTTTACCTATATTTGTTACACTTGAGCAGAGAGTTATTGGAGAGGGAGATGTTAGAAAAGACTCAGATCATAGATGATATGTAGAGGCAAATATTTGAAAAGGATGAAAGGATAAAGAATCTTAAACATCAAAAAAATTTCATATTTAGTTATGTTCAGATTCTAGAGCAGAACTTAAGAGATCTCACTTCTCTTGTGCCTATCTCGTCTACATAACAAAGAACCACGAAAGTTGGAGAATCAAGTGGACAACAACTGCTGATCCCGAAACTACACAAGATGTTGCTAACACTACAGAGCATGATGTTGGTCCTGTTGTTAGAGAAAGGACAACAGAGCTGCTAATGTTGATCAAGAGCCACTTATCACCGATCATACTATGGCTAGTGAGAATCAACCTATGGTTTATACTGGAGAGGCATTTATGGAGCCTGAACATGATTTACCAATTCCTGAGCCTGGTAATGATGATGATGATTTGGATTTGGTGGATTATGACTTTAGTGATAAAGAAGAGGTTGATGATGATAAAGATGATGATAGAGATGATGGTGATAAGGGTGATGATGATAAGAAAGATGATAAGAAAGATGACGATGATGATCATGGAGGAGATGTAGGCTCTGTAGCTGGTGCATCTGGATCATTGGGTATTGACAATGTCTCTGGACCAAGTCCTGATGATACCACTGAGTATACACCATTAGACCCAGTTGTAGGAGAAGCTTATGACAGAGAATTCTCTACATTCCAGCAGAAGGTCATTGCTGAGGAGACAGAAGAAGATCTTGATGTTTTTGATGATTTGGATGAAGGAATAGATTACACAGAAATTTTAGGGAAAAGTCTTAGGGATTTATTCTAAGATATCTTGGTTGAAGAAGGGGAGATCGTTGGAGAGACGAGCACTCAAGAAATGACTGACGAGGCTGCTAATGTAACAGGACAAAGTGCAGTGCGTCAGGTTGGTAATCTTACTATTGCTGATTCTCCTCCACCAGCTTACATTCACACGCTGAGACATTCCAAACCTTTTACAAGATACGAAAACTCAGAACCAGTACTTAGCTGCGCATACGATGCGGAGAAGAAGATGTATGTGATTAAGAGAAATGGTGGAGCTATCGAGAGCTATCAGGAGGAACATGAATTCCATACACTCAGAGCATCAGATTTATATGCAATGGGTCCTATTCCATTCATCAACCCTAGTAACCATAGCAAGGTAAAGTGGATTAGGAATATGATTTGGAAGCAAAGCAAGACCAACTTCAAAGACTTTAAAACTGCCAAATCCAAAGCATTGAAGATGAGACACAAATAGATCCTAATACGAACAAACTGATGAAGATACGAGTGTTCAAACATCCGAGATATGCAAGGATGATCCCTATATATGTTCCTGTGCCAGTTAACGGCTTGTCTAAGCTAATGTGATAGAGTTGTGAGAAGGAGACGGGGCACGCGTTAATTTATTGTGTAGATAAAGATTACCATGTCATCGACCCTGTGGATTTGCTCAAATTTGGAAAATAATATTTGATGAAGTTACAGGCTTGTCCAATTGGAGCTGATGAATTTGTATATTTCATAGCAGCACAGTTTGGTTGGATGATCACGAAGGCCCTGGACAACAAGATGTATGCATATGGAGGCAATTACAAGGTGGATGATGTGGACTTCTAACGCATTGATTTACCGAGCCTAGGGGGAGATTGTAGGGGTTGAACCCTGAGGGTCGGGAAATCAAATCAAGATAAAGAAGATCAAGTCGCGCGAAAAATTATAAGTTTTCGCGTGATAACTTGCTTCTCGTGCAACAACTTGGAAGTCACGCAAGAACATGTTAGTCGCACGAGAACTTTAGAGTTTAGTATAAATAGATCGTTTGTAACGTAGTTAAGAGGGCTTTTGCATTTTTCTGATTTCATTCGTATTGAAACACTTTACAAGTCAAAGAGCAATATCATCAAGAAGTTATTTACATTTCTGTCCTTCGACTTACTTTCAATCAGGTTCCCTAAAGTTAACATTCCGCATTTTCTTCACGAGATCGATCTTATTTGTAATGAACTGATCCTTACAAAGGGGATGTTTGCGGCTGAAATGGGGATTAGGGTTGGGGATTGGGCTTATATCCGTCGTTTCATAAAATCGTTTTAACGTTAAGCGATTTAACTTTTTCTACACTAAAACCACAAAATGCTCACATAATATCAAATAAACATTAATAACATGAAATAATATTTATTTTTCTAGTTCAAAGTCATTTTAATAATTTTCAAAAGTTGAAAATACGCGAAAACGCATAAATGCCAGAAATTTCTCAATTTTCGCAACTGAGCTAAACATTTAATCACATAATCATATAACACGTAATTTCACACCAATTATGATTATTTGAAACTATTTTGAAAAATCACCAACGTTCATGGACAGACGCAAGTATGATCCGGCAATTCTTCGAATTACCGTTACGTGAAAGGTTCTTGAATGTTTGCGTAATAAATGACGCATTTAAGTAAACAACATTAAATGCATAAATGTATGAACAGAAAACCATGTTTTTATTGATCGAAAAGTGACCTGAAAATACCAGGGGTCACAATATGAAATATGTTTTGTAGAAAATGAAAGGAAGGAAGGGGAAAAAGAAAATCGGAAGGAACCTGAAGATCACTTTGTAGTGAAAGCTTATAAGATCCAAATTTCCTAATTAGATCATATGGATGATGCTATGATTATTTTGATTAGCATATTGTTTGTTACATGACTGGAGAAATTTTATTTTCAGTAAAATTTTTGCCTTATAATCATAAGTTATCCGCGTAGTATTTATAGTGCCATAATTGAATCTATAATTTAAAACATTAAAGATAGAGTGACATGAAACATATAATTAACGAGCACCATTAGCTATGTAACTCATGTCAAGTATAAAGATTGAAAACCCTAAGGTAGCGTTTTGTACGTAGTAATGAGTGGCGAAATGAAATGAACCATTAAGGGTGAATGAAAAAAGACATGTTAGGTTGGTGACCGTAATTAAATGAACCATCACAAATTAGATTTCATTCCCTTAATTTCATTCGAACCACACCCTCTTCTTTTTTTTTTTTTTCATTACAATCATTTTTTCATCCTTAGTCACCAACACCACCCACCCACCTACCACAACAACCACCACTGTCACCAAGATCAATCATCACTGGCCACCACCACCACCCCCAACCACCGTCACCCTTAACCACCACCACCGCCGCCTCGCACCACCGCCACGCACCACCTCCGCCGGCCACCACCACACACTGGCCATCATTTCTTCATATTTTCCTACCTAACAAACAATATAAAGTAATAGAGTTAATTACATGAAAGGTCCCTGTGATTAGGCCTGTTTTCACTTTCGGTCCCCAGGTTTGAAAAACTACAAGGTCGGTCCAAATGTTTGACAAAACGTAACAGAAAAGCTCCCCATCATGGATGGCCGTTATCTTTTTCCGTTAAGTGCTTGTAAAATGACTATAATATCCCTCACTATTAAAATTCAATATTTATAAAAAATAGGACCTATAACTTCATCTTCAACCCCAACCATAACCACCATTATTCTACCAAACCACCACCACCACATCCAACCTTCCCACCATGGATCTGCCACCACCATACCTACCACTACAGACCATACGTGCCACCATCAACCGCCTCACCTTACGCTCTTCCAACACAATCCATCTTTTCAAACCTCACCTTCCACCACCACCATCCCATCTTCTTCGTTCTCGATCAGCCACCACTATCAGCCGGCCCAGTCAATTTGCATATCTAAACCACCAATCTTAACTTCCATAGTCGATTTCAACCTCCACTACTGGCTCCACTACCATGAATGCCACGCCACATAATAGGGGTTAATTTGCAGATCTGTAATCAGGGTGAATTTGCGGTTGATCGATGATTACGATCTAGGTGTCAGAGATTCCCGGAGTTCTTGGAAGAATCGGCGACAATAGCGAGTTAGTGATGAAGAAGAGTTTATAGCTGGAGGCATGGGTGGCGAGATTGGGATGAAGAACTCTCTCAGTTGGGGGCGGATCGACGGTGGTTCGACTATGGCAGTGGAGGTGGGTGAGCGGTGAATGGAAGGTGATGACTGCCATGGGTGGGATGATGGTAGTGGGTTCAAGAGAGTGATGTTGTGGATATTAGCGATTGTTGGTGGCGGTGAATGTTTGTTGAAAGGGGTTGTGGGTGTTGTGCATGGTGGCTGGTGGGTGTGGTGTATGGTGGTGGTGGTCGTCTAAAAGACCACTGGTGGTTGAATAAGAGAGATTGAGGGTGAAGGTTTTGTTTTATTTGATTTTTTTAAACAGGGGTATAACGATTATTTTTAAAAAAGTTAACAGAAAAAGATAACTGTCATCCACGACGGGGACCTTTTGTGTTATGTTTTGTCAAACTTATGGACCGACCTTGTAGTTTTTCAAACCTGGGGACCGAGAGTAAAAACAGGCCTAAGCATAGGGACATTTCATGTAATTAACTCAAACTAATAATTTATTCCATTATTATATGATAACCAAACAGAGTAATAGAATGTAATGATTCATTGTATTCCTTCATCCATTTTATTCCCTCATCCATTCCATTAACTCATACCAAACAAACCCTAAATTGGATCTAACGGATGGCCGAATAAGTTTAAAATGTAACTATCTTGATTGAACACTATAGAGTCATTATATGAGATATAATGAGATCTTCTTGGATCTAATCATTGCTTCAATATGACTAAAACTGTTTTATCATCCAACCCATTCCATAGGAAATTATTCTATGAGGTAAGATGAACTCTGAAAAATGAAAATGATTCTCATTAATGAAACTCTATGATAAGTGGTTGGACAAGATACGTTGAATCCTATCTGACATAGATCTTCTAAAAGAGTGAAGTAACACAGTTGTCATGGTTAATAAAAGTGGTTAGACAAGATACGTTGAAGCCTATACTAGCAAAAAACAAAAGTTCAAACAAAACAGGTGTCCAACACCATATGAGATATGAAATAGGATGAGTACTACAAAATATTCAAGGAAAATAAGAAATTTTCATAAAAGATGAAAAAGTTTCCGTGCGAATTTTTTTTTTATATATTTAAATGGCCATTGATGTTTTCTAGATTATAAGAGTAAGATAGTATGAAACTATCAATGACAAGCACCTATACCTGAGTTAGAACAATACGTAAAAGGTTGCTAAGATTCTAATGGTATAAATAGTTAGAAATAGAATACAAAGACATATAAATTTTAAAACAAAGTGACATCATGGTTAATAAGAACAAGATGGCAGATGTAAATGTGAATGATTAAAAAGTAAACAAAGAATGCTTACGATTTTGAACTTTTACAAATTAAAGCTATAATCAATCTTAAAACAAAGTGACATGCAACTGAATTTTAGAGTGAAAATCACTAAATTTCGGACTTGAAATGTTGGGAATGTCAAAAGGTGGATGTAGGTATGCATATCACCATCGCATAAGGTATGCATATCAACTCGAAAACATTAAAAAAACACATAAAAAAGTGAAAATCTAGAACTCAACTATTTCTTTGACTCTTAAAAAACCCATGACAATAGCATCACCCGTAGAGTCTCTCTAGATCTACGAAAATGAGTTCAAGATTTAACCCTTATCATCTAGAACACATCATATATCGTCAAAGGATTTAGTCAAGATCACCCTATCTCTTTCTTGATTTGGCCAATTTTTAAGCTTATCTGCACTTTTTCTCTCCAACTCAATGTTCTCTCTCTTCTTTCTTTTTTTAACAGCTTAAGACGTAAAACAATTAAGGAAGGGAGAAGGCTGTCATCTTTTATATGGGCACGTTGGAGAGACGAGCACTCAAGAAATGACTGACGAGGCTGCTAATGTAACAGGACAAAGTGCAGTGCGTCAGGTTGGTAATCTTACTATTGCTGCTTCTCCTCCACCAGCTTACATTCACACGCTAAGACATTCCAAACCTTTTACAAGATACGAAAACTCAGAACCAGTACTTAGCTGCGCATACGATGCGGAGAAGAAGATGTATGTGATTAAGAGAAATGGTGGAGCTATCGAGAGCTATCAGGACGAACACGAATTCCATACACTCAGAGCATCAGATTTATATGCAATGGGTCCTATTCCATTCATCAACCCTAGTAACCATAGCAAGGTAAAGTGGATTAGGAATATGATTTGGAAGCAAAGCAAGACCAACTTCAAAGACTTTAAAACTGCCAAATCCAAAGTCATTGAAGATGAGACACAAATAGATCCTAATACGAACAAACTGATGAAGATACGAGTGTTCAAACATCCGAGATATGCAAGGATGATCCCTATATATGTTCCTGTGCCAGTTAACGGCTTGTCTAAGCTAATGTGATAGAGTTGTGAGAAGGAGACGGGGCACGCGTTAATTTATTGTGTAGATAAAGATTACCATGTCATCGACCCTGTGGATTTGCTCAAATTTGGAAAATAATATTTGATGAAGTTACAGGCTTGTCCAATTAGAGCTGATGAATTTGTATATTTCATAGCAGCACAGTTTGGTTGGATGATCACGAAGGCCCTGGACAACAAGATGTATGCATATGGAGGCAATTACAAGGTGGATGATGTGGACTTCTAACGCATTGATTTACCGAGCCTAGGGGGAGATTGTAGGGGTTGAACCCTGAGGGTCGGGAAATCAAATCAAGATAAAGAAGATCAAGTCGCGCGAAAAATTATAAGTTTTCGCGTGATAACTTGCTTCTCGTGCAACAACTTGGAAGTCACGCAAGAACATGTTAGTCGCACGAGAACTTTAGAGTTTAGTATAAATAGATCGTTTGTAATGTAGTTAAGAGGGCTTTTGTATTTTTCTGATTTCATTCGTATTGAAACACTTTACAAGTCAAAGAGCAATATCATCAAGAAGTTATTTACATTTCTGTCCTTCGACTTACTTTCAATCAGGTTCCCTAAAGTTAACATTCCACATTTTCTTCACGAGATCGATCTTATTTGTAATGAACTGATCCTTACAAAGGGGATGTTTGCGGCTGAAATGGGGATTAGGGTTGGGGATTGGGCTTATATCCGTCGTTTCATAAAATCGTTTTAACGTTAAGCGATTTAACTTTTTCTACACTAAAACCACAAAATGCTCACATAATATCAAATAAACATTAATAACATGAAATAATATTTATTTTTCTAGTTCAAAGTCATTTTAATAATTTTCAAAAGTTGAAAATACGCGAAAACGCATAAATGCCAGAAATTTCTCAATTTTCGCAACTGAGCTAAACATTTAATCACATAATCATATAACACGTAATTTCACACCAATTATGATTATTTGAAACTATTTTGAAAAATCACCAACGTTCATGGACAGACGCAAGTGTGATCCGGCAATTCTTCGAATTACCGTTACGTGAAAGGTTCTTGAATGTTTGTGTAATAAATGACGCATTTAAGTAAACAACATTAAATGCATAAATGTATGAACAGAAAACCATGTTTTTATTGATCGAAAAGTGACCTGAAAATACCAGGGGTCACAATATGAAATATGTTTTGTAGAAAATGAAAGGAAGGAAGGGGAAAAAGAAAATCGGAAGGAACCTGAAGATCACTTTGTAGTGAAAGCTTATAAGATCCAAATTTCCTAATTAGATCATATGGATGATGCTATGATTATTTTGATTAGCATATTGTTTGTTACATGACTGGAGAAATTTTATTTTCAGTAAAATTTTTGCCTTATAATCATAAGTTGTCCGCGTAGTATTTATAGTGCCATAATTGAATCTATAATTTAAAACATTAAAGATAGAGTGACATGAAACATATAATTAACGAGCACCATTAGCTATGTAACTCATGTCAAGTATAAAGATTGAAAACCCTAAGGTAGCGTTTTGTACGTAGTAATGAGTGGCGAAATGAAATGAACCATTAAGGGTGAATGAAAAAAGACATGTTAGGTTGGTGACCGTAATTAAATGAACCATCACAAATTAGATTTCATTCCCTTAATTTCATTCGAACCACACCCTCTTCTTTTTTTTTTTTTTTCATTACAATCATTTTTTCATCCTTAGTCACCAACACCACCCACCCACCTACCACAACAACCACCACTGTCACCAAGATCAATCATCACTGGCCACCACCACCACCCCCAACCACCGTCACCCTTAACCACCACCACCGCCTCCTACCACCGCCGCCTCGCACCACCGCCACGCACCACCTCCGCCGGCCACCACCACACACTGGCCATCGTTTCTTCATATTTTCCTACCTAACAAACAATATAAAGTAATAGAGTTAATTACATGAAAGGTCCCTGTGATTAGGCCTGTTTTCACTTTCGGTCCCCAGGTTTGAAAAACTACAAGGTCGGTCCAAATGTTTGACAAAACGTAACAGAAAAGCTCCCCGTCATGGATGGCCGTTATCTTTTTCCGTTAAGTGCTTGTAAAATGACTATAATATCCCTCACTATTAAAATCAATATTTATAAAAATAGGACCTATAACTTCATCTTCAACCCCAACCATAACCACCATTATTCTACCAAACCACCACCACCACATCCAACCTTCCCACCATGGATCTGCCACCACCATACCTACCACTACAGACCATACGTGCCACCATCAACCGCCTCACCTTACGCTCTTCCAACACAATCCATCTTTTCAAACCTCACCTTCCACCACCACCATCCCATCTTCTTCGTTCTCGATCAGCCACCACTATCAGCCGGCCCAGTCAATTTGCATATCTAAACCACCAATCTTAACTTCCATAGTCGATTTCAACCTCCACTACTGGCTCCACTACCATGAATGCCACGCCACATAATAGGGGTTAATTTGCAGATCTGTAATCAGGGTGAATTTGCGGTTGATCGATGATTACGATCTAGGTGTCAGAGATTCCCGGAGTTCTTGGAAGAATCGGCGACAATAGCGAGTTAGTGATGAAGAAGAGTTTATAGCTGGAGGCATGGGTGGCGAGATTGGGATGAAGAACTCTCTCAGTTGGGGGCGGATCGACGGTGGTTCGACTATGGCAGTGGAGGTGGGTGAGCGGTGAATGGAAGGTGATGACTGCCATGGGTGGGATGATGGTAGTGGGTTCAAGAGAGTGATGTTGTGGATATTAGCGATTGTTGGTGGCGGTGAATGTTTGTTGAAAGGGGTTGTGGGTGTTGTGCATGGTGGCTGGTGGGTGTGGTGTATGGTGGTGGTGGTCGTCTAAAAGACCACTGGTGGTTGAATAAGAGAGATTGAGGGTGAAGGTTTTGTTTTATTTGATTTTTTTAAACAGGGGTATAACGATTATTTTTAAAAAAGTTAACAGAAAAAGATAACTGTCATCCACGACGGGGACCTTTTGTGTTATATTTTGTCAAACTTATGGACCGACCTTGTAGTTTTTCAAACCTGGGGACCGAGAGTAAAAACAGGCCTAAGCATAGGGACATTTCATGTAATTAACTCAAACTAATAATTTATTCCATTATTATATGGTAACCAAACAGAGTAATAGAATGTAATGATTCATTGTATTCCTTCATCCATTTTATTCCCTCATCCATTCCATTAACTCATACCAAACAAACCCTAAATTGGATCTAACGGATGGCCGAATAAGTTTAAAATGTAACTATCTTGATTGAACACTATAGAGTCATTATATGAGATATAATGAGATCTTCTTGGATCTAATCATTGCTTCAATATGACTAAAACTGTTTTATCATCCAACCCATTCCATAGGAAATTATTCTATGTGGTAAGATGAACTCTGAAAAATGAAAATGATTCTCATTAACGAAACTCTATGATAAGTGGTTGGACAAGATACGTTGAATCCTATCTGACATAGATCTTCTAAAAGAGTGAAGTAACACAGTTGTCATGGTTAATAAAAGTGGTTAGACAAGATACGTTGAAGCCTATACTAGCAAAAAACAAAAGTTCAAACAAAACAGGTGTCCAACACCATATGAGATATGAAATAGGATGAGTACTACAAAATATTCAAGGAAAATAAGAAATTTTCATAAAAGATGAAAAAGTTTCCGTGCGAATTTTTTTTTTATATATTTAAATGGCCATTGATGTTTTCTAGATTATAAGAGTAAGATAGTATGAAACTATCAATGACAAGCACCTATACCTGAGTTAGAACAATACGTAAAAGGTTGCTAAGATTCTAATGGTATAAATAGTTAGAAATAGAATACAAAGACATATAAATTTTAAAACAAAGTGACATCATGGTTAATAAGAACAAGATGGCAGATGTAAATGTGAATGATTAAAAAGTAAACAAAGAATGCTTACGATTTTGAACTTTTACAAATTAAAGCTATAATCAATCTTAAAACAAAGTGACATGCAACTGAATTTTAGAGTGAAAATCACTAAATTTCGGACTTGAAATGTTGGGAATGTCAAAAGGTGGATGTAGGTATGCATATCACCATCGCATAAGGTATGCATATCAACTCGAAAACATTAAAAAAACACATAAAAAAGTGAAAATCTAGAACTCAGCTATTTCTTTGACTCTTAAAAAACCCATGACAATAGCATCACCCGTAGAGTCTCTCTAGATCTACGAAAATGAGTTCAAGATTTAACCCTTATCATCTAGAACACATCATATATCGTCAAAGGATTTAGTCAAGATCACCCTATCTCTTTCTTGATTTGGCCAATTTTTAAGCTTATCTGCACTTTTTCTCTCCAACTCAATGTTCTCTCTCTTCTTTCTTTTTTTAACAGCTTAAGACGTAAAACAATTAAGGAAGGGAGAAGGCTGTCATCTTTTATATGGGCACATTAGGGAAAATCTCCACTGGTCACATCTTTTTTCTTTGAACTATTACGATGTTACACTTTTAACCTCATACTTTGAAGTTAACTTTATTTTCTAAAATTTTGGGTGTTACATTTTGGCTTATACATGAACTTGAAAATGATTTTCATTATAAAACACAGACCTACGAGTGTGTTAAGAGAGCAAGACTGTATTTGCTACACTCACTCAATGGTACTTTATTTCTTGATTCTTTAAATTATGGTGTTTATTTGCATCTTCTTACTCATTTAAGATATTAAATGAATGTGGTCTGCTTAGTTCGGCATGTGCGATGCTTGCATGTCGATACATAAACTTATGCAAAACAACAACCCTAAAGCCACATATTACTTATTTACTTGTGGCCCTGATATATTGTTGCAATTACTGACGTAGGAGACTAGTTGTGACTTCTTATATTTACGAAGAGTATAAATTAAAAAAATACGCTTCCAAGTTATGTAAAAATAATGTGTATATATTAATTTAAAACTAATAGAATCTTATTAACATGATTTTGTATATATTTTGTAGGTGGAATGTTTGGTTTGGGTTTTCTAGAACCCTAAATCATTCACTCAAGCACTATCATTCACTACTACAGTCTTTACAAAGAAACAACGTATTTAAAATTATACTTTAAATTATATTATATTTTGATAAAATAAGTGTTTTGTTAACAATATTATAAAACGGAACATGTATATGTTTTACATGATTTGGTGTTAATATATTATATTCTTTCTTTAAATAGTTAACCCAAAAATTGTATTTTTATGTACAAAATAACTATTCCAAAAATATAAGGATACCGAAGATATGATATGACTCTCATATTTTATAAAATTTGTTGAACCCATTTACAAAGTCGGGACTAAGATAATTTGAAATAGTTCAAGGAATACCTCAAGATTTAATATTTGGCATGATTGATCACATACGCCTTCATAAATCCAACAGGAAATGAAATTTGAAGGATTAGAAAACTGAACATGACTACTATTATAAGATGTGGCGGGGGTCTTGGTTAAATAGTGTTGTGCATGGGGGATTAGTAATACAAATGTGGCGAGTGAAGAGTATATGACATGGTTCATGACAAGAACAACATCTTATGTTTCTAACCCAAGCCGGAACCTTACAAAGGCATCAAAAATATCGCAGTAGATTTGAACACTTGGCATGTTGTTTTTGTTAGATAATTTATTTTTCATATTTTTTTGTAAGAATATACATATTACAAGAAGAGTAAATTGCCATTTTCGTTCTTGAGTTTTTAACTGTTTTGTCATTTCCATTCAAAAATAATTATTTTCCCTTCTGGCTCCCTAACTTTTTAAAAAATTATCATTCTCATCCACTCTCGTTAATAAAGTTAGTTTGAAGGTTAAGGTTGATTAAAATCAACCCATGTGAGGGTAACAATGTCCTGTTACACTATAAATGTATAACTTTAACCTAAAACACATGAAGGCTTCAAGATTATCATCGATTGTTCAACTATTCCTTCAATACAACTAATCCAGTGCAAATCAATCAAAGCAACATTGATTCTACAAAATCTGACTATTCGACTATTAATCGAGTCTTCAAAATCAACCAGCAAGAGTTCGTTTAGTGAGATCGTCCAATATCAATGGATATTCAAGATACTTGTACGTGGTCTTTACGAAAATTTGTGAAGATTATGATATAGCTGCAATGTATGGCAAGTTATTTCCTATTTGAAGTTGAAATCTTTATTGAAATCATAAAACTTTGTTAAAAATTATTTTAATTTTGCATTTTAGGTAAAACCCACAGCTATTTTACAATGGAATTTCACCATGGGGGAGAGTTTAGCAAGTTTTCGGATACAATATATCACAATGGTACTGTTAATTATATTGACATGGTTGACGCCTATAATTTCTCAATTAGTAGCGTTCATAATATGTTAGAGAAACTTGGTTATCCAAAAGAAGATGTAAAGAGACAACATTTTAAGATTCCAGGTGAGGAATTGGATTTTGGTTTAAGACCATTAGCTAATGAAGCTGATGTTATTATGTTGACAAAGTATGTTGAGAAGCATAAAGTTATTAAGGTGTATGTGGAGCATGTTAGAGATGGTGATGATAATGAAGATTCTGACTTCATAGTAGATAAGATAACTTGGTTGAAGATGTTAATATAGATATAGCTGAATTTAGAGCAATAGTTGACTATGAAGATAGAGATCTTGTTATTGATGAATATGTTAATCTAGATGATGAGCTTGACCTTGATGATTTTGACAGTCCAAGACTATCTATTGATTGTCCCTTCTATCTTGATCAAGCTTTTGGTAGTAAAGATTATATAAGGGCCATGGTCAAAAAGCATACAATAGATTATAGAAGACAATTGTATATCATAAAGAATGATAAAGACAGATTTCGTGTGGTGTGTTTGGGAATAAATCTAAATATGGGTAGCGGTGAAAGTAGTAAGGAAGGGACAAAACATGGCTACGTGAAATTGGGTACTTCTACAAAGTCCAAACCTAAATAATGATCCCCACACCCACTTGCCCTTGGAGATTGGACATAATAAACCAAAAAAGAGAAGGGTCTTGGGTTGTTAAAACTTTAATCAATGAACATAGTTGTCTACAAACCAGTGATGTTAAGTTATGAATCATAAGTTGGTTAGCCAAGGAGATTGAACCAACCATAAGAGTAAACCCTACCATACCATTAAGAGCTCTTCAAGATATGTTACATGAGAAATTCCAGGTTCAAGTCACATCTCAAAAGATATTGGACCAAAAGAACCAATGAGCCTGATCAGAAAAACCTTTAAGTCCCACAGACATTACAACAACTAAAGTAGTCTGCAACAGCTGAAGACATCAACTGATAACAAGGTCTGAAGACAATGTCTGAAGTGAAAGAGCTGAAGACAAAGTCTGAAGTGAAAAAGCTGAAGACAAAGTCTGAAGCTAAAGAACTGAAGACAAAGTCTGAAGACAAAAGCTGAAGACAAAGACTGAAGACCAAGTTTCAGATGTTGTCACAACAGCTGAAGAAGACCTCTTCAGTAGTTGTGATGGTTTCCTTTCAGTAGTTATATTTTCCTTTCAGTTCTTTTGTAATCAGTAGTTTTATTTTCATCTTGTACTTAGCATACTCTGAGATGTTCTCAGTTGTTGTGAACATTCTCAGTAGTTTGCTTACTTTCAGTTGTTTGTAATAATTATGTTAAATGTCTCTATCAATTGACATCAGCAGACGTCACATTCCTTTATATAAGTAACGTTGACCTATTTGTAAGGTGTGTAGCTTAGCGCAGCTTAGTGAAGCTTAGCGGCCGCCATACCGAAGCATTTGTGCATGAATGATATTATCCCTTTTGCAGAAAACCCTCTTTCTCTATAACCGTGTACTGTTCCATTGAATATCTATTGTGTTCTTGCTATATTTGTCTAATTCTTGTTCTAATTCCGCTGCGATTCAACTCTAATTGATCAAACTTAGATCACTGATCCTGTCAAATGGTATCAGAGCAGGTTAATCATTGATCGGTTTAACAATTGATCATTGAAACTGCTATTTCGATATCTAAAGTTTGATCGAATTAGCATATTTGCAAGAATTGGTTATAGAGATTGATCTTCTGCTGCTTCTGGTTAGTCAATTTGAGTTTCTTCTTGGTTCATATTGAGTTTGTTGTGTTTTTGTGCTAAATCTGTTGAAACTTGATTAAATTGGTTTGAATCTGAGAATGACTACTCCATCTAATGACCCTCACAATACTGGCTCCTCAACCAAGCCTCCGATGCTGGTTAGGAGTGAGTATAACATATGGCAACGAAGAATGCTCCACCACCTGTCTGTTAACAGTTCAGGTTGTTGGACATCTGTGGTTCACGGTCCACACAAGCCTATGGTGAACAATCCGGAGACCAACCAAATGGTTCCGAAGAAGAAGGAGCAATACTCAGATGAAGATCGTAAACTGTTTGAGATTGATGCTAAAGCCCATGGAATTCTGGCCATGGCACTGCCTAATGAAATCTATTCTGGGCTTATGCATCATGACACTGCTCATGACCTCTGGAATGCTTTGAAGGAACAATTCGGAGGAACTGATGAGGTCTTAGCAAACAACAGAGAAATCCTCGCCCAAAAATATGAGACATTCTCTCATAGGAAGGGTGAGACACTGACTCAACAGTTTGAGCGTTTCTCCTGCTTGATCTCTGAGCTGAAAATGGTCAAGCATGAGTATACTAACAGCCAGATGAACAACAGATTCCTCAAATCACTGCTTGAGAGATGGGACACATATACCATTGTCCTAAGCTCCAGTGCAAATCTGGATAGCCTATCTCTCACCCAACTCCATGGGAAACTGCTTACATTTGAAAGAGAGATAGAGCAGAAAAGGAAACTGGCATCATCAGGAAAGCTCACTGATGACTTTGTACCAGGGAACACTGCCTTGGTCGGTCATGAGTCAGAATATGCTGGATTAGAAAGCCATTATGATGAGCATATAGATTTCTCTTCAAACAGTTCTGATCATGCATTTATTGGTGTTGACAGTCATTCTGGGTGTAATAGTGATAATTTATGCTTTATCATGGATGATTTGATAGGTATTGCTGATGATGATTTAGAAGAGATGGATATTTTGAGCCAAATGGCCTTGATCAATATCAGATCTCAAAAGTTCTACAAGAGAACTGGTAGGAAATTTCCAGGACTCTCTGGCAAAACCAAAGTTGGTTTTGACAAGAGTAAGTTGAGGTGTCACAAATGCCACAGGCTTGGGCACTTTGCAAGAGAGTGTAGATCAACTGGATCTAACTCCTCTGCACCCTTTGTGACCTTTCCAAGCAATAGTTCACAAAACAAAGGGCAACATCCTGCTAGTTCTGGTCATCACTCACAACCTCAATCTCCTGCATATTTTGTCCCTCAGGGTCCAATGCCATATCCATATCCCTGCTATTACATGCCACAGCCAAATCCAGTTCAAGTTCTTATAGCACAACAACCTCAAGCCCTACCTGAGCCTCAACCATCTCCATCACAATCTCAACCTCATCACAGCTTCTTCACACCAGGAGTTGTTGACTGGAGCAGCTCACCAGATGATCTTTCTGGTTTCAATGAGCAATTATTTGCTGGTGCTGGTCAACATGGTGGTGAACATCCTTTTGGGAATCTTGCTCTCATGGCCCTGGAGTCTACTGAGGGTTCTTGCTCCAATGCATCATCTTCACAGGTAACCCAGGTATCTTCTGAGGCTAAAGCCAAGTTATGTTCTGAATCATGCATAGCTGCCTTTGTCTCTATTAGAGAGGCAAATGTAGCTTTAATCAATCAAAATCTTGAGCTTGAGAAAACTATTTCCAAAAGAAAAGCTGAGTATGAGTCTGCTCTTAATGACAAAGATGATGAGATTTACAAGCTTAAATGCCAACTTAATGATGAAAAGGCTAAGGTAGAGGTCATACTTGAGAACCACAGAAGTCTCAAAGAGACACTTGCAGCTACCCAAGTTGAGTGTGACCGCTGGGTAACATCCTGCAAGGGATTTGAAATGCTTCTCAGCAAGCAAACAGCTTCAAATGTGAAGTTTGGAATAGGTTAAATCATACTGCACCACCTACTGATTTTACTTCAAAATCAATAGTAAAATCTGAAGGTGAAAGTAATTTCCAAACCACATCATCATGTGATTCATCCTCAAATGATAATACAAAATTAGAGGATGAAGTCAGTGTTAAGATCTCAGCAAATCAATTGCCTGATGGTTTAAATGCTGATAAACACATGAAGCTGAGCAATTCAGATGTTGTCCCTCAAAGTACTCCAAGTACTGAAGGGCAAGTCACAACATCTGAAAAGCATTTCAAATCTGCTGAAATAAAAGGATTAACAACTGCTGAGGAATCTATCATACGGTCTTTCAGGACGGATAGAGAACAGCTGAAGAACAAGTCTTCAGTTGTTACCGATCCTTCAGTACTTAACACAAGTACTGAAAGGAGGAAAGTACTGAAGATCACACCTTCAGTAGTTTCCACTTCAGCAGTTGATCAATCCAAGATGAAGAATAAGCCATGTGAAATATGTGGTAAATTCAATTATCTATCTGATGAATTCTGGTACAAAAAGGGTTCCAAACTCAACAGAGATAAGCTCATTAAAGGAGAGATTAATAAAATGAAAAATGAGTTTGAGACCAAGTTTGTACCACAGTCATCTCAAACTGATAAACCCAAGGCCTCACCAAAATCCAAAAAGAAGGATGGGGTTTATCAGAAAACAGCTGATAGTGTTCCTCATGATAAACATCAGACTAAGTCTGTGAATTTCAAGAAGGAGGAAATGGTGGGTCACAGGAACTCATCAAAAACAAGTACTGATGTGTCAAATGAGCTGAAGGCTTTAGCAACAAATCAGACACAACTTGTTATGATGGTTCAACATTTGTTGGGGAGAGTTAACCAACTAGATGCACCTGTGATCAAACCACTGAAAAGGAAATCCAAGCCCAAATCTAAGAAATCTATTTCAACACCATCTCCACCTTCATCAGCTGTTAATCATGAGAAACAAGTTATGGTTAAATCTGTTGATGAAAACAGACCCAAAACCAAAAAGGTTTGGGTCTCTAACGCTAACTAGTTTCTTATGATAAATGCAGGGTTCTTCAGCATGCCAAAGAAGCATCTGGTATGTAGACAGTGGAGGATCTATGAATATGACTGGGAGCAGTTCTCTTCTTAATGACTACTCTCAAGGAAAGAAGGGATTTGTCTCATTTGGAAATGATGCTAAGGGTTACATCATCAGGAAAGGATTTGTGTCAAATGGAGAAATCAATTTTGATGATGTTAACCATGTGGAGAATCTTAAGTATAATCTACTGAGTGTCAGTCAGATGTGTGATAAAGGGCATGTTGCACTTTTCACAAGCCAGAACTACCGGATTCTGTCTTCCAAAGTTTTGAGGCTGATTGACAAGGTATTGGATGAACATACTCTCCTGAAGGCCAACAGGATAGGAAGAGTATATGCCTTGGATTTGTCAAAGAAGATTGATTTAAAAGGTCATCCTTGCCTGTTCTCCAAGGCCTCTCCTCAGGAATCTAAACTGTGGCATAGAAGGCTAGGTCATGTTAATCTCAAAAACATGAATCAGCTGATCCATAATAGTTTAGTGAGAGGTCTACCAATAAAGGAGTTCCACTGTGATGAAACCTGCACTGCTTGTTTAAAAGGAAAACAACACAAAGTTTCATTCCCTCCTGTAGAAGAACCAAAGTCCACTGCCTGCTTGCAATTACTGCACATGGATCTCTTTGGTCCTGTGAGAGTAATGAGCATGGTAAAGAAGAAATACTGTCTGGTAATTGTGGATGATTACTCCAGATTTGTATGGACCTTCTTCTTGCATTCAAAGGATGAGGCTGCTCAGACAATTATTAACTTTGTGTTGTATGTTGAGAAGCAGTATTCCCTATCAGTCAAGTGTATAAGAAGTGATAATGGAACTAAATTTAGAAACCATACACTTGATGATTTCTATCTTTCAAAAGGAATCAATAGGCAGTATAGCATCCCAAGGACTCCAGAACAAAATGGAGTAGTGGAGAGAAAGAACAGGACCCTAATTGAAGCTGCAAGGTCCATGTTGGCTGACTCTAGTTTGCCACTGACCTTTTGGGCTGAAGCTGTCAACACAGCATGCTATGTGCAAAATAGAGCTTTAGTGAATTAGAGGTTGATGAAGACTCCTTATGAAGTTCTACATCATTTGCTCCTCTAATTTCATTCTTCAGAGCATTTGGGTGTCCTTGTTACATTCTCAACACAAAGGATCAACTCCAAAAGTTTGATTCTAAGGTGGATGCAGGGTATTTTGTTGGGTATTCATCCACTTGCAAGGCTTACAGAGTGTTCAACTGCAGAACAAAGATGGTTGAAGAAACCTTTCATGTGAAGTTCAATGAATCTCTTAAGGAAAAAATCCCACAAAACCCTGTGGAGTTGTTTGATCTGGACATACTGCAATATGTTCCTTATCAGCCTCCAGCTGTTGCAGATCATGTAAATTCATCACCTTCTGCATCTAGTCATCCATCTGGTGGTACTGATGTTGATGATGATCCCAGTACTCACCTATTCAAGTTTAGTGATCAACTGCCTGAGTCTACTAAACTTGATGTTCCTAT
Organism: Flaveria sonorensis; assembly: GCA_025506505.1. Lineage (NCBI taxonomy): Eukaryota > Viridiplantae > Streptophyta > Magnoliopsida > Asterales > Asteraceae > Flaveria > Flaveria sonorensis. Next base: position 45,534,555 of record CM046435.1, read on the forward strand.
AGCTTCAGTAGCACCATCCACAACAAATGCTGATGAGATTTCTGAATCCTCTACTTCATTTGACTTGCCATCTAATACTTGGTTTCAAGAATATGGATCAACATCTGTTGCTGCTGAGCGTGCTACAAACACTTGCACAGATCTCATAGTGTACCAAGAGCTGAAGAATCACCCAATGTCTCAAATCATTGGTGATATCAATGCTGGTGTCTCAACTAGAAGTCAAGTGTCCAACTTCTGCTTCTATGCTCTCTTCATCGGTCAGCAAGAGCCAAAGAACTATCATATTGCATTAAGAGACAATGGATGGGTTGATGCCATGCAGCTTGAGCTTCTTCAGTTCAAAAAGCAGCAAGTGTGGGAACTAGTTCCTCTACCCCCAGGTAAGTGTGCAATAGGCACTAAATGGGTGTTTAGGAATAAAACAGATGAAAATGGGCAAATTGTCAAGAACAAGGCTAGACTGGTTGTCCAGGGGTTTTCACAAGAAGAAGGTATTGATTATGATGAAACTTTTGCCCCTGTAGCCAGACTGGAGGCAATTAGATTGTTCTTAGCCTATGTTGCATTCCACAATCTTAAAGTTTTTCAAATGGATGTCAAAAGTGCATTTTTATATGGTAAAATAAAAGAAGAGGTTTATGTGTGTCAACCACCAGGTTTTGAGGATAATAAACATCCTGATTGGGTGTATAAACTTGATAAGGCTCTTTATGGGTTGAAACAAGCTCCTAGAGCCTGGTATGAAACACTGTCAAATTTTCTTCTTCAGAATAATTTCACTAGAGGCTCCATAGATAAAACTTTGTTCATTAAGAAAGTGGGTCAGCATAAGCTCCTTGTTCAAATTTATGTTGATGATATAATTTTTGCATCCTCTGATCCACAGTTGTGTGATGCATTTACAAAGTTGATGCAACAAAAATTCGAAATGAGTGCCATGGGAGAATTACAGTTCTTTCTAGGTTTGCAAATCAAACAAAAGGCTGATGGAACTTTCATTCATCAGTCAAAATACACAAAGAGTCTTTTGGAAAAGTTTGATTTACAAAACTGTAAGCCCTGTTCTACTCCCATGTGCAGCACCACACAACTGGATGCAGATCAGAAAGGTAAAGCTGTTGATGAAACACTTTACAGATGTATGATTGGGTCCTTGATGTACTTAACAGCTTCTAGACCAGATATTATGTTTGCAACTTGTGTTTGTGCTAGATTTCAGGCTGCTCCTAAAGAGTCTCATTTGATTGCAGTCAAGAGGATCTTTAGATATCTGCAAGGTACTCAATCTCTAGGTCTTTGGTATTCCACTGGGCACCCTTGCAAATTAGTTGCTTTTTCTGATAGTGACTATGCAGGGTGTAAATTAACTAGAAAATCAACTTCTGGTGGATGTCAATTCCTAGGCAACTGTTTGGTTTCTTGGCAGAGTAAGAAACAAACATCTGTTGCTACATCCACTGCTGAAGCCGAGTACATTGCTGCTGCAAGTTGTACATCTCAAGTACTCTGGCTTCAGAATCAATTATTGGATTATGGCATTACAGAGACTAAGACTCCATTACTAATGGATAGTGCTTCAGCTCTTTGTATTGTCAAGAATCCAGTCCAGCACTCTAGGACCAAACATATTAAGATCAGAGACCATTTTATTAGGGATTGTTTTGAAAAAGGTCTGATTGATCCAAAGTTTGTTCCTAGTGCTGATGAGCTTGCAGACATATTTACTAAGCCTTTGGACAGTTCAACTTTCCAAAACCTAGTGTTAAGGCTTGGTATGTTGCAGCTAGAATAAGTGACAACTACTGATGATCTCAGTCAACAAGTACTGATGAGCATTCGTATACTATTGTCACAAATAAGTACTGATAAGTTCTTTTATCCTCAGTAGTTTTCATAACTACTGAAGACTAAATTACTTAAAAGTACTGAAGTACTCTATCTGTTGAAAAGAACTGATGTGGTTACAACTACTGATGTAGTTACAACTACTGATGTCAGTATAACAGATAAGTACTGATGACCAATGAAACGTCTGAAAATCAGACAAAGTCTGATAAGTGTTGAGGTCAGAATGAAACAGCTGATGAGCTAAGAATTGATGACAATAGCTGATGAGAAACTTTTCTCTTTAGTTGTTTCTACAACTGTTGTTTCACTTCATACAACTGAAGCCAAAACCATGTCTTCAGTAGTTTTACAACTACTGATGACTAACACCAAATCTTCAGTTGTTTACAACACCTGAAGCCAAAACCATGTCTTCAGTAGTTTCACAACTACTGATGACTAATACCAAGTCTTCAGTTGTTACAACTTCTGAAAGTTAATACCAGGTCTTCAGTTGTTTTCAAACAACTGATGACAGCACCAACACTTTCAGTCGTTTTATATCAGCCTTTTCTTACCCTAAATACCTAAACCTACTTTCAAACGTTTCATTAGCCGTTTTATGTCCTTCACTCTCTCAACAATGGCGACCATGAAACTCAAACCCGGACACAACTGTGTTGCCTACCTCTCGAAGTCGGCCTTTTGGAACAAATTTGATAATGCCATCGATCTTATGGTAGATTCCCAGTACCGAACCGCTTTTCTTCTGAATCCTACCATATACCCCGATTCCCTAAGCCAATTCTGGACCAACGTCTCTGTGCAAACTGGTGAGAATGATAGCCAAATCACTCTCCAGTCGTTGGTTAACCAGAAACAGGTGGTCATCACTCCAGACATCATTCGACAAACCCTAAATCTACATGATGCCACCTGTGTCACAGAATACCCGAAAGGCACAACTGATATGTCTTTCATCAATAACGGGTATGAAGGAGACTTAAGTGCTACCACCATTCTGAAGAAGCACTTCAATGATGCTGAACGTCTTATATTCCACATGGTGAATGTCTACCTTGCATCAAAAACCTCCTCATGGGATCAGATGTCCTCCTGATGGCAACAGGTATTATACTCTATCTTTGAACGACAAAATCTAAATTTTTCTGAGATAGTTTTCATGGAACTAAAGGATCTGGCTTTGAAACCTGTGGCAAACAGATGGATATTATATCCCAGGTTTCTCATGGCCATAATTTTAAATCAGCTAAAATCAGACGGCCTTGTTGGCCTTGGAGTCCCTGCTCCGGCTATTGCCTGAAGTATACTCCAGGCACAACTCTGACCCTACACTGAAAGGGGCTGCCCGGCTGCTAAAACCCAAGCAGCGGGAACCCACAGCCTCCACTTCCAGATCCAAAGTCCCTACCAAACCCAACACCAAAAAGCCCAAAAGGCTACTCAGGGAGATGAGTCCCCTGAGGATGCCCCTGTACCACCAATACAGGAAACACTTACTGGTTCTAACCCCCCAGTAGTGTCAAAGACTCCAAGTAATACTATATCTATTCTAACTGTTAATATTACTTTTATTTAATTGATTGTTGTATTAGTATATCTAATTTACACTTTTGTTTAGGCACAACTGTGAAGATTGATGTTGAAAAAGAATGTAACCCTAGCAGTCAAACAAGACAGTTTAGGAGGATTTACATATGTTTAAGTGGTTTGAAGGTTGGTTTTAAGATGTGTGGGAGAGAGTTGCTCAGGCTAGATGGGTGTTTCATAAAAGGGCCTTATCCAGGTCAGATTTTAACTAAAGTTGGAGTGGATGCAAACAATGGTATCTATCCTTTTGCTTATTCAATCATTGAATCTAAAAGTGCAAGTTTATGGACTTGGTTTTTAGAGTGTTTAAGAGATGATCTGGACCTCTCGTCCAACTCTAATTTTACATTTATTAGTGACAGACAAAAGGTATGCACTTTGTAAGTAATTACATATTCTTACATGTTATACTTACTCTTGTGTTTGTTTTTGATATAGGGTATCATACCTACAATAAGTAAAGTGTTTCCAAGTGCTGAGCATAGATATTGTTTGAGACATATCCATGAGAACATGAAACAAAAATGGAGTGGGCAAGTATACAAAGAGCTAATTTAGAAGTGTTCAAGTGCAACCATAATACAAGGGTTTCATAGGGTTATGAATGAAGTATTAAAACATGATAAGGCAGCACATGATTGGTTGAAAGCGATTCCATCAAGACATTAGTCAAGAGCTCATTTTAGTTGTAAGTTAACTTTAATCAATAGTTATTTTTTGTTTAATGTTAAATTTGTATCCAATGTAATGATATTTATATCATATGTAGGTAGGGCAAAGTGTTATTTTTGCTGAACAATTTATGTGAGGTTTTCAATCGGCAAGTAGTGGGGGGTAGGGACAAGCCTATCATCACTTGTCTAGAGTTTATTAGGGAGTACCTAATGAAAAGAATTATGGTGGTACACAAGATAATTGCGAAGTGCCCGGGACCTTTAATGCCTGTTGTTACCAAGATATTTGAACAAATCAAGACTGATGCTACATATTACACTGTTATTTGGAATTGGGTGTCCAACTATTAGGTTAGTGGTTCTGAACATGACCAATGTGTAGTTCTTATGGACCAAAGGAGTTGCTCATGTAGAAAACAAGAGTTGAGCGGGATACCATGCAAGCATGTGGTGGCATGTATTTTGAATATGACAATGAATGGAATTGGTGATGGTATACCAGAGAAATGGGTTGATCAGGTTTATTGGTTAGAGACTTGGAAAAAGGTTTATGCAAATACTATAGACCCACTCAATGGAAAGAAATTGTGGACAAAATCACAATGCCCAACTATATTAACTGCTCCAAAGCATCACATACAAGTTGGAAGACCAACCAAAAAGAGGAAGAAGTCTGCCGGAGAGGTAATTCAGTTATGCCACTCAATTGCTAAAGGTTGAAAGATGCCGAAAAAGGGTTACTCGGTAACTTGTGACAAGTGCAAGGGAAAAGGACACAAAAAGAGAACTTGCAAGGCGTAGGGACCAGAAGCACAGGTTGGTTCACAACTGACAAGTCAACCATCTGCTATGTAATAAGTAGTTTGGGTACTTTGGTATTTTATAATTTTGGTTTTGGTACTTTGGTATTTTATAATTTTGGTTTTGGTACATTGATATATTGATACTTTTATCTTGGTACTTTCGAACTTCATATTTTGGTATTTTTGTCAACTGAAATTCTCATTTGATATGCAAACTGGTATTTTTCTTGATTGAACTATATTACAAGTTACATATAGTTTTATCATGTAGCTTCTATGGAAACAAGTTGAATATGCAAACAGATATGCAAATTGGTCTATCATTTTTTTAACTTTTAAGCAAGCATACCATTATTTTGACTTCTAAAATCGGTACACTGCAGTTGACTTTTAAGCAAATATACCATTTTTTTACTCCTAAAACTGAAATGCAGCAGTTGAGTTTTAAACAAGCTTATACTCTCATTTTAAAGCAGCAGCTTTTCTTGCAGTTAACTATAACAATTGCAGTGATGAAGCAAGCCTTTCTTTTCTTGATGAAGCATATTTCCTTTTGACTGCAAATAGATTAAATCGCCTTTTGACTTCAAAGCTTTGTTAGGTCTAGATCTTTTGTGTAGGTTTAGATGATGAATCATTTCTTGTAATGAACTTTTGTAATTCTTTATCATTGTATAATGCATGAAATATATGTTAACCCAAATATTATTTGTGTTTATTTTATGTGATTGCAGGAAAACATCAAACTTGGTCAATTTGTAAAAATTGACAAAGAACAAGAACAACTGCAGATGAACAATTTTGTTCTTCTGTAGATGTTCTCCGGAGCATATCTGAACAAGTGTACATCCATAGATTTCCTGTGGAAGCATAACATCTCCTGAAGAACAAGTTTTAAAGTCAAGTTGCTGCTGCTACGGAAGAAGAAGATTTGCTCCTGAAGATGATGTTCAAGAATAAAGGACCAAACTCCTATGCAAGACCAAACTCCTACGAAAGACCAACTTCCTATGGAAGAACACCTTGCATGAGCACTTATCAAGTACAAACACATGATCAACAAGTAGCTACCTTAAGTGATGTCATCAAGTCAACATCTACGAAAGACTAACATCATATGAGAGAACTTAGGATGTCATATTAGGAATGTTACAGCTGTAACTTATCACAATAGTAAAGTTATAATTTCCATTGTTAAATCCCTCTGCCACTAAAAATAAGGCATGGATCCACACTTTTAGGAGAGTTTGTTACGTTATTGAGGGATATCGATACAACTATAAAAAGACATATTCTTAGTATCAAAATCAATCAATAAATCAATCAATCGCTCAAGAAAAATAGCAAAACATCAAGAACATCATTGTAGATCACAAGATCACCAGAGCATCATAGCAATTATAATCGATTGTGTTTTAATGAAAAACAATTGAAACAAATCTATTGTTGCATTATATTATTCTGCTTTCAATTTGTTTTATATTTTGTTTGTTGATCTCAATTTCACAAACAATTAAGTTATAAATCAAATATTGATAATTCCGCGATCTTTATTTGTTCAATCAAACTGATAATTCCGGGTTCAATCTTTGGATTCATAGGTGGTATCAGAGCCTCATGCTCATTGATCTAGATCAATTGATCTATCAGTTTGATTATTGTAATTGGTTGTTTGTTTTATCAAATCATCAAAATCTTGTTATATCGATCATTATTCACTGTTCCATTGCTTGATTAATTTCAATTTGCATTAGAATTGCTTTCGTTTCGAAGATTTGTGTTATTGTTTGATTTCTCAAGGCTTTTTTGAACAAAACCATGATCATCTAACACCATAATTTCAAATTAATTGAGAATATATTGAGTGATTTGACTGATTTTGACCACAACTTCTTATTTAATTAAGAGTGTGTTATTAATTAGTCCATTCACAACAGAAGTCATTAATTCCAAGAATTTTTGTGTTAGTTGATTTGATATCAATATTATTTGTGATTTGATATTGTCGTGTTAGTGTGTTTGCATTGTCTTTACACTTTCATAGGATATTAGATTAATTGATAATTTTGATAATTAACAGTTATAATCATCATAAGCAATTCAATGGTTGGAGCTTATCAACCTCCAAAGTTGGATAACAAATCTGATTTCAAAACATGGAAAATCAGATTCAGGAATCATGTTAACTATACAGATTCTGATTTATGGGTGTCTATTACTAAAGGTCCTTACATTCCACCTGCTTTAGGACCTGATTATAAGGACAACAACCAGCCCATAAGTCTAAAAAATCTATCACCTGATGATGCCATGAAAGTCAAAGTCAACATTAGTGTGCTTACTATGGCTTCACCTGAAGACCTACTGATCAGGTGTGAAGCATACAAGATAGCTATCTCATTATGGAAAATTCTTCACACTTTGTGTGAGGGAAGTGATGAGATTAGAAGCATCAGGAAGGTTACCCTGCGTTCACAATAAGAGACATTCCATCATATTCAGGGTGAATCCGTCCTCAACAACTCCATAGATTTATACAACTTGTGCTTGAAATGAATATTCTTGAATTAAAGTACAGTAATGAAGAACTGAACAAAAAGATGCTACATACCTTGCCTGAAAGTTGGACACAAACTATGTCTATGTTCAAAAATACCATTGATCTAAAGGCAATTGGACTAGATACTTTGGTAGCCAAGGTAGAAGCATTGGAGTTGGATGAGAAAACAAGGAACAAGAGTGTTAAAGCATCAATAGCACCATACCAATTCCAAGAAGCTAAGGGTGTTGGAAGTGCTTTTATTTCCAATGAGGATGATGAAAGCTCTTGTGCTGAAAGTGATGATGAAAAAGAAGCTGGTCTTTATGCAACAAAGACTTCTAAATCTAGCTTTCAAAGTAGTTCAAGCAAGAAATCAAAAGGGAAAGCTGATAATTCTAAAAGTTTAGCAGCAAAGGGATCATCAAACAACAAAAGCAACAACAAATCTGAACCAATCACTGTGGTTCTAGAAATAGAAGAACAGAAAGTAGCATTTGCAGCATTCAGTTGAAGCTTTCAAGCTTACTTGGGTAGTACTCTGACTCCTACTCACATCTGTCAACAAGACCTGGAAGAACTTCATCAAGATGATATGGAAAAGATGGATCTACAATGGAAAATGGCTTGATTGCTTACAGGGAAAGATGTACATGAGAAGGAACAAAGGACTATCTGTTGCAGGAAGAACAACAAAGATTGGTGTTGACAAATCAAAAGTGTGGTGTTACAAATGCAATTTGTATGGACACTTCTCAAGGGAATGCAACAGCAATCAGCAATCAACAACAGACACAAGACAAGTAAATTAGAGAAGCTTCAAGCAACCTCAGCTAACAAATTCATCCCCACCAGCCACAGGTTCTTCAACAGGTAGTAGTAACTCTAAAGAAATTGGTTTGATTATTTTGCAGGATGGAACTTATGATTGGAGCATGTATAAGAAGGAAGTGCAGGAGGAAAATCAAGCACTGATGGAAAACTTGGAAAACAAAATTCCACCCATGGCCAGAGAGGTAAGGGACAGGTTATGTTCACTAACATGTGTTGAAGAGGTAGAGAGATACAAGGTTGATGGTCAACAATTGGCTGATAAAGTCAAAGAAACAATGATTTTAAATGAATCTTATGTAAGAGAACAAAAACTGTATCAGGTCAAAATTACTTCCTTCCAAAATGATTTAGATAAACTTGTGTCTGAAAATTATACTCTAAAAGCACGAGTTGAGCATCTGACCACCTCTTTAACCAAGTCCATGTCTGATCATGCATCCACTGAAATGAAACTTCAGAAGTTTCGATTGTCATCACAGTAATATGAGAAACTGTTAACTCTCATATTGAAACAAAGAACAGGTATGGGTTGGGATTTAATTCTGTTGCACCACCAGTAAATGATAATTACACCATACTACCTGATTAAATGACAAACTATTTATCAAATCATTTTGTGTCAAGCACCAAAACTGAATCAAAAGTTGAAAATAATGAAATGGTAAATGGGGAAGATACTGAAATCAGTGAAACTGATTCATCTGAATCAAAATTTTCAAAACAAAATGAATCAGAATTTGACTTTGATGATTGTGATAATCTGAATGAGGTTGATGAGCCTAATGAACAAGAATGTGCTGGGTTGGGTAAGGGAAAGAATATGGTAATTTAACCTATAATTCCCAAAGTCCTTAAGGAAAGCAAACTACCTTATTCCCTAAAACAAAGAAATTTTTTGAAGACCATCTACACAAATTGGTAAGCTTAATGAAGGAATTCAGGAGCTCAACAAAAAGCACAAAAGTCAGTCAGCAAAAAGAACTATGGAGGAAGAAGAGAAAAACACTTTAGCAGAAAACCTGCGGAAGAAGAAGACTGATCTTCACACATCTGTAGAAAAGCAAAGGAAAAATGTTCCAAAGTCAACTTCCGTAGAAGATCTGCAGAAGAAGCATTCATCTGAATCAAAATAGTCATCCATAGAAGGTCTACGGAAGAAGAAAACATTTGCTGAATCACAAACTATCAAGAAATTAAAGAAACAACAAAGAGATGTGAATCCTGAGCAACAACAAGAAGATACTTCAGCTGCAAAGATTGAAAGAATACTGAAAACGAAGCAGAAGAAGACAGTGGAGTCTGATAGTGAAGCTGAAGAAAAATACTACAAGTGGTGTCATATGTATAATCATAACACAGAAGATTGTTATTTCAGCAGCTATTGTTCCATATGTAATATGAATAATCCTATGACTTCTGATTGCTACTTCAATAAGCATTTTGTTATATGCAACAAGAAGAACCATTCTACTCAAGAATGCTACTTCAACAAGAAGAACAAATCTAAAGTGCCAAAGAAGCAGCAATCTGAGAATGAAGAATCAGACTCATAATCTTTTGAGAATGAAGAATCAAAGGTTTCAAAACAAAAGAAGTAGCAGCCAAAACAAAAGGTGCCAAAAGTCAAGAAGCCAACATCTACTTATGATCAAACAAAGAAGAAGAAGGAGAAGCAACACTATCAAAGCAAGACGCCTCAGAAGAAGGTAGTGTTACAGGAAGATGAAGCCTTCTTTGATCACTTTAAACAGGGTAATCATGTACCACAGTCAAAAACAAAAGATGCTGAAACTTTTTCTAACAAAATGTCATCTTCAAGTTTAAAGAAAAAGATACTTAAGGAAGAAGTGACATAGAAAGTGACTGTCAATCAAGATCAAAGTGCTTCAAGTCCATTTTCAACATAATCATCCTCACCCCAAACAGAAAATAATGAATCATCTGAGACTAAAAACAATCTTGAGTCATTTAGGCTCATTCATAATAGAGTAACTATTTTAAATAACAATGGTAAGCCCAAGACCATTAAGGCTTGGGCTCCACTTTCTAATTGACTTCATTATATTTGCAGGAACATCCATGGAGGACTGACAACAAGTGGTATGTTGATAGTGGTTGTTCCAGGCATATGACAGGAAACTATTCCATCCTCCATGATTTCAAACATAAAACTGCTTCATATGTTGCATTTGGTGGGGATAAGAAGGGACGCAAAATTGTTGGTGAAGGAATGGTAACAAATGGAGTACTCAAATTTGAGAAAGTTAATTTTTGTGAATATTTACAATACAACTTACTCAGTGTATCTCAAATTTGTGATCAAAATTATACCACATTATTTGATAACTCTTTTTGTTACATTCTTAAGCTAGGTTTTCAAGTCCCAGCAGATTGGATCATTCTTAAAGCACCAAGAAAAGGAAACACTTATGTTTTGGATATGAACAACACCTCTATAAGAAGCAATGAAACCTTCTTGATTTCTAAGTCCTCAAAAGATGACGCTCAACTGTGGCATAGAAGGATGGTTCATTCAAACATGAAGAACATGAATAAGTTTGTCAAACATGACTTAGTCATTGGCCTTCCCAAGAAAGAATTTTATTGTTCAAATCATTGTTCATCATGTTACAAAGGAAAACAACATAGGGTGTCATACAAGTCCAAAACAATCAACACAAACACAACACCACTCAAAATGTTACACATCGATCTTTTTGGTCCAACCAATGTTTTGAGCATTGGTAAAAGGCAATCTTGTTTAGTGATCTTTGATGATTTCACTAGATTCACATGGGTCTTTTTCTTAAAACATAAAAGTGAAACATCAGAAACATTATTAGAGTTTATCACTAAGATTGAAAACCAAATTGATTTAAAGATCAAAATCTTAAGAAGTGATAATGGATCTGAATTCATTAATCATGTTTTAGATTCCTTTTGCAAGAACAAAGGCATAGCAAGACAATTCAGTGCACCAAGAACTCCACAACAAAATAGAGTTGCTAAAAGAAGAAACAGGACTCTAATTGAAGCAGCAAGAACAATACTAGCTGATTCACAGTTGCGTATCACATTTTGGGCAGAAGCAGTGAACACAGCATGCAATGTTTAAAACAGAACTTTTATTGTAAAAGAACATAATAAAACACCTTATGAACTTTTGTTTAAAAGAAAACCTTTTATAGGCTATCTTAGAGCATTTGGGTATCATGTGTCTATTTTAAACACCAAAGATCAGTTAGGAAAGTTTGATGAAAAAGCTTATGATGGTTTCTTTGTTGGTTACTCATCAACATCTAAATCATATAGAGTCTACATTCCACATCATAACATTTTGGAGGAAACACCTAATGTATCTTTTGATGAATCCTTATTTCTAAAATCAGTAAAAGGATCATCTTGGTTGTTTGATATAGATGCATTAACAAACTCATTTAACTCTGGTTATTTGAATGTTGCAGGTCCTGCGGATACATGTTATCCTTATGTACCTCCAAGTTTGGGTGAAGTGTCATTATCAGCTGATCCTCCAAGATTACCCCTCATACATACTTCAAATGTTGCTGATCCAGGCCTTTAATCTCTAACAAGCAATAAAAACACTAATGGACATGGAATTTCAACTTCAGCAGAAGTCAACAATGCATCCGTAGAAGTTCCTTACACATGCGTAGATGTTCCATCTTCTTCCGGAGATGCTTCATTGCCTTCAATTGAAGTTCTAAACTCATCAAAAAACATTCCAACAACATTCACATCTGCAGATTAACAAACCCCTACATCTGTAGTTGTTCCTGTAGCTGCTGTGGAAGTTGTAACTACATATGTGGAAACAAAAAATCATAAAGATGGAGTTCATTCAGCATCAGAAGGCCAAAATGATAAGGATCTTAATCACTTTGTTGATTCTCCATCTCAGCTGGGTGCACCTCCATCAACCAACATTACCAACTTACAATCATCCTTTCTAGTTATATGAATACCAACAACAAGAATTCATAAGTATCATCCTATTGAAAACATTGTCGGTGATCTTACTAAAAGAACCACAAGAAGTCAAGGGGGAGTTGCCAATATCTGTCTGTTCTCCTGTTTTCTTTCACAAGTGGTTCCAGCCAACATAACTGTAGCATTAAAGGAGAACAGCTAGATTGAAGCAATGCAAGAAGAACTTTAGCAATTCAAAAAACAAAAAGTCTGGAATCTAGTTGATCTTCCTGAAGGCCAATATCCAATTGTCACAAGGTGGCTTTTCAAGAACAAACTAGATGACACAGGTATCATTGTGAGAAATAAAGCAAGGCTGATAGCATAAGGCTATACTTAAGAAGAAAGGATAGACTATGATGAAGTCTTTACCCCAGTTGGAAGGATTGAAGCCATTAGAGTCTTTCTAGCCTATGCATCACATAAGAAGTTCACTGTTTATCAAATGGATGTAAAATGTGCCTTCTTATATGGTAAAATTAATGAAGAAGTCTATGTTGCCTAACCACCAGGTTTTGAAGATCCTGATTATCCATAAAGGGTATACAAGCTTGTCAAAGCTTTGTACGATCTTCATCAGGCGCCAAGAAAATGGTATGAAACATTGTCATCCTTCTTGCTCAAGCATGCTTACAAAAAGGGCACAAATGATCAGTCTCTCTTTCTGAAACATGATTATCAAGATCTCTTAGTTGTCCAAGTATATGTAGATGATATCATGTTTGGATCAATAAATAAGAGATTATGTGAAAAGATTGAATGTTTGATTAAATCTGAGTTTCAAATGAGTTCCATGGGAGAATTAACATTTTTCCTTGGTTTGCAAGTTCATCATAAACCAGATGTCATTTTCATCAATCAGGAAAAGTAAGTGAATCAAATTTTGAAGAAGTACAACCTTGCTGATTCATCTTCATGCAAAACACCAGCATCAAAAATAGATAAGATTGTACCTGATCCTAAAGGGAAGTCAGTTGATCAAAGATTATATAGATCTATGATAGGATCTTTAATGTACTTAACTACCAACAGACATGACATAATGTTTGTTGTGTGTGTTTGTGCAAGGTATGTAACACCCGAAATTTCGTCAGAATAACAAGGAAAGAAAAGTAATTTGAAGAAAATAAAAAGAAGGCAAAGTTGAGGGGTGCTTTGTGTAAATAGTACCAAAAAGTCAAAAGTGGGTGTATAAAGAACATGATCGCCCATGCTCTTTCTGCTGCTGCTTTTCGAAGAAGAAAAGAAAAAAAAAAGAAAGCTGGGTTTTGTGTTTTCTCTCGGTTGAATCATGAAGAAGGAGAAAAATCTTCAAGGTTAGTAGGTTTTTGTGATTAATTGGTTCGGTTTCTGTGAGGTTTCAACCTTAGAAACTGATTTCTATGTGTTCTTGGTGTTTGGAGTTTGTTTTGGCTTGTTCTAGGTGTTTGAACTCTTGTGCACACAAGTTGGGAGGAGATTCACTTGTTTGCTGCAATAGGTGAGTTCTAGGACCCCGACTCTCTGTTTTTAAACTTCTTTGGGGTTGAAAATGCATTTAAAATGTTTTACAACCGTCGTGTATGTTGACTGCTTATGTATGTGTATGAATTTCTGTGTTTTATGAGGTTGTAAGCTTGTTCTAAGAGTTTAGCATGATAGATCGATGTTAAGAATATATGAAAATGAGGTTTTAGAACTGGTTATAGCATATGTCTCTCATACTGATCTGATGGTTCATCCGCATTTACACCGTGATAATTGCCTAAGTGTTTTGTTCACCCGCATTCACCTTTGTTCAGCCGCATTTGCCTAAATTCAGCCTAAGTGTTCATCCGCATTAGTTAGTGTTCTTCCGCATTTTGTAAGTGTTCATCCGCATTAGTTATTGTTCATCCGCATTTGCACCATTGTTCATCCGCATTTGCAAGTTGTTCATCCACATTGGTTTTGTTCATCCGCATTTCTTTAGGACTTAAGAAATGTTCTGGAATTTTGGAAGATCAGAAATTAGGATTTGACCATGGTTGACTTGATGCTTTTTTTTGGTTATCTTATTCATGATGTGGGCTGCCCTTATATGCCTATTATGATACTATTGTGTGGCCTTATGTGGTTTGTTCGTAATTATGAAGTATTATTAATTAAGTGAAAGATTAATATTAACGAAAAGTGGAACTTAAAGTATGAAAGACTTGCAAGTAAAAAAATTTACAGGAGGTGCACGACCATGTTGTCGTTAGCTCAACTGTGTAAGGTTTAGCTAACCCAAAGCATATGTACACCACGGATGGAGTCTATTTACAGACTTCAAGGCCCAGTACCAGGTTTATGTGCATTTTATGGTGGGTATAGCACTTTGGTCCATATCGACAGTGAAAGATAATAATAATAAGCAAGAAAGAGAATGGTGATAATGTAATGGATATGATTTGTATGTATGATGTGTGATCACATCCGAAGGAAAGATAAGATATTTTCTTTAAGAAGTATTTTGTATACAAAGACATCAAGATAGTTTTTTTATGATTTTAAAACTAGAACTCACTCAGCAATGCTGACTTTTATGCATTTTTAGTTGGCAGGTAATATTGCTGAGGATGGCACTCGGGGAGGCTACTCGTCAGGACAAGGCTGACATCCATTCATGAATATAACATTGTTGTTTTGTAATGCAAACTAATGATCTTTTGTAACTGTACCGAACATGTATTACTTAGCAACAACGTTTACGAATTAATGAATGGCTTTTAAATGTTTAAATTCCGCTGCATCGTGATAATAAATTATGAAGTGTTTTATGAGTAGTGCTGTGAATGTCCAACTGTGAGGTCTCCGGGAACGGAGCCTTACAAGTTGGTATCAGAGCCAAAGTTTAAGAGAAATGTGTAAATATTTTCAAAACCTAAACTTAAACTGAAAATGGGACCGAATGAAGGGATGCCAGCCCGAGTAGCTACGTGCCATCAGGTATTTCTTTTATTATGATAACCGGTATTATGTGCGCATGATATTTGATTTATGTGCTTTAGTAGATTTAGATACTGATGTAGTCAGGATAGGAAATGCTTGGGGTATGAAGAGTAAAGTAAGTGGCTAATCATAACTGGCCACTGTAATTAGGGACTTACTATACTTGACATAAACTGAGTTGTTACCTTGAATGACCGTGTTGGTGTTTGAATCTTATAGAGTGTTAGAGGATGGCTGGTGGTAGATTATCTAAGGCTTCTAGAGGTGGTGTACGGGGTGGTCATGCTGGCAGACCCCAAGCCGCAAAGAACAAGGCAAGAACTACAGAGACGACTCCTACTGAGCCTGAGCTTCATCACCTGGAGGGAGTGGATGAGAGTGCCAATTTAAGGGCCTCAGAGAAAGAGGCAGTGGTGGAGGAGGTTCACCAAGTCATGCAGACGATCCTACCGTCTGTCGTGACTGAAGTGATCTGGGCCGTAAGGAAGGATGAGAGGAAAGAAAGGGAGGAAGAGAGAAGGGCTGCTACTGGGAGAAAGGAGAATGAGGAAAATCATGATGTTGAGGAGGAGATAAATGTCGAAAGGGGAGCCTCTAGTGATGAAGAAGATGTAGAGGTGCGGGAAACCACGAGGGGATGCAGCTACGAGACATTCCAATGGTGTAAACCCCCTACTTTCGACGGCAACGGTAACGCTGCTATTACCCACCCCTGGGTTAGAGAGATGGAGGCATTGTTGGATATTAGTGAGTGAAGGGAGGATCAGAAGGTGAAAATTGCCACTCACTCATTTGTCGACTCGGCTCTATGTTGGTGGGACAATCTTGTCCAACCCGAGGGCAACAGGGCTGTCGGGAGGATGAATGAAGTGAACTGAAAAAGTTAGTGATTGAGGAATTCTGTCCTCATCGGGAACTCAACAAGATAGAGAGAGAGTTCCTACAACTTGAGGTGGGAACCATGACCCACCAGCAATATACCATCAAGTTTAACGAAATGGCGAGGCTGGTGCCAGTTACACCGGTTTCAAGGAAGATCAAACGGTATATTCAAGGGTTACCTGCTGACATCCGTAGACACCTGATCATTGCCCGACCGAACACTTTTAGGTCGGCGATGGATTTAGCTGGGAGACTTTATGATGAAAGTGAAGTGGAGGTGGTGGAGGTGAAGAAGACGGGTGGTAATAACAGGAGTTGGAAAGGGAAGAGATTCGGGCGTGGTGGTTTCAACCCGAACAGTAAGAGCCTGAGGATGGATGATCACCGAGTGGTTACTGCAAGCTCGGGGTTGAGGAGGTGTGATAAGTGTGGGAAGGAACATAGCGGGGAATGCCGCTTGGGAATGAATGTCTGCTACAAATATGGCAAGCCCGGTAACATTTCAAAGATGTGTGGAGCCCCACGATGCTTTAACTGTGGTGAAGTCGGCCATATGAACAAGGATTGCAAGAAGCCCAGGGCTGAAAGTTCTGGGTTGAAGAAGAGGCCAGAAGAAGGAGGGCAGAGGGCAAGTGCAAGAGCCTTCACGATGACCTGAGAGGAAGCCCGGGTAGACCCCGACATCGTGTCAGGTGTGTTCCTAGTAAACCAAACTTGTGCCTCTGTATTATTTGATTCTGGTGCTAGTAGGAGTTTTATATCTGCTGCCTTCTGTGCTAAATTACCTGTTAGTAGTAGAAGAATTGATGAGCCATTTGATGTAGAAACTGCTATTGGTAAGTCTACTAGAATTTCTGATATGATTGAGAATTATAGCATAGAGTTAGAAGGCCATAGGTTCTCTGCTAAACTATTTGTGATGCCCTTAGGAGGATTTGATGTAGTTCTGAGGATGGATTGATTGGCAGCCTATGAGGCAAACATCGTGTGTCGGAAGAAGATGATTCGATTAGTTGCACCCGATGGGAGTTCAGTGATAGTTTATGGTGATCGCGTCACTACGGTTCCGAAAGTGATTTCGATGGTAGTGGCAGAGAAGTGTATGAGGCGCGGATGTTGTGCCTACGTGGCATACGTGAAAGATGTGGACGTGTCGATACCACAATTATCGGAAGTGCCAGTGGTACGTGATTTCCCGGATGTGTTTCCCGATGATCTACCAGGTGTGCCACCGGACCGTGAGATAGAATTTCAGATCGACATGATACCCGGTGCGCAACCCGTTACCAGGGCACCGTATCGATTAGCTCCGACCGAGATAAAAGAACTAATGGATCAGCTACAGGAACTGATGGATAAGGGGTTTATTAGACCGAGTATCTCTCCTTGGGGTGCTCCGGTATTATTCGTAAAGAAGAAAGACGATAGTATGAGAATGTGTATAGACTACTAAGAGCTGAACAAATTGACGGTGAAGAACAGATACCTCCTACTAAGGATTGACGACCTGTTTAATCAGCTTCAAGGTGCCAGTTGGTTTTGCAGAATAGATCTTCGATCTGGCTACCATTAGCTGAAGGTAAAGGAACAAGATATCCCAAAGACAGCGTTCCGTACGCGTTATGGACATTACGAGTTTCTCGTTATGTCATTCGGTTTAACTAACGCGCCAGCTGCCTTTATGGATCTGATGAACCGAGTGTGTTAGCAGATGTTAGATAAATCAGTGATTGTGTTTATTGACGATATTCTGATTTATTCGAAGAACAAAGAAGAACATGCCGGCCACCTACTTGAAGTGTTGGAGACACTTAGAAAGGAGAAGTTGTATGCCAAATTCTCTAAGTGTGCTTTTTGGCTACGGGAAGTTCAATTTCTGGGTCATGTGGTGAATACCAAAGGAATTATGGTGGACCAAGACTTTTCGAGATTCGCAGTTTCTTTGGTTTGGCGGGTTACTACCGAAGGTTTATCCAAGACTTTTCCAAGATAGCCTCACCTTTGACTAAGTTGACACGCAAGGATGTGAAGTTTGTGTGGGGACAAGAACAGGAGGATGCTTTTGAGGAGTTAAAGGCAAGATTAACTCAAGCTCCTGTTTTGACATTGCCCAAAGGAAGTGAAGACTTAGTGGTGTATTCAGATGCATCTTATTCGGGACTGGGTTGCGTGCTAATGCAACGTGGACGAGTGCTAGCTTACGCGTCCCAACAGTTAAAGACCCACGAAGTTAATTACCCCACTCATGATTTAGAATTGGCTGCGGTGGTCTTTACGTTGAAGATCTGGAGGCACTATTTATACGGGACCAAGTGCACAATCTTCACGGATCACAAGAGCTTGAAATATTTTTTCGAGCAGAAAGATCTCAACATGAGGTAGGGGAGGTGGTTAGAGCTAGTTAAGGATTACGATTATGAGATCCATTACCACCCGGGCAAGGCCAACGTAGTGGCTGATGCCCTTAGCCGGAAGGAGAGACCCTAACCGATTCTGGTAAAGGCGTATCAGTTGGTGATGACCTCAGATGTGATGATGCAAGTTAAAGAGTTTCAAAATGAGGCGTTAAAATAAGATCGCCTCGACTCCGAGCGAATGAGAGGTCTAGTTGCAGAATTGGGGGAGAATACCCACGGTGTTAAAACCTGCTTTGGGCGAATATGGATTCCTCGATATGGGAATCTACGTGGGCGAATTATGGACAAAGCTAATAAAACTCGATACTCCATTCATCCCGGTGCTACCAAGATGTATCAAGACATGAAGAAAGACTACTGGTGGCCAGGTATGAAACGTGACGTGGCAGAGTATGTAAGTAAGTGCCGTACTTGCTTGCAAGTGAAGGCAGAACATCAGAAACCATAGGGGAAGATCCAACCATTGGATATACCCGAATGGAAGTGGGAGCACATCACCATGGACTTCATAATGAAGCTACCCCGTACTGCGAAGGGGTGCGATACCATCTGGGTGATAGTTGACCGATTGACAAAGAGTGCTCACTTCCTACCGATCCGCGAGACGTATTCCTTGGAGAGACTGGCGGACCTGTTCATCAAAGAGATTGTAGCTCGCCATGGTGTACCGGTGTCTATTGTGTCAGATTGTGACACCCGGTTCACATCAAAGTTTTGGAAGAGATTCCATGATGCCATGGGGACGAGACTACACATTAGCACGACTTACCATCCTCAGACAGATGGTCAGTCTGTGCGGACAATTCACACGCTCGAGGATATGCTCCGGGCATGTATGATTGACTTTGGAGGGAGTTGGGATGATCACCTACCGATGGCTGAGTTCTCGTACAACAACAGTTATCATGCCAGCATTGGTATGCCACCATACGAGATGCTGTATAGTAGGAGGTGTAGAACGCCCGTGTGTTGGGGAGACATTGGGTAGAAAGAATTGGGAAGCATCGAGGTGATTGAGGCTATGACTGAGAAGCTGGAAAAGATCAAATCCTTTATGAAGGCGGCAAAGGATAGACAGAAGTCGTATGCTGATAAGAGGCGTAGACCCAACGAGTTCAACGTGGGTGATAAAGTTATGTTAAAGGTCTCGCCTTGTAAAGGGATCATCCGGTTCCGAAAGAGGGGCAAGTTGAGTCCAAGATACATAGGGCCTTTCTGAATCATTGCACGAGTAGGAGAGGTGGCCTATCGCCTAGAATTGCCCGATGCGTTGAGTGGGATTCACCCGACGTTCCATGTATCTCATCTGAGAAAATGCTTAGCCGATGAAGATATGATTGTGCCACTAGAGGATATCGAAGTGGACGAAAGACTCAACTATGTGGAGCAACCAGTGGCCATCATAGATAGGAAGGAGAAAAGATTGAGAAATAAAGTGGTTCCGCTTGTACGTGTGCAGTGGGAACACCGGAAGGGTTCCGAGTCTACGTGGGAGACCGAAGAAGAATTGAGGCAGCACTACCCTCAGTTATTTGAAGAATGACAGGTTTTGGGGATGAAACCTCTTTAAGGGGGGGTAGACTTGTAACACATGAAATTTCGTCAGAATAAAAAGGAAAGAAAAGTAATTTAAAGAAAATAAGGGTGCTTTGTGTAAATAGTACCAAAATGTCAAAAGTGGGTGTATAAAGAGCATGATCGCCCATGATCTTTCTGCTGTTGCTTTCCGAAGAAGAAAAGAAAAAAAAGAAAGCTGGGTTTTGTGTTTTCTCTCGGTTGAATCATGAAGAAGGAGAAAGATCTTCAAGGTTAGTAGGTTTTTGTGATTAATTGGTTCGGTTTTTGTGAGGTTTCAACCTTAGAAACTGATTTCTATGTGTTCTCGGTGTTTGGAGTTTGTTTTGGCTTGTTCTAGGTGTTTGAACTATTATGCACGCAAGTTGGGAGGAGATTCACTTGTTTGCTGCAATAGGTGAGTTCTAGGACCCTGATTCTCTGTTTTTAAACTTCTTTGTGATTGAAAATGCATTTAAAATGTTTTACAACTGTCGTGTATGTTGACTGCTTATGTATGTGTATGAATTTCTGTGTTTTATGAGGTTGTAAGCTTGTTCTAAGAGTTTAGCATGATAGATCGATGTTAAGAATGTATGAAAATGAGGTTTTAGAACTGGTTATAGCATAAGTCTCACTTACTGATCTGATGGTTCATCCGCATTTACACCGTGATAATTGCCTAAGTGTTTTGTTCACCCGCATTCACCTTTGTTCAGCTGCATTTGCCTAAATTCAGCCTAAGTGTTCATCCGCATTAGTTAGTGTTCATCCGCATTTTGTAAGTTTTCATCCGCATTAGTTATTGTTCATCCGCATTTGCACCATTGTTCATCCGCATTTGCAAGTAGTTCATCCGCATTGGTTCTGTTCATCCGCATTTCTTAAGGACTTAAGAAATGTTCGGGAATTTTGGAAGATCAGAAATTAGGATTTGACCACGGTTGACTTGATGCTTTTATTTGGTTATCTTATGCATGATGTGGGTTGCCCTTATGTGCCAATTATGATACTATTATGTGGCCTTATGTGGTTTGTTCGTAATTATGAAGTATTATTTATCAAGTGAAAGATTAATATTAACGAAAAGTGGAACTTAAAGAATGAAAGACTTGCAAGTAAAAAAATTTACAGGAGGTGCACGACCATGTTGTCGTTAGCTCAACTGTATACGGTTTAGCTAACCCAAAGGATGTACACAGGGTCAATCTTTAAGATTGAGGGGACCACTGTTGTTGCCTCGGTACCGGTGCCAGCATATGTGCACCACGGATGGAGTCTATTTATAGACTTCAAGGCCCAGTACCAGGTTTATGCACATTTTATGGGGGGTATAGCACTTTGGTCCATATCGACAGTGAAAGATAATAACAATAAGCAAGAAAAAGGGAATGGTGATAATGTAGTGGATATGATTTGTATGTATGATGTGTGATCACATCCGAAGGAAAGATAAGATATTTTCTTTAAGAAGTATTTTTTATACAAAACCATCAAGATATTTTTTTTATGATTTTAAAACTAGAACTCACTCAGTAATACTGACTTTTATGCATTTTTAGTTGGCAGGTAATATTGCTGAGGATGGCACTCGGGGAGGCTACTCGTCGGGACAAGGCTGACATCCGTTCATGAATATAACATTGTTGTTTTGTAATGCAAACTAATGATCTTTTGTAACTTTACCGAACATGTATTACTTAGCAACAATGTTTACGAATTAATGAATGGCTTTTAAATGTTTAAATTCTGCTGCATCGTGATAATAAATTATGAAGTGTTTTATGAATAGTGCTGTGAATGTCCAACTGTGAGGTCTCCGGGAACGGAGCCTTACAAGGTACCAATCAGACCCCAAGGAGTCACATATGAATGCAGTGAAGAGGATATTCAGATACCTTAGAAGAAAGCTAGCTCTAGGACTTTGGTATCCCAAAAAGGAGAATTCAACTTCTACTCATATTCTGATAGTGACTTTAGAGGGTCTAACAACAACAGAAAATCCACAACTGGTGGATGCCAATTCATAGGACCAGGACTAGTTTCTTGGCAGTGCAAAAAGCAAACAAATGTATCAGTATCCACAGCTGAGGTTGAGTACATAGCTGCTATGTTCATCACTGCTAATCCAGTGCAACATAGCAAAACAAAACACATAGAAATCAGATATCATTTTTGAGAGATTGTTCAGAAAAAGGTTTAATCAAATTGATTAAAGTGGATACAACAAATCAGCTTGCTGATTTATTCACTAAAGCCTTTGATTCAGTGAGATTTAATTTCTTAATTAAGTCCTTAGGCATGATACACTTAGATTAAATAATCAACATAAAGAAAAACATAATCTGTCCTTAAAGTTCTTAATTTGAAAAAGCCAAAAAAATTCATAAAACATATAAAATTCCAAAAATATTGTCTTAGTTTCATGTTTTCTTGAATAAGCAGTTCATGTCATGGGAAATGATAGTACACTATGCCTTTGCTTAATTTCCTGAGTTTTATCACATAATAGAGACTGATCAGATGTGATTTGATATGTGAGTAGGTTCAGCTTGAGTGAAATCTATACAAGTTCATGCATAACATAATGCCAAGGTGACAAATTATGGACACTACCATTTTGAGGAACAAGCAAATAAGTCTTATCCTATTGTGATCCACTTATTCACCTAAGCACACTATGTTATGACACTTCATAACCTCTATTTTTGCACATCATGGACCCTTTGGTTTGTGTAAACAAAGACCTGGGTTCACAGACACCTCTGTTTTACGTAAGTAAAGACCTGGTGTCCTGTTGATGTTCATCAAAAAGATTCCAAAAAGAAACAGCTCTAAAAGAATCCAATATGATCAACTATATATTAATTCAGAGCTTACAAATCATATCAGCATTAATAAAATTTCAAAGAAATTTTAAGATAGAGCTTATAACTTAAAGAACATAGTAATAAGTGTGAAAAAAGTGATAAATTGACTCATAAACGGAGGACAAACTCTAATGTGAATTGAATGTGGAGTCCATATTTGCCTATCTTTAATCAGTACCATAACATGATAAACAACATGACAAGTTGAAACTGCACTCTTGCTTGAATTTATGTGGATCATAATACTTGCAATCGGCACTAGATCTTAGTGTCATAGTATGATCCCATTGTATGATATAAATGCTTGTAAATAAGTTTAAGTTTCTGCTTATAAACAAAAATATAAAAAGAATTTGTTTTTGTTCTTTTATTTGCTAATAAGATTGACAGATAAATTCTTTTCATGCTATTCTCTTAATAAATTTTTGATGAATGCATAGGTTCATCATTAAATTTATGGGGAGTGGTAATCAGCATGAAAATCTGAGTTTAATGTGTTTTAGTTTTTAAATGGAGAAAGTTGGATCTTGAGCACTAACTTGGCTGCAGGATATCTGAAGTTTTTACTAAATATCTATGTTGCACATTTGCCATGAAGCAGAGTCAACAAGGTCCAACAGCAAACAACAAATGATCTAACAATATGTTAGTATCATACATCAAAACACTTGCTTCGGAAGAAAAACAAACATTTGCTTCGGAAGAAAATTTTATCAAAATTAACTTCAGAAGAAAAATAAACACTTGCTTCGGAAGGAAATTTTATCAAATTAGTTTCGGAAGAAAAACAAACATTTGCTTTGGAAGAAAATTTTACCTTCGGAAGAATTAACAGAACATAAATTTTGTCCTCCGTAGATGTGCTGCGGAAGAATAAAATTAAAACAAATAAAAAAGGGAAGGTTTTGCCTACCGTAGATGATCTACAGAAGAATAAACTTGTGGATAACCAAGGATGGGTAAAGAGGTATATGGGACCCACAACATTAAATAAGAGGTTTTTAAATTGTCTGAGAGTATAAAGGATACATTGATCGTTGGCATCTCTATTCACGTTTTCAGAACACTTTTGCAGACCTAGAAAAACACTCTTACCCATAAACCCCTTTGTCACCGAAACATTCAAAATTTTCTTTCCACACAACAATCCTCACCTAAATCACCTCTCAAACAACATCAATATGGCCAATCAATTCGCAAAAGAGCATAATGTCTGTGCTTTTCTTAATCCAGAGGATTCAGTATCCGATGGGTGCAGGGATATTATCAGATATCTGAGAAGATCAAGATTCTTCTATGCTTTATCTGCGGATCCTGTCATCTATCAATCACACATTATGGATTTTTAGAACTCAGCCAAGATTAAGGAAGAAATTAATGATCGGGTTATTTATGCTACAATCAGGAATGAAGAGTTAAGAGTGGATGAAGGAACCATTAGGAAGGTGTTGGAGTTCGGAGAGCAAGAAGAAGGTCATCATGATGTATTCGAACATGAATACATTCAGAAGGTATTTCACTTAATGGGGTATGACGATGACTATCAAAATGGTGAAATCAGGAAGGGGAGGTTGTGCAAGCCATATAGATTCCTATGTCACACATACTTGAAATGCATGTCAAACAAAAAGGCTGTTTTGGATAGATTTTCAAGGCATATATCATCAGGAGTTATTGGTATATTTGAAGGAAGAACGTACAATTATGCTAAGTACATTTTAGGATGTTTATGTGACCACATCAGGGTGGAGAAGGAAAATAAGATTTATATGCTTTCGATGTTTCTTCAGCTGATTATTAATGAAGCAATGCCCAATATTGAACGAGAAGGTGAAGTGCTTGTTAAAGCTCATCTAGGAAGATCTGTGCTCAACAAGATCACTGGGAAATATCAAGGAGAAGAAATGAAGATGTTTGCTCATGTAGTAGATGAGAATGCTCACATTCCACAAGAACTTCTATACATTGATGATCAGCAACAACAAACATCATCAGCTAAATCTTCTGATCATTATCAACAGCAAACTTCACCAGCTGAATCCCTTGAACCACAACATCAAGAACCCAATCCTCCTTCACCACCATCCTTCACTAACATACCATTATCACCATCTATCCATATCATCTCACCACCAAGTGAACACACACAACCACTATCTCCTTCATTTTCCCAAACATCAATGAACTCTGCTAAAATAGAAGTGTTCTCATTTGATGATCTTCAACAATCTCCATCACACCCAACAACACAACCAACTTCCTCACCCACACCTACTGAACCAATCTCACCTGATGAAAGCCTAACTCATACTGAACCAGTCAATCTTGTTGAGTATGATAAGCATGATGCTGTGAATGATGGTGCTACAGAAAAATTTTGTTTAGATGTTAAATGGGAGAATGATGAAGTAGTTGAACAACCAGGTGAGAGTAACTACATTGACATAGTTGCTCATGATGAAAATGATCTGAGAGATAAAGAGATAGATGTGAGCAAAAGTTATCTGGTGGCCAAATACAACAATCGCATTATCAAAGACAATAAAATGTTGAAAAAGTTGAGAAAAATAAAAAGGGATATAATTGAGAAAGATGAGACAATCTCAAAGTTAGAAGCTACAATCAAGCAGTTACAAGAGGAGATTGAATCTAACAATGAAGTGATTGACTAGATGGATCAGTTTGCAACTCAGTCCTATGAATCTTTTGAGAAAGAAAAACAAGTAAAGGAGAAAGCAATGGCTAAGCTCAACAATGCACCACAAACTATCTCTGAGCAGTTGGATCTGCTGAAAGCCAAAGATGAGGAGATAAAGGGATTAAAGAAGAAAGTGGCTGAACAAGAAGGAGTTAGCCTGTAAAAACCAATCAAAGATACTGTTGTCTTTTCCATGATCAAATCAAAGGAACCAACAATCAAATATCATAGGAAAAGAAAATATTCAGGAAAAACTATAGAAGAAGTTACACAACTTGGAGATACCCCAAAGAAAGCAAGAACCATCTCTACTGAGCACACTCCATCAGTGGATCTTTCTACTCTCAAGCCAACTAAACCTGATGAAGAAGAAAGTGATGCTGAATGGATATATCTAACAAAAGATGAGTCTCAAAAGGATGATGAAGAAGCAGGATTTGATGAAGAGCTATTATCCACTGAAGATATTTTTGAGGAAAGAGCCCAATCCTTATTGTCCATGGATTTGATAAACAATGGGTTCCCGTATGACATGGTTGAGAAGATGAACATGACTGAAATGATTCAAGTACTAAAAGAATTTGATGCTGTTAGATTGATACTGCCAGTATGCAACTATGAATCATTCTCAAAGTTCAAAGCCATTGAATCGATAAGAAAAGATTTGGGTCACTGTGACCCCAAGAAGCTGACAAAATATAACATGACTTGCTGGTTGCAAAGTCACAACTATGGGTCTCATGAGCTTAAAGGAAGATCAGTGGGAGAATTAAGAGCCATGGTGGAATATGTAATGAAGGTGGAGCTAGACACTGGTGTGAGATTTAGAACCGGAGCTCCAAGTCCTACTTACAAACAACAATCAAAACAAACTCATGCTGAGACAACAGTTGCAAAAAGCAAGGACATTCATAGAGGTAAAGAAAAACTTATTAGAGAGCCAAAGGATGTAATCCCTAACAAAATCTAGCCTCTGGGAACCACTGTAAGATAAATAACTTACAAAAATCTTCTCTGATCCAACTTTTTAAGCACATGTCCACCCCAAGATCAGCGGAAGAAAACAAAATTATAGCATGGAAGTTTGATTCTGAATGGGATTGTGCTAGATAAAGAGAGCATCTAGGATGGTGCAATATTTTCATTGGATGGAGACAATCCTAACACTACCGAATGCAGACCTGTATTCTTTGAAAAACATCCCCATCATCAATTACCCAATCAATCCAAAGGGAAGAGGCTTTTCTGTGCTGATAGCTAAACTCAGAAACAAGTTTAAAGGTAATGTATTAAAGGAACTACAGAGAGAAGATGCTGAACACAATCAAAGAAGAAAGAGAGAGAAAAGGTCTCATTCCAGCTCATCTCACTTAGTTGATGATGAATTTTTAAGAAGAGTTAGATATGAAGACAAAACTTTAGCATATGTAAAGAGCATTGTAGGAAATCTATACTTATTTCCTATCACAAGATGAGTTATATGGAGAGAACAAAAGACCTCGTGCTTCAAAAGAATGATCCTCAGAAGAAAGCTTCTAGCATAAGACTATTTGACCCAATGGAGATCAAACTCCTTCATCCCAGCTACACATCCTATTTACATGATAAGTATTTTCCAAATTTGAATGACAAAGCAGCTCAAGATGACTTATGCTTATATGTCCATATCATCCAAGTGATTGACA
Source organism: Flaveria sonorensis (assembly GCA_025506505.1). Lineage (NCBI taxonomy): Eukaryota > Viridiplantae > Streptophyta > Magnoliopsida > Asterales > Asteraceae > Flaveria > Flaveria sonorensis. The sequence goes on from CM046435.1 coordinate 45,561,894, forward strand.
AGCTACATGCTAAAGTTGACAAAAGATGAAGATTTGAAGCAGGTCAACTTATGGGATCTGACATTCCATCAATCATCGAGCTCAAAATATCATAACAAGATGAACTGGAAGTGGTTTCTTACAACAGTGTTGTTGCAACACTGACCACTGAAGAAGACATCCTTAGACTGAATTACAAAACATTAAAGAAAATGAAGAGAATGAAGATCAAGTATTTATATGATGATCAAAAGAATGCGATTGAATACTTCAACACAAGAATTTTGAGAAGAGTTCAAGAATTGAGAGCTCTTAACTGATGATTACAAGAATCTAAACCTAAGGGGGAGTATTGTTAGGTCTAGATCTTTTGGATAGGTTTAGTTAATGATTCATTTCTTGTAATGAACTTTTGTAATTCTTTATCATTATATAATGCATGAAATATATATTAACCCAAATATTATTTATGTTGATTTTACGTGATTGCAGGAAAACATCATACTTGGATAATTTTGAAAAATTGACAAAGTACAAGAACAACTGCGGATGAACAATTTTGTTCTTCTGTAGATGATCTCCGGAGCATATCTGAACAAGTGTACATCCACAGATCACCTGCGGAAGCACAACATCTCCTAAAGAACAAGTTTTGAAGTCATGTTGCTACTGCTGCGGAAGAAGAAGATTTGCTCCTGAGGATGAAGTTCAAGAATAAAGGACCAAACTCCTACTGAAGACCAACTTCCTATGGAAGAACAACTTGCATGAGCACTATCAAGTACAAAGACATGATCAACAAGTAGCTGCCGGAAGTGATGTCATCAAGTCAACATCTACGAAAGACTAACATCATATCAGAGAACTTAGGATGACACATTAGGAATGTTACAGCTGTAACTTATCACAATAGTAAAGTTATAATTTCCATTGTTAAATCCCGCTACTGCTAAAAATAAGGCATGGATCCATACTTTTAGGAGAGTTTGTTAGGTTATTGAGGGATATCGATACAACTATAAAGAGACATATTCTTAGTATCGAAATCAATCAATAAATCAATCAATCACTCAAGAAAAATAGCAAAATAGCAAGAACATCAAGAACATCATTGGAGATCACAAGATCATCAGAGCATCATAGCAATTGTAATCGATTGTGTTTTAATGAAAAACAATTGAAACAAATCTTTTGTTGAATTATATTATTCTGCTTTCCATTTATTTTATATTTTGTTTGTCAATTTCAATTTCACAAACAATTTAGTTAAAAATCAAATATTGATAATTCCGCAATCTTTATTTTTTCAATCAAACTGATAATTCCCGATTGGATCCTTGGATTCCCAAGCTTACATGCAGTCTGTCATTTTTTTAACCCATGGATATATGTGGTATGCCATTTTAGTTATATGTGACCAAAATATATTGTCTATAAAAACATCTCATAATAGACTCAAAACAATAGATGATCAAAAAGTGATTTCAAATAAAATAGATTATCAAAAAGTACAGATCTCATAATAGATGACAAAAAGGTCCACATCTCATAATAGATGACCGAAAACAATAGACACAAAAGTCCAAATCAAATGCCATTATCATAATGGTCTGCACAAAATAACATGCCATTCTTCTACATGCCATTCTCAAATGAAGTTGAGTTTATTGATCTATTCAATTTTCATTCTCAAATGCAGAACCAATTCATAACCAAATAACATGTCATTCTCATACAACATGCATAATTGCTTTTGGTTACATCCTTCTCCTGCATATTTAACAATTTATAACATTTGTTGGACAATAGTTTCAATTGGGTTAACATAATCAAGTGTAATACATGACCCAAAAAGTCAACATTTAGAGACAACAGTGGATACAAGCATTCAATTTTTTTTCAATTTCAAGAACATGACCTAATGAATTCCATCTCAATGTTCCAATACAAAGATAATTAAAATGAAAAACAACTAACTAAGCCCTACTACTACTTTCAATAGCTTGTTCTCTTTTGCCATTCTTCTTCCAAATTCTTCATGTTGATTAATTGAAATCAAAAGTCCCTGTATGATTTGAACCGTTCTTTGACACAATGGAGGGTCAACCCAACCAACAAACCCACAGCTCCTTCCCTGTTATATCAATCCACAGTAACCCATTAAATGATGGTTCAACAATGGGTGCGGGCGAGTCTTACCTGTGTATTGCAACAGTGAAATCAACGAGGGTTTGTAGGAGTCCGTGAGGTGCAAATGATGGTTCTCGATCCACAAGAGCAGAGTAATTCATGGCAGTAGCATAGTGGATTCGCAGGTAACGATCGAGTAGAGTAGGAATGAACAAAGCAAATCCATATGAACTTATTTTGTTTAGGGTTTTACAAGAGAATAATATAAGTAATTTGTTATTATTAAATTAAAATAATGTATAAAGACATTACTACCATTCATTTAAATCAAACTTACCCCTCAAACTAACTTGACTAACCAGAATAGATGAGAATGGTAATTTTTAAAAAGTTAGGGAGCCAAAAGGGAGAAAAATTATTTTTGGATGGAAATAGCAAAACAGTTAGCAATTTACTCTTACAAAAAATAAGAAATTAGGGGAGAGACAAATGAAAATCATCATTTTAGAAGAAAACTAAGAAAATCAATCTCAACCAGTCACATAATTTCTAATAATTTTCTCATTTTTATTATTAAAATGGTATTTAGTAAAATAACATATCTCTTATTTTAGGTAATTACGTCTTTTAAGAATTTTCTTTAATTGTCACACCCCTCGCCGGCTGCGGAATCGCAAGGAGGTGACGAAATCGGATATTTTGAACACGTGGTACATAAGGAAACTTAAATTCATTCATGCATTCAAAATAAACCTAGGCAACAAAGTATTAGGGTACAAGTTTTTAAAGATTCAAGATTATGAGCCTAGCATCCTAAGCATATACAAAATAATCTTCTGTTGTGCCCTAGTCGTGCCATACTTAAGTGAAGTCCCAAAACACTAACCTTGGTTGTTTCCTGAAAAGCACGTTAAAAATGGGTCAACAATGATGTTGGTGAGCTCGTAGATTTTAAGACTCAATAAGTAGTTGTAAAGTAAGTAGTCAAGTATGAATCAAAAACTCATCATGTAAAGTATCCATAACACAAGTAACTATAAATGCATTTATGAGTCCACAACTAAGCCTTTGACTGCATGCCTCGTCTGATACTTATTTCAAGTACGGAAATAAAAGTCAAGTTATAGTCTGCGTGGTAATAATCATTCAATATAGTTGACTGTGGATTTACGCGTTCCAATCAAGCGAGAGAATGCGGATTGTCAATCCCGATAGTACTATCTATATTAAAATTGCAGCTCCAACCCGGAGTTAAGTAGTTGTGTAAGATAGCAAGGTCTTTGTATGTCCAACCAAAATAATAAACATTCATCACCAAAATGTGTATAAGCATAAGACATAATAGTAATGATTGGTAAAAAATCGTTAAGTGACATGTTTCTCCCCCGAAATTAGTAAAAGAAAAAGGGGCTACGAAAACTCACTGATTGATGGTTCTAATACGGACAGGTGAAACAAGATGGATTGCGCTTAAACCGAAGCAGTTCCTACATATATGTGCGGTGGGCAAGTAAGGTTTACGTTCCTGTTAACAAGTCGTTAAATGAAGTGACGAGTCGAGTGCTACATAAAATAAGTTTTAGTTTTAAATTATTGATTGAAAGTAAACTTATGCATATTTATAGTTTTGTACCTTTAACGAACCGTTAGTAATATTCGATTATTAACTTAATCATTACTATAAGTGTATAAACATATATGCATATTATGAAATAAGTATATATTTTTTTCATAATTTTGAGTTCAAATGAGATTAAACAACATTTTGTGATTTATAATTTGATTGCTTGATTTCTGTGTTTTTACAAGTCATTTTGGGCTAAGGTTTTAGTTAACCAACTATATTAAATAAAACACGAAATTTTTACTATACTTATATAGGAGTTTTAACTTACTAAAAAAATAAATATAATATTTTATTAACTTAATTTAGTAGTCCAAAAATAATTGTATTCTTTTAAAATTATGTGCAGCTATATTATGGAGTTTTATAACTATTTCTGTTAGTTGGGGGCCAAAAACTTAACCATTTTACATGAGACCACTTGGATTTTAAAGCTAACTCATAAAACTAACTATCAGAAAAAGAAGCAAGTCAAATGCGCAAAATATAGGGAGTTATGGCTTCTCAAAGTCGACCTAAGTAATCTGCCAAAATGTTTGGTTTTGACATTTCGTTTCAAAATCGAATTTCAAGAGCCCAGAACTTACTGAAAATTTGTGTATTTATTACGGTTGGAAAGATAACTCTTTAAACTTAACTTTAGGCTCAAGAATCGTACATTTTGATTTTGTTTTGACCAAGTTATGACCTTTTAAATTAAGGTAAGTTTCTGACAGAATCCATTTTATACATCAAGCAACTTTTAAACCATATTTTTTTATATGAACAAGTAATGAACTTGTTTTCTTAAATATTAGATGACTTAACCACATATATATACTTATAATTTCATTATCCTAAACGTATTAAAGTATTGCTTAAGTGTAAGTGAATGGATACCTAAATGTTTGCAAGAAACGAAGCTTGGATGGTGTGTGTGTGTTGTGATCTTACTGTTACGTCTTGGGCAGCTTGTGGACTTGCTTTTCTGCTTCGTTTCAGCAGGGGTAAATTTTGTATAATAGGCTGGTTATTGAACAGAGTAAATGAAAGTTTAGTGCATTCTTGATACATAAAAAAAGGGGTATTTATATGGGATTTTTGGAGGTGTATTCATGGAGTATGATGGCAAATGATGGGGAATGGCATGGTTCATTAAGGTTACGGCTGAAAGTGTTAGGGGGGCCCTTTTGATTGTTTGATTCTTGCAAGAAATCTCTTTATGTCATCATAATTAGTGTAGGTATGGTAAAAATAAGGAAAAATGATGTTCTTGAGATTTTGTTGAGAGGGGGCCATTTGGGTGAAAAGACGGTGATGATTGCAATAAGTTTTGATGATTTGTACCCGTAAGATGTTTAATGTAGGTTATTTGATTAGTTAAATTGGTTAACCATCTTATTTATGTAAATATAGATTCGCGTTAGTGTAAATAAATCTATTATACTTCTTACAAGTTAGATTAAGATACTTTTGTTACCATTTGAGGATTTTAGCGATAGTATTAAATCTTTAGTTTGTATTTTAATTCGACTAGTGCGTGATAGTAGTCGATTTTTACGCTTGTTGCCAAACAAGGGTGATGGCTTTATATATGTATATATTCATATGTATAATATACGAGTAAGTCTTTACTTTATGCTCATAATATCTTTATCGTTGAAATAACCTGCCGATGTTGAGTTTCGCATTGTGATGTGATTTGTCGAAGACGTTCAGCAAGTTTATTTTATTATTATTATTGTTTTGACGACTCGATTCGGTTACATCATCTAGGTTTAGAAGTTTGAAGGAACATCATAAATTAGTAATTTGTAACACATAGTAATGTCATAAAATCATTTAGGTTCACATAAAACATCATAAAGTGGTTCACTTGCGATGATCCTAAATTTGATTATCATAATATTAAAGCATCATTTCTTAGTTTATATTCTAAATTAAATAAATTACGTAATCAAGTAAATAGCAGAATATATGAAATACCTTGAATTTTCATAAGTGTCACAGTCTCCTCCTGTTGAGAGAATTTCGTCCCGAAATTCAGCTGGTAGATACTGTTGGAGGTTGGTTCGAGAAAAGGTGCGGGTATTTCTGTTTCATGTGGTCCTCACATTCCTATGTAAATTCAGGCCCACGTTTCAAGTTCCATCGAACCATAATGATTGGAATGCGACTCCGTTTCAGTTTCTTAACGTCGTGGTGCATGAGTTCGATTGGTTCTTCGACGAAGTGGAGTTTGTCATCAATACAAACTTCGTCAAGTGGTATAATGTGTGAGTCGTTAGCATGACACTTTTTCAAGTTAGACACATGAAACACGTCATGCACGTTGTTGAGTACTTGAGGCAGCTTCAGTCTATACCCCACTAGACCAACTCTTTACATAATTTCAAAAGGTCCAACGTGTCTGGGAGCAAGTTTTCCCTTTTTGCCAAAACGGACGACTCCTTTCCAAGGGGATACTTTAAGTAAGACCTTATCACTGACTTGAAATTCCAAAGGTTTGCGACGATTGTCAACATAGCTTTTCTGACAGTCTCTTGCAGTTTTGATTCTTTCTCTGATTTGTACAATCTTATCAGTCGTCTCTTGAATAATCTCTGGACCAGTTATTTGGCTATCACCTATTTCAGCCCAACAGATAGGAGATCTATACTTATGACCATATAATGCTTGGAATGGGGCACATTGAATACTTGCGTGATAGCTATTGTTGTATGAGAACTCCACTAGGGGTAAGTGCTTATCCCAACTACCCCCGAAGTCCATGACACAGGTTCTAAGCATACCTATAGGGTTTGTGTAGTTCTTTCACTCTGACCATCAGTTTGAGGATGATAAGAGGTGCTTAAATCTAGTCGAGTTCCCAAAGACTTTTGCAAGGTTTGCCAAAACCTGGAAGTGAACCGACTATCTCGATCGGAGAGAATTGAAATCGATACTCCATGTCTGGCTACGACCTCATTAACATACAATCTGGCTAACTTTTCCATTTTATAATCCTCCCCGATGGAAAGAAAATACGCTGACTTGGTTAGACGATCAACAATAACCCAGATAGAATCATGACCATTGGATGTCCGAGCTAATTTTGTGATAAAATCCTTTGTAATCTACTCCCACTTCCATTGTGGAATCTCGGGTTGTTGTAATAATCCAGATGGTCTTGGTGTTCTGCTTTAACTTTAGAGCACGTTAAACATTTACCAACGTATGATGCAATTTCTTTGTTCATACCCGGCCACCAATAAAATTGTCTGAGATCTTTATACATCTTATCTGCTCCGGGGTGAATAGAGTATTTGGACTTATGTGCTTCATCTGTAATAAGTTCCCTTAGGTTACTTGAATCCGGAATCCATATTCTATCTAGATAGTAAAGTAATTCATCCGTTTTAGATTCTAACTTTTGTTCGGCTCCACATAGTAGTTCATTTTTCAAATTATTTCTTTGAATAGCCTCTTTTTGAGCATTTAATATCTGAGTCTTCAAGCTGGTTTGTATCATCATCCCCAATGCTCGTACCCTAATAGGCTTAACTCTTTCTTTCCTACTTAGGGCATTAGCCACCACATTGGTCTTACCTGGATGATACTTGATTTCACAGTCATAATCATTGAGTAGCTCAACCCATCTTCATTGACGCATATTCAATTCCTTCTGATCAAGAATGTGTTGAAGACTTTTGTGGTCGGTATAAATGGTGCACTTAGTACCATAAAGATAATGCCTCCAGATTTTAAGAGCAAAAATTACCGCTCCCAATTTACGTCATGAGTTGTGTAATTTTTCTCGTGAACCTTAAGTTGTCATGAGGCATAAACTATGACCTTGTCGTTCTGCATTAGCACGCATCATAATCCCTGGTGTGATGCATCACAAAATACAATGAAGTTATTGATTCCATCAAGGAGGGATAGGATTGGTGCATTGCATAGCTTTTGTTTTAAGAGTTGAAACGCATCTTCTTGTTTCACTCCTGTTAGGTCTAGATCCTTTGTATTGGTTTAGATGATAAATCAACTCTTGTAATAACTCATTGTAATTCTCTTTTAACATAATTTATTTCATGAATTATATGTTAACCCATATTATTATGTGTGTTGGTTTATGTGTCATTGCAGGAAACATCAGACTTGATAAATTTAGAAAATTGACCAAGTGTTAGAACAACTGCGGATGAACAGTTTTGTTCTTCCATAGATGTTCTCCGGGGCATAACTAAAGTCCGTGCATTCCTAGATCTCCTATGGAAGAATAACTGATGATCAAGTGTTGAAGACCAAGTGTTGCTACGGAAGACCAATTGTTGCGGAAGAAGAACTTCCTACAGAAGACAAATTCCTACGGAAGATCAAAAAGTCAACAAATCAACATGTCAAAGCAACATCATCAAATCAATGACGGCAGAAGATATTGAAGTCAAGCAAATATTCCACATCACATCAATAACATTCCCTTTGTAATATAAAATTTCCAATGTAAATTGTGAACTCCTATGCCGATAAACAAGGCAAGGATGCACACATATAGAAACAGAATTGCAAAATTGAATAGCGAGATATTAGCAAGAAAATAGGAACAGAATAGAAAGAGATTGAGAGATATCAATACTCAAATAGGCATATATATTGATAGAAATGATATCAATCAAGAGATACTCAAGAAAATTAGCAATACAACAAGAACAGAGAAAAACAACAATATGGCATCAAGAGCATCAACATCAATTGTAATCAGTTCATTGTGAATGAAAAGCAATTGAAAATCATCCTTGTGTTACTTTATTACATTGTGTTTTCAAGTTGTTTTATCTTGTTCATCGATTTCAATTTATAAACAATCCATTAAACAACAAGTATTGATAGTTCCGCGATCATTACTTGTTAAAATCAAATTGATAATTTCTGTTTCGATCCATGGATTCACAGATGGTATCAGTGCCAAGTGCTCATTGATCTAGATCAATTAATCTATCAGTTTCTTTTGTTTAATTGGTGTTTCTTTTAAATCGGTTTGTTAATTTTTTATAATTAGCATAGTTAATTAACCTGAGCAGTTCAGTAGTTGGCGCTTATCAACCTACAAAGTTGGAGAACAAATCTGATTTCAAAACATGGAAATTAGATTCAGGAATCATGTTAATTATGCAGATTCTGACTTATGGGTGTCTATCACTGAAGGTGCTTATATTCCACCTGCTTTAGGACCTGATTACAAAGAGAATAATCATCCCATAAGTCTAAAAAATCTATCACCTGCTGATGCCAAGAAAGTCAAAGTCGACACTATGGCCTATAGTATGCTTACTATGGCTTTACCTAAAGACCTATTGATCAGGTGTGAAGCATACAAAACTGCTAACTCATTATGGAAAATTCTTCACACTCTGTGTGAAGGAAGTGATGAGATTAGAAGTATCAGGAAGGATACCCTTCGTTCACAATATGAAACATTCCATCATATTCAGGGTGAATCTGTCCCTCAACAACTCTATAGGTTTATGCAACTTGTTACACAGATGAATATCTTTGAACTGAAGTACAGCAATGAGGAGTTAAATAAAAAGATGCTTCATTCATTACTAGAAAGCTAGACCCACATGGTGTCTGTGTTCAAGAATACTCTTGATCTGAAGTCTATTGGGTTAGACACTCTGGTTGCAAAGGTAGAAGCTTTGGAGTTGGAGGAGAAAACCATAAATAAGAGTGTTAAAGCACCTATAGCACCATACCAATTCAAAGAATCTAAGGGTGTTGGAAGTGCCTTTATCTCTAATGATGATGAAGGTACCTCTTGTGTTGTGAGTGACAATAAAGAGGAAACTGGCTTCTATGCTGCCAAGCCTTCTAAATTAAACTCTTAAAACAATCAAAACAGAAAAGCAAAAGGAAAGACTGATGATTTCGAAACCAATAAAACCAGCAATCAAACAGAACCAATCACTATGGTTCTGGAATCAGAAGAACAGAAGGCAGCCCTTGCGGCCTTTAGCTCAAGCTTTCAAGCTTACTTGGGAAGTACCTTGACTCCTGCCTACTTCTATCAGCAAGACCTTGAGGAATTTCATCCTGGTGAAATGGAAGAGATAGATATACAATGGCTATTGACCATGATTGCTTACAGGGCCAAGATGTACATGAGAAGGAACAAAGGACTATCTGTTGCAGGAAGAACAACAAAGATTGGTGTTGACAAATCCAAAGTAAGGTGTTACAAATGCAATTTGTATGGACATTTCTCAAGGGAATACAACAGCAATCAGTAATCAACAATACACACAAGACAAGCAAATTAGAGAAACTTCAAGCAACTTCAGCTAACAAACTCATCCCCACCAGCCACAGGTTCTTCAACAGGTACTAGTAACTCTAAAGAAACTAGTTTGATTATTTTGCAGGATGGAACTTGTGATTGGAGCATGTATGAGAAGGAAGTGCAAAAGGAAAATCAAGCACTGATGGCAAACTTGGAAAACAAAGTTCCTCTAATGGCCAGAGAGGTAAGAGAAAGGAAATGTTCTTCCTTATGTGTTGAAAAGGTTGAAAGATATTAGGTTCATGCTCAATAATTGGCTGATAAAGTCAAAGAAACTATGCTTTTAATGAATCTCATGTAAGAGAACATAAACTTTATCAGGTCAAAATCAATTCATTATAAAAGGATTTAGACAAACTTGTGTCAGAAAATTATAATCTAAAAGCACAAGTTGAGCATTTGACCACCTCATTAACAAAATCCATGTCGGATCATGCATCTACTGAAGTGAAACTACAGAAATTTCAACTATCATCACAGCAATATGAGAAACTTTTGAGTTCTCATATAGAATCAAAAAACAGGTCTGGATTGGGATTTCATGCTGTTGCACCACCAATAAATGATAACTACACCACTCTACCTGAATCCATGACCAACAGTCTGTCAAATCTTTTGTGTCTAACAACAAAACTGAGTCAAAAATTGAAAATAATGAATTGGTAAATGATAAAGATACTGAAGTTAGTGAAACTATTTTCTCTGAGTCAAAAGTTTCAAAACAAAATGAATTAGAATTTGACTTTAATGATTGTGATGATCTGGATGAAGTTGATGAGCCTAATGAATAAGAAAGTGCTGGTTTGGGTAAGGCTAAGAATGAAATATTTGAACCAATAATTTCCAAAGTACTTGATGAAATCAAGCTACCTTATCCCCCCAAAAAAGAAATTTGTTGAAGACCATCTACACAAGAATTGGTCAGCTGAATAAAGGGATTCATGAGCTCAACAAAAGGCATAACAGTCAACCAGCAACAAAAACTACGAAGGAATAAAAGAAAAACACTTTAGCAGAACACCTGCGGAAGAAGAAGATAAGTCCTCACACATCCGTAGAAAAGCAAAAGAAAAATGTTTCAAAGTCACCCGTAGATGATCTACGAAAGAAGAAAACACCTACTGATTCAACTGCTAACCAGAAAGGTAAACAACAAAAAAAAGATCTTTCAGCTGCTAAGTCTGAAAAAGAATTGAAGCAGCAAAAGAAGACACTAATGAAGAACTAGACAAAGATGGAAGCTGACTATGACAGTGAAGCTGAAGAGATGTATTGAAAATGGTTTGCTATGCACAACCACAGCACAAAAGAATGCTACTTCAGTAGCTATTGCTCCATATGCTATATGAACAACCATATGACTTCTGATTGTTACTTTAACAAGTATTGTGCCATATTCAACAAGAATAATCATTCTACTCAAAAATGAACTTTAACAAAAAGAACAAAACACAGATTCCCAAGAAGCAAAAAGTTGAGATTGCTGAATCAGATTCTCAATCTTCTGAGAATGATGAATCAAAAGTCCAAAAGCAAAACAAGCAGCAAATAAAGCATAAGATCTCAAAGACAAAGCCAACATCTCCTAATGATCAAGCAAAGAAGAAAAAGGAGAAGCAATAATATCAAAGCAAGACTCCTCACAGGAAGGTAGTCTTGTAGGAAGATGAACCCTTCTTTGATCACTTAGAAAAGGGTAACCATGTTCCTCAATCAAAAACAAAAGATGCTGAAACCTTTTCTAACAAAGCATCATCTTCAAGTTTGAAGAACAAGGTACTCAAAGAAGAAGTGATGGAAGAAGTAAATGTGAATCAAGATCAAAGTGCAACAAATTCATCTTCAACAGAATCATCCTTAACCCAAACAGAACATAATGAATCAATTAGGACTAAAAACATTCTTGAGACATCTAGGCTCATTCATGATGGAGTAACTATTCTAGATAACAATGGCAAGCCCAAGGTCATTAAGGCTTGGGCTCTACTTTCTAATTGATTTCATTATTTTTGCAGGAACATCCATGGAGGACTGACAATAAGTGGTATGTTGACAGTGGTTGTTCCAAGCATATGACATGAAACTGTTCTCTCCTTCATGACTTCAAATATAAAAATGCTTCATATGTAGCATTTGGTGGGGATAAGAAGGGAGGTAAAATAGTTGGTGCAGGAATGGTAACAAATGGAGTACTCGAGTTTGAGAAAGTTAATTTTTGTGAAAATTTACAATACAATTTACTCAGTGTATCTCAAATTTGTGATCAAAATATACCACTTTATTTGATAACTCTTTCTATTACATTCTTAAGCCAGGATTTCAAGTTCTAGAAGACTGGATCCTTCTTAAAGCACTAAGAAAAGGAAAAACTTATGTTTTGGACATGAATAACACATCTATGACAAGCAATGAAACCTGCCTGATTTCAAAGTCATCAGAAGATGAATCACAACTGTGGCATAGAAGGATGGTTCATTCCAACATGAAGAACATGAATAAGTTGGTCAAACATGACTTAGTCATTAGCCTTCCCAAGAAAGAATTTTATTGTTCTAATCATTGTACATCATGTTATAAGGGGAGACAATATTGGGTGGCTCATAAGTCCAAAACAATCAACACAAACACAACACCACTCAAACTGCTACACATGGATCTTTTTGGTCCAACCAATGTGTTAAATATTGGTAAAAGGCAATACTATTTGGAGATTGTTGATCATTTCACTAGATTCACATGGGTCTTTTTCTTAAAACATAAAAGTGGAACATCAGAAACATTAATGGAGTTTATCACTAAGATTGAAAACCAACTTGATTTAAAGATCAAAATGTTAAGAAATGATAATGGAACTGAATTTGTTAATCATGTTTTAGACTCCTTTTGTAGGGACAAAGGAATAGCCGGACAATTCAGCGCACTAAGAACTCCACAACAAAATAGAGTTGCTGAAAGAAGAATCAGGAGTCTAATTGAAGCAGCAAGAACAATGCTAGCTGATTCACAGTTGCCTATCATATTTTGGGCAGAAGTAGTGAACACAGCATGCAATGTTCAAAATAGAACATTAATTGTCAAAGAACATAATAAAACACCTTATGAACTTTTGTTTAAAAAAAACCTTTTACAGGCTATCTTAGAGCTTTTAGGTGTCATGTGTCAATTCTAAACACCAAAGATCAATTAGGAAGTTTGATGAAAAAGCATATGATGGTTTCTTTGTTGGTTACTCATCAATATCTAAATCATATAGAGTATACATTCATCATCATAATATTGTAGAGGAAACACCTAATGTATCTTTTGATGAATCCTTATTTCCAAAATCTGTAAAAGGTTCATCTTGGTTGTTTGATATAGATGCATTAACAAATTTTTTTAACTCCAGTTATTTGAATGGTGCAGGTCCCGTGGATACATGTTATCCTTATGTACCTCCATGTTTAGGTGAAGTGACATTGTCAGTTGATCCTCTAAGATTACCCTAGAAACATACTTCAAGTGTTGCTGATCCAGGCCCTTCATCTTAAACAAGCATTGAAAACACTGACGGACATGGAAATTCAACTTCAGCAGAAGTTAACAATGCATCCGTAGAAGATCTTTCTACATCCATAGAAGTTCCATCTTCTTCAGGACATGATTCATTTCTTTCAATTGAAGTTCCAAACTCATCAGGAAACATTCCAACAACATTCAAGTCTGCAGGTCAACAAACTACATCATCCGTAATTGGTCCTGTAGCTGCTGCGAAAGCTGTACCCACATCAGCGGAAACACAAAATCAAGAAGATGGAGTTCTTTCAATATCAGAAGGCCTAAATAATGAGAATTATGATCACTTTGTCAATTCCCCATCTCAGCTGGGTCCATCTCCATCAACCAACATTACTAACTTGGAATCATCCATCCTAGTTGAATCAGTGCCAGCAACAAGAATTCATAAGTATCATCCTATTGAAAACATTGTTGGTGGTCTTTCTTCAAGAACCACAAGAAGTCAAGGGGGAGCTGCTAATATCTATCTATTCTCTTGTTTTCTTTCACAAGTGGTTCCAGCCACCATAACTACAGCATTGAAAGATAACAGCTGGATTGAAGCAATACAAGAAGAACTTCAGCAATTCAGAAAACAAAAAGTCTGGAATCTAGTTGATCTCCCTGAAGGCCAATATCCAATTGGCATAAGGTGGCTTTTAAAGAACAAACTAGATGACAGAGGTATCATTATGAGAAATAAAGCAAGGCTGATAGCACAAGGCTATACTAAAAAAGAAGGGATAGACTATGATGAAGTGTTTGCTCCTGTAGCAAGGATTGAAGCCATTAGAGTCTTTCTAGCCTATGCATCACATAAGAAGTTCACAGTTTACTAGATGGATGTAAAATGTGCCTTCTTATATGGTAAAACTGATGAAGAAGCCTATGTTGCCCAATCACTAGGCTTTGAAGACTCTAATTATCCACACAGGGTATACAAGCCTGACAAAGCTTTGTATGGTCTTTATCAGGCCCAAAGAAAATGGTATGAAATATTGTCATCTTTCTTACTCAAACATGGTTACAAAAGGGGCACAATTGATTAGACTCTCTTCCTGAAACATGATCATTAAGATCTCTTAGTTGTCCAAGTCTATGTAGATGATATCATCTTTGGATCAACAAACAAGAGATTGTGTGAAGAGTTTGAATGTTTGATGAAATCTTAGTTTCAAATGAGTTCCAAGGGAGAATTAATATTTTTCCTTGGATTGCAAGTTCATCAAAAACCAGATGGCATTTTTATCAAGCAGGAGAAGTATGTGAATCAAATTTTGAAGAAGTTCAACCTTGCTGATTCATCCTCATGCAAAACACTAGCATCAACAATAGATAAGATTGTACCTGATCCTACATGGAAGTTAGTTGATCAAAGATTATATAGATCTATGATAGGATTATTAATGTACTAAACTTCCAGTAGACCTAACATAATGTTTGCTGTATGTGTTTGTGCTAGGTACCAATCAGACCCTAATGAGTCATATCTTAATGCAGTCAAGAGGATATTGAGATACCTCAAAAGGAAGCCAGCTCTTGGACTTTGGTATCCCAAAGAAGGAAAATTTAACCTCTACTCATATTCTGATAGTGACTTTGGAGGATGTAACAACAACAGAAAATCCATAACCGGTGGATGCCAATTCCTAGGACCAAGACTTGTTTCTTGGCAGTGCAAAAAGCAAACAAATATATCAGTATCCATAGCTGAGGCTGAGTACATAGCTGCTTTAGCTGGTTGCTCTTAAGTTTTATGGTTGCAAAACCTATTACTTAATTATGGTTACAACTTTCTTCAAACACCAATACATATTGGTAACTCAGCTACTATGTTCATCACTGCTAATCCAGTTCAACATAGTAAAACAAAGCACATAGAAATCAGATATAATTTTTTGAGAGATTGTTCAGAAAAAGGCTTAATCAATTTGATTAAAGTGGATACAAGAAATCAGCTTGCTGATTTATTCACTAAAGCCTTTGACTCAGTGAGATTTAATTTCTTCATTGAGTCCTTAGGCATGATCAACTTAGGTTAAACAATCAACACAAAGAAAAGCATGATCTGTCCTTAAATTTCTTAATATGAAGAAGCCAAAAACATTCATAAAGAATATAAAATTCCAAAAGTTATAAGCAGTTCATATCATTGGAAATGATAGTACACTATACCTTTGCTTAATTTCCTGAATTTTATCACATAACAAAGACTGATCAGATGTGATTTGATATGTGAGTACGTTCAGCTTGAGTGGAAAATAAACAAGTTCATGCTTAACATAATGTCAAGATGAAAAATTGTGGCCAAATTCCATTTTGAGGAACATCCAAGTACGTCTTATCTTGCTATGATCAACTTATTCACCTAAGCACACTATGTTGTGACACTTTATAACCTCTATCTTGGCATATCATGGACCCTTTGTTTTGTGTAAACAAAGACCTGGGTTCACAGGCACCTCTGTTTTACGTAAGTAAAGACCTGGTGTCCTGTTGATGATGATCAAAAAGATTCCAAAAAGAAACAACTCTAAAAGAATCCAATGTGATCAACTATATATTAATTCAGAGCTTACAAATCATATCAGCATGAATAAGATTTCAAAGAAATCTTAAGATAGAGCTTATAACTTAAAGAACATAGTTTTAAGTGTGAAAAAGTGATAATTTGACTCACAAACAGAGGACAAACTCCAATGTGAATTGAATGCGGAGTCCATATTTGTCTATCTTTAATCAATACCAAAATATGATAACCAGTTGCTTGAATTTATGTGGATCATAATACTTGCAATCAACACAAGATCTATGTATTCTATCATCAAACAAAACTGGTACAGGAAGTTGCTTAGTGTCATAGTATGATCCCATTGCATGAGGCAAATGCTTGTATATAGTTTGTGTTCTTTTCTTTGCTAACAAGTTGGACAGATAATTTCTTTTCATACTATTCTCTTAATAAATTTTTGATAAATGCATAAGTTTATCATTTATCTTAAATTTAGGGGGAGGAGTAAATCAGCATGAAAATCTAAGTATCAAATGTGTTTTATTTTTAAATGAAGAAAGTTGGATCTTGAGCACTAACTTGGCTGCAGGATATCTAACGTTTCTAACTAAATATCTATTTGCCATGAAGCAGAGTTAACAAGGTCCAACAGCAAACAACAAATGGTTTAACAATATGTTAGTATCATACATCAAAAACATTTGCTTCGGAAGAAAATTTTTATCAAAATTAACTTTGGAAGAAAAATAAACATTTGCTTCGGAAGAAATTTTTTATCAAAATTAACTTCGGAAGAAAAACAAACATTTGCTTTGGAAGAAAATGTTACCTTCGGAAGAATTAACAGAACATAAATTTTGTCTTTCGTAGATGTGCTGCGGAAGAATAAAATTAAAACAAATCAAAAAGGGAAGGTTTTGCCTTCCGTAGACGATCTACGGAAGAATAAACTTGTGGATAACCATGGAAGAGTAATTAGGGTTAAGGGTCCCACAACATTAATTAGGGTTAAAGGTTTTAATAGTGTCCGAGGGAGTATAAATGATAATCCGACCGTTGTCATTTTTATTCACTTATTTAGAACCCTTTTCAGACCTAGAAAAACTCACTCGAACCAAAAAACCCTTTCTCCACCAACATTCAAATCTTTCATACCTCAACAATCCTCACCTAAATCACCTCTCTAACAACATCAATATGGATAATCATTTTGCTAAAGATCATAATGTCTGTGCATTTCTTAATCCAGAGGATTCAGTAGCCGATGGGTGCCGAGATATTATTAGATATTTGAGACGATCTAGATTGTTCTATGCTTTATCTGCAGACCCTTCTATCTATCAAGATCACATAATCAATTTCTAGAACTCAGCATGAATTGAGGAATAGCAAGACGAAAAGGTAATCTATGCTACAATCAGAAACGAACAGCAAAGGATAGACGAACGAATAATAAGGAGGGTGCAGGAGTTGGGAGAAGGTGAAGAAGGACACCCTGATGTATTCGACCATGAATACATTCAAAAGGTTTTTCAACTGATGGGTTATGATGGTGATTATAGAAATGGCAAAATCAAGAAGGGAAGGTTGTGTGAGCCATATAGATTCCTATGCCACACTTATCTGAAGTCTATGTCCAACAGGAAGTCAAGGTTGGACTGATTTTCAAAGCATATCTCCTCCGGAATCATCAGTATATTTGAAGGAATGCATATAACTATTCTAAGTACATTCTCGGATGTTTATGTGACCACATCAGGGTAGAAAAAGAAAACAAGATGTATATGTTCCCAAGGTTCCTTCAGCTGAACATAAACGAAACTATGCCCAATGTTGATAGAGAAGGTGACGTCTTTGTCCAAACTCACCTGGGGAGATCTTTACTCAACAAGTTGAGTGGGAAATATCAAGGGGAAGATATGGAGATGTTCGCACATGTAATTGATGAAAATGCTGATATACCTCAGGAACTCCTATTCCTTGTACCCTCATAGCAACAAACAACATCATCTGAGTCTTTTGATCAACCACAACAACAAACTACACAGGCTGAATCCCCTGAACCACCATAGCATGAACCCAATCCTCCTTCACCATCATCCTTTGCTAACATACCAGATACACCACCTGTACATCCCATCTCCCCATCAAGTGAACACACCCAACCCTTATCACCTTCACTTTCCCAAACATCAATAAACTCTGCTTCAACTAAAGTAGTGTCTCATGATCAAATTCCACAACAATCACCATCTGTACATATCATCTCACCATCGAGTGAACATACCCAACCTATCACTCTTGCCCAATCTCAATCATCAATGAACAGTGGTGCCACTAAACCTCTCTCTCCTAATCTAACTCAAACCCCATCTCATCCAACAACACTACCAACATTCTCACCCATACCTAACGATCCTGCTGAAAGCCCAACTTACACTAAACCACTCAACCTTCATGAGGATGAGCATGATGTGTGCATGAAGGCACTATAAAGGAGATTTGTTTAATGTGGAGAGGGAGAATGATGAAGAAGTTGAACAAGAAGCTGAGACTGATAGTCACTTTGTTGATATCGCTACTTACAATACGAATGATTTAAGAGAAGAAGAGATAGATGTAAGCAAGAGTTTCCTGGTGGCAAAATACAATAATCATATCATTAGAAGCAATAAAAAGTTGAAGAAGTTAAGAACTATAAAAGGGGAGATGATTAAGAAAGACAAGGTGATAGCAGCTAAAGTTGAAACAATCAAGAAGTTGAAAGAAGAGATAGAAACAAACAATCAAGACATGTGAATTTCTTGAGAGGGTGAAATAAGAAAACAAAAAGGACATATCTGAGCTGAACAAATCATTGAAAATTATCTCAGATCAGTCAATGTTGCTGAAAGCTAAAGATGATGAAATAGAGACTTTAAAGAAGAAATTGTCTGATCAAGAGATGGATAGTCAAAAAGTAGACCTCAAGGAAGCTGATTTCAATTGTTGAAACCAAAAGAACCAACAATCATGTATAGCAGGACGAGAAAGTACTTGGGAAAGGTTCAAGAAGATGTGATTGAACTTGGAGACTCCCCAAAAAGAACAAAAACAATATCTCCAGAACACACACCACTAACTGAACCCATTGAAGTAGATAGTGATGATGAGTGGGAAGAATTAACAAAAGAAGAGCTTGCTAAAGCTGCTAAAGAAGCAAAGTCTGATGACTTGCTATTAACCACTGAAGACATTTTTGAGGACAGAACCCAATCTTTAATGTTCATGGATTTGATAAACAAAGGGTTTCCTTATGAAACGGTTGAAAGAATGAACATGCCTGAAATGATCCAAGTTTTGAAAGAGTTTGATGCTGCAAGGCTAATGTTGCAGGTGTGCTACTATGAAACATTCTCAAAATACAAAGAAATGGAACGATAAGGAAAGAACTAGGCCATTATGACACAAAGAAGCTGACCATGTACAACATGACTTGTTGCTTACAAATTCATAACTATGAGCATCATGAGCCTAAAGGAAGAACAATAAGTGAATTGAGAGCAATGATAGAGCATGTAATGAAGGTTGAGCTAGACACAGGAGTGAAATTCAGGACTGGGGCTCCCAATCCTGCTTACTAACAACAAGTAAAACAAACTTCTGATGAGCCAACAGTAGTTGAGAGAAGAGACATGTACAAGGGAAAAGAAAAGTTGATTTGAGAGCCAAGAGATGTGATACCTAACAAAATATGGCCATTTGGGCACTACTGTGAGGGAGATAACCGAGGAAAAGACTACATTGATTCAACTCTTTGATCTGATGACCACTCCTAGATCAGCTAAAGAAAATAGAATAATAGCATGGAGATTTGATGCAGAGTGGAATTGTGCTATTATAAAGAGAGCATCGGGGATGGTTCAATACTATCCTTGGATGGAGTCTCTACTCTCTCTACCAGATGCTGACCTGCAATGCCTTCAAGCCATTCCTATCACCAATTATCCCATCAATCCAAGAGGAAAGGATTTCTCTGGAATAGTTGCAAGGCTGAGACATAAGTTCAAAGGGGATGTCCTGAAAGAAGCAAGAAGAGAAGATGAAGAGCAGAAGAGAAGAAGAAAATTACAGAAGAGGCCTCATACCAGTTCTTCTCAATCCATAGATGATGAATTCTTAACAAGATTTGACTATAAAAACAAGGCTGAAGCTTTAATTAAAACTACAGAAGGAAATTAATATTCAATCCCAATCACAGAGTGGGGTTATGTAGAAAGGACCAAAGAGCTGGTGTTGCTAAGGAATGATCCATAGATGAAAGGTTCAAGCATAAGACTGTTTGACCTAATGGAAATCAAATTGCTTCACCCAAGCTACACTTCATATCTACATGACAAGTACTTTCCCAAGCTAAATGATCAAAATGCTCAAAATGAATTGTGCTTGTATGTTCATATCATTCATGTTATTGACAAACTACATGCTAAAGCTCATAAGAGAAGAAAGTTTGAAGCAAGCCAGCTGATGGGAACTAAAATCCAAGCAATCACTGAGCTAAGAGTATCAGAACAAGATGAACTTGAAGTGGTTTCAAATAATAGTATTGTTGCAACACTTACCACTGAAGAGGACATCCTAGGTCTGAAATACAAGACATTAAAGAAAATGAAGAGGATGAAGATTAAGTACTTGTATGATGATCAGAGAAATGCAGTTGAATACTTCACAACAAGAATTTTGGGAAGAATTCATGAATTAAAAGCACTAAACCAATGATTACAAGAGACTAAACCTATAGGGGGAGTATTGTTAGGTCTAGATCCTTTGTATAGGTTTAGATGATAAATCAACTCTTGTAATAACTCATTGTAATTCCCTTTTAACATAATGTACTACCTGAATTATATGCTGACCCATATTATTATGTGTGTTGGTTTATGTGTCATTGCAAGAAACATCAGAGTTGGTAAATTTGGAAAATTGACCAAGTGTTAGAACAACTGCGGATGAACAATTTTGTTCGTCCGTAGATGTTCTCCTGGGCTTAACTAAAGTCTATGCTTCCATAGATCTCCAACAAAAGAATAACTGCTGAACAAGTGTTAAAGACCAAGTGTTGCTGCGGAGGACCAATTGCTGCGGAAGAAGAACTTCCTACGGAAGAAAAATTCCTACGGAAGATCAAAAAGTCAACAAGTCAACATGTCAAAGCAACATCATCAAATCAATGACGGCAGAAGATATTGAAGTCAAGAAAATATTCCACGTCACATCAATAACATTCTTTTTGTTGTTTACAATTTCCAATGTAAATTATGAACTCCTATGCCGATAAACAAGGCAAGGATGCACACATATAGAAATAGAATCGCGAAACAGAATAGCAAGATATTAGCAAGAAAATAGGAACAAAATAGAAAGAGATTGAGAGATATCAATACTTAAATAGGTGTATATATTGATACAAACGATATCAATCAAGAGATACTCAAGAAAATTAGCAATACAATAAGAACAGAGAAAAAAACAATATAGCATCAAGAGCATCAACATCAGTTGTAATCGGTTTAATATGAATGAAAAGCAATTAACAATCATCCTTGTGTTACTTTATTACATTGTGTTTCAAGTTGTTTTATCTTGTTCATCGATTTCAATTTATAAAAAATCCATTAAACAGCAAGTATTGATAGTTCCGCGATCATTACTTGTTAAAATCAAATTCATAATTCCTGCTTCGATCCATAGATTTACAACTCCCCAATATAACTTATTGTCTTTTTGTGTTAGAGCCGTTAAGGGTTGGGCAATCCTTAAGAAATTCTCAATAAAGTGCCTGTAGTACCCAGCTAAACCCAAAAATTGACGAATCTCAGAGGGTGTCTTTGGTGCATTCCGTTATTTGATTGCCTCAATTTTACTTGGATCTACATGAATACCTTTTTCATTTATCACGTGTCCAAGAAATTACACTTCTCTAAGCAAAAAATCACACTTCGAAAATTTGGCATATAGTTTCTCTTTTGCTAGCAGTTCCAAAATTTGTTTTGGGTGCTGCTAGTGTCATTCCTTGCTTCGTGAGTAAATCAAAATATCGTCTACAAATACGATAACAAACATATCAAGATACGGTTTGCAAACACGGTTCATAAGATCCACAAAAACTGCTGGAGCATTGGTTAGACCAAAGGGCATTACCAAAAACTCATAATGACCATACCAAGTTCGAAACGCCATTTTCGATATGTCATCTTTTTGAATTCTCAATTGATGATACCCAGATCTAAGGTCGATCTTTGAAAAGTATGTCACACCTTGCAACTGATCAAACATGTGACATCTGGTAATTTTCCGTTACCAAACTCCGTTAGTTCCGTTAAGTCTTGCATACACGTGTCGTGAGCACACACTAGTTGTCGTTGAACATTGGTGACCTAATAATAATTAATAATGTTAAACAATAATTTCTTTGTTGATTATTGGTTGTGATTACGTGATTTAAATATTAATTGTAAACTTTATCGCGTAATGTGAAAACGTGTGTATTTAATATGTGAACTTGGTAACTTGTAAAGATAATGCTTATAATTGTTATTATTAGTTCATATGTTTATTATGTTAGTTTAAACCTTTTAAAAATTATTTAAAAGCTTAATTTTTATAAAATACAAATAAAAAGGGCTAAAAGGGTAATTATCACAAAATAATTAAACAAAATCAAAAACTCCTAACCCTAACCCACATTCAGCCGCGACATCCCTTCCAACACCCACACACTTTGAAATTCAACCTAGGACAAGCAATTGTGCTTCAGTTTTGGTCGATTCCAAGCAATACAACACGTTAGAGGCTTCAATTCTCACCCATTACGTGATTAAAGGTTAGTTTTTTTGAGGTTTTGCATTGGTTTGGTGTTTGCCCAAAAACCTAGTTCGAAATTGATGAATTGGATGTTCATTCTTGATTGTTTGATGGTTATATGATGCTAGTAAGATTGTATAGATGCTAGTTAACGTTGATTATGCAAGAAAGCTTCGATTTTGATACGTTGTTCATTGGTTACTAATAATAGTAACTTTATTTGCATGAATATGGTTATTTGATGATGAATTGATGTTGTTAATGTGTTAATGATCGTAATTGGGTGTTAGATTGTTGATATGAATGCTATAAATTCAAGAATGAATGTTGTAGTTCATGTCTTACTAAAGATAGTAACTTTTGGCTATAAAGGTTGATGAATTGTGGTAATTGGATGTTGTTGATCATGTTTAGATGCTATCATGAGTTTGAAATGCTATATTATTGATGAATTCATGAATATGTTAGGTGTTTGATAGATTTTGGGATGTGCTTTCCCAAAAGGGAAACTTTATTTGCACAAAATCTTGAATATGATGGTTTGAGTATGTTTGTGATGTTAGGATCATGTTATTATGTTCATGGATGATTTCTAAGGTGGTAGAATGTATTATTTGGGTTGTATGAATGTTTAGTTGGTTAGTTATCTGATTTGGCCTGTATGTGGGAATTCATGGTAATGGGTCATGTAGGTATGTTAGGACTATTGTTGGTATGTGGTTGGTCAAGATTGAACATTTTGGATGATATGATCTCTGTTAAATGGTATGTTGATGATTATCATACATGCGTGCGAATCTGAGGCCCCTACTTAGTAGGATTGGCAGGGTTTAGGGTGTGAAGTCGTGAGTGGCTTCACATGGCATGCTATGCATGATTTGATTCTATATATGATGCATTGGTTGTGTTGTAGCTATGTTGAGCATGATAATTGTTTGAGATTCCCATGACCTGTATGATATCTTTTAGTATGATGATCTAGGTAGTACGTGCAGGTAATGAAGTGTTATATGTAATCAGTTTGTATGTTAATCATGTGTGATGTACTGTTATGCTTGTTTGAATCGAATTTCATCTATAATGTCACCAACTGGTCAAACGGGTCAACTGGGTCAAATGTGTCTTGTTTTCTAAAACCTTGAGTTCTTTGGTTTATAGAGCACTTAGGGTTTCATTATGATTCTTTGTACACGTACTTATGTACTCATGTGTTCTAGGTGACCTCTAAGAGTTGTCTATCCACTCTTTCTAGTCAAGTTAAGCCTTAAGTAATTTCTTACCCGCATCAGGTGAGTTCATGCCCCACTCTTTTACATACTCTCTTTTGGGGGAGATAGCATACTGGTTTTACAAACGTTTACTTTATATGAGTTGTGTATAGTATGATACAGTGTTGAATACCATGAAAGTCCTCACACTTGCGGATTGTTAATAATAATGATTAGTGGGAATCTTGGTGAGTACTACTGGGTCTGACGAGCCCCACATGTGCGACTCGAGGTCAAACGGGTGCAATTTTGTCCTAACAAACATTGTCCTGACCTGGTATGTCATGGCAGGAGGCAACAAACGTAACACAGTCAGCTTCAATCGCGAAATCACTATGATTATTACTATTTGTTTATAGACTAGCTATCTATTACAATACACTTCTTATATTGTGCAACTGTTATTGATTTACGTTTAACGCAAACTCTTGAACTCACCAACCATTGTGTTGACTCTTTTAGTATGCTATTCTCAAGTTGAGGTTACCATTGCCTAGGAACACATTACACGGGTCAGCATCATGGTGTTGTCAGCATGTTATGAAACAATGTTTTCGGGATTATGTTTGTTTAAACTTTAAGCTTTGGTTTTGCATAATGCTTGGGTGCGTTTGTTTGCGCATTTTAGATCATGTTACATTGTTTTGGGTTTTTCTGTTTTATTTAATGCTTTCACATATTTTAAAGTTAAACTCTGATTTTGAATGTTTGTTCATATAGAGTCGTTCTGAGTAACTAATTACTAAGATCCTGGTATGTCACACGTCTCGCGGTAAAACCCTGAACGCGGATTTTGAGGGTGTGATAGATTGGTATCAGAGTCATTGGTTATAGGGAACTAGGTTGCATACACATACTAAACTATAACCGCATAGTTGTTAGTTACTTGTCGCTTACTCTCTTTACTGTATACTCATTGGCATACGCATCACGTACTTCGCAGCATGGCATCGTCGTCACGTGACTTGGGTAAGAGACCCGCGAGATCTTAGTCACCTCCTTACTCACCCGTACCGGACAGTGGATCGGACTGGCCATGACACCAGTATCCATCTGAAGAGGTTGGTTGGGATCAACCGTTCGCAATACCTGAACGTGATCCTTCGCGAGATTAGGATTACTATCCTACCTGCTTACGGCATATGATATATCGGGAGCGAGTACCACCGATAGCCTCTACCCGACCACGAACGAGGTCGTCGATAGCTACCCTATCTCTCATATTCGCTACCCTGGATATTCCTCAAGAGCAAGCCTTTGCTGCACTAGTGGCTACACTGGACACCGAGTAGCAACGTGTCATGTCATGATACTCACTAGTGAGAATTTTACCCTAAGACTCCAGGTACGAGAACTGCGACAACAAGTGGATACGCTCGAGGAGCAACATGGGAAAACCCGTAATGGGTGTTATGCGATGGCTGACAGCATGGGAGCGCTTACGGAACGCGTGAATGCACTAGAGCAGCGGGAGGTGATGGCTAACAATAAGTTTGCTGCTCTAGAGGCACAACTGGCAGCACTCCAGATTGCTATAGCTCCTGCACCTGCCGAAGACCCCGAGGAGGAGGATCCTGATGAGGAAGACCCGGAAGAGAAACCGGAGGAAGCCCCCAAAGAAGAACCAGCAGGAGTTGGAAATCGAATTCTGGCAACTTAAAATGCAAGGCTCAGAGATTGAAGCCTACACGACCCGTACTCATGAGTTGGCCACACTATACCCTGGAATGCTGAATGAAATGCATAAGAGGGTTGAGCATTATATACAGGGATTGGTGCCTGAAATTCAGAGTATGGTAACTGCTTCCAACCCCACTACCGTACAACAATCTATCCGAACAGCCCACAGGCTGACTGATCAAGCGGTCGATCAAGGACGATTACCCAAGCGGGGCGTTGTGGCAAGCGTGCCCGACCATAAACACAAGTGGGATGGTTTAGCCAACAAGGGATCCTTATCCAGCAGCCAATCTCAACCTCAACAATAGTAGCAAAATCAGCAATAGCAACGGAGGTTCGATAACAATCGAAGCTTCAACCAGGCAACTCCCTCAAATCAAGGACTCGGTGGGTATGGCGGAAGACAGCCGAAGTGCAACCGGTGTAACTACCACCATGTGGGTCGATGTGACAATTTCAAGTGCCAACATTGTGGGAAGATTGGTCATGCCGCCAAAGACTGCTATGGTGAGCTGATTAAAAAGCCACAACAGTCCCAGGAAACACCCAAGGGCTGTTATGAATGCGGAAAAGAAGGCCATTATAGACACAACTGTCCCCAACTCAGGAGGAATGGTAATGACAACAACAACAATGGCAACAACAGCAACAATAACAGCGGCAACAACAACAACAACAACGGTAATGGTAACAATAATGGAGGCAATAACAACAATGGAGCCAAAGGAAGAGCCTTCGTTATTGGCTCAGGTGAGGCTCTAAACAATCCTACAACAGTAACTGGTAAATTTTCGGTTGATGGTCGTTTTGCTACCGTATTATTCGATACCGGAGCCCATAGAAGTTTCGTGTCCACTAAGTTTTGTAGTTTTTTAAGTGATATGCCCTCAGCCTTAGAATCTAAATACACCGTAGAGTTAGCTGACGGTACACAGATTCACGTAACTCATATTCTTAGAGACTGCAATATAGAGCTTGCTGGTCATACATTCACCATAGATCTCATGCCTGTTACACTAGGAAGTTTTGATGTAGTAGTAGGCATGGATTGGCTTTCCGATAAGTAAGCGGAAGTCATATGCCACGAGAAGATCATACGGATTCCCATTGGCGAATAAGTCCTTACGGTCAGAGGTGATAGGAGTGGTGCGGTGATAGGCATCATCTCGTTCATGAAGGCACAGAAGTTGTTACGGAAAGGTCTTCTAGCCATATTGGCACTTGTCATTGATAAATAGACTGGGGAAAAGAAGATAGAGGATATCCCCGTAGTTCGTGAGTTTCCCGAGGTGTTTTCGAAAGACCTGCCTGGATTACCGCCTCATCGTCAAGTTGAATTCCAAATTGAGTTGACTCCAGGAGCCGCTCCAATTGCAAGAGCACCTTCCCGGTTAGCTCCGAACGAACTGCAGGAATTATCCACCCAACTACAAGAGCTGTTGGATAAAGGGTTTATCCGACCGAGTTCGTCGCCTTGGGGAGCGCTAGTTCTATTTGTCAAGATGAAGGATGGTACATTTCAAATGTGCATTGACTATAGGGAACTGAACAAAGTCACGATAAAGAATAGATATCCCTTACCTCGTATCGATGATTTGTTTGATCAACTGCAAGGATCAAGCTATTACTTTAAGATTAATCTATGGTCTGGGTATCATCAGCTGAGAGTTCGAGAAGAGGACATCTCGAAGACTACCTTCCGTACACGATATGGTCACTATGAATTTTTGGTCATGCCATTTGGGTTGACGAATGCACCAGCAGTTTTCATGGACCTTATGAATCGCGTGTGCAAACCCTATCTTGATTAGTTAGTTATTGTCTTTATTGATGACATATTGATCTACTCAAGGACTGAGGAAGAACATGAGAAGCACTTACGTTTAATCTTGGAATTACATAGAAAGGAACAACTGTAAGAAAACTTTTCTAAGTGTGATTTCTGGATACGTGAGATGCAATTCTTGCGTCAAATTGTCAATGAGAAGGGAATACATGTTGATCCTGCAAAGATTGAAGCGATAAAGAATTGGTCTGTTCCTAAGACACCAAGTGAGATATGACAATTCCTTGGATTAGCAGGGTATTATCGATGGTTCATCGAAGGATTCTCTAAGATTGCACAACCTCTCACAGCCTTGACTCACAAGGGAACAACATACAAATAGGGTGAGAGTCAGGAATCTACTTTCCAGTTGCTGAAACAGAAATTATGTAGCGCACCAATATTAGCGTTACCAGATGGTAGTGAGGATTTCGTAGTCTATTGTGACGCTTCCATTCAAGGGCTTGGATGCGTCCTGATGCAGTGGGATAAGGTGATAGCTTACGCCTCTAGACACTTGAAGATTCATGTGAAGAACTATACCACCCATGACTTGGAGCTGGGTGCAGTAGTTTTTGCCTTAAAGATCTGGAGACACTACTTGTACGGTACCAAATGCACTATTTACACCGATCACAAGAGTCTTCAGCATATCATTGAGCAAAAGGAATTGAATGTGAGGCAAAGACGCTGGGTAGAATTACTGAGTGACTATGACTGTGCTATCAAGTACCACCCGGGGAAAGCAAATATAGTCACTGACGCGTTGAGCAGGAAAGAAACTGCTAAACCTCGATGAGTGCGAGCTTTGCAGCTTACCATTAGCATACAGTTACCTGAACAAATCCGAGAGGCTCAGACAGAAGCTCTGAAAGCAGAAAACATTGGGTCTGAATCGTTAAGGGGAATAGAAAAAACAATTGGAAGTAAAAGCGGATGGAATTCGTTACTTCATGGATAGACTTTGGGTACCTCTACACGACAATCTGGGAGACTTGGTCATGAGTGAGGTACATAAGTCTAAGTACTTTATACATCCTGGATCTGACAAGATGTATCATGATCTGAAGGCGCACTATTGGTGGCCTAACATGAAGGCGGATGTAGCTACATATGTGAGCAAGTGTCTAACCTACTCAAAGGTAAAAGTGGAGTATTAGAAACCGTCTGGACTATTACAATAACTCAAGATCCCTATGTGGAAGTGGGATCAGATATCAATGGATTTTATTACTAAGTTACCTCGAATTTCTACTGGTTGCGACACAATATGGGTTATCGTGGATAGATTAACAAAGTCTGCTCATTTCCTAGTGATAAAGGAAACAGACAAGATGGAGAAATTAACCCGACTCTATGTGAAGGAGATCGTTTCGAGACATGGAGTACCGATCTCAATTATTTCTGACCGCGATGCTCGTTTCACATCGCACTTCTGGTAGTCGTTGTAGAAAGCTTTAGGTACGTGATTGGATATGAGTACTGCTTATCATCCACAAACTGATGGTTAAAGCGAGCGTATTATACAGACTTTGGAGGACATGTTACGTGCTTGTGTGATTGACTTCGGGAATAACTGGGAAGTTCACCTACCATTGGTAGAATTTTCTTACAACAACAGTTATCACACTAGCATAAAGGTGGCACCTTTTGAAGCTTTGTATGGGCGAAAATGTAGATCACTAGTTTGTTGGGCTGAAATTGGTGACAGCCAGTTAATGGGTCCTGAGTTAGTGCACGAGACTACTAAGAAGATCGTACAAATAAGGAACCGTATGGCTGCAGCGCGCGACAGACAGAAACGCTATGCAGATAAGCGACGGAAACCTCTAGAATTCCAGATTGGTGACAAAGTCTTACTGAAGGTCTCACCATGGAAAGGCGTGATTTGGTTTGGTAAGCAAGGAAAGCTAAATCCGAGATACGTTGGACCATTTGAGATCTTGGAAAGAATAGGTCCAGTGGCTTATCGGTTAGCCTTACCTGATTCGCTAAGTGGAATCCATGATGTATTCCATGTTTCAAATCTGAAGAAGTGCTTAACGGATGAAACGATGGTCGTACCACTAGAAGAAGTTCAAGTAGACGAACAATTACGCTTCATTAAGGAACCGGTCGAAGTGATCGATCGTGAGGTGAAGACACTTAAGCAAAGCAAGATACCCATTGTCAAAGTTTGATAGAACTCGAGACGTGGACCAGAACTCATGTAGGAACGTGAGGACCAAATGAAGCTTAAGTATCATCAGCTATTCGAAAAGACGATGTCAGCCGGCGAAGGTACTGATTTAAATTTCGGGATGAAATTTCTTTCAATATGGGGATGATGTGATAACTCACCCAAAACTCACTCAATTTTGATTACTTTATGCCAATGCAGTAGACCAATGATGGAACAATCACCATGTAACACAATTTTCGGGACGAAAATTCTTTCAACATGGGGATAATATGACACCCGGTAATTTTCCAATACCAAACTCCGTTAGTTCCGTTAAGTCTTGCATACACGTGTCGTGAGCACACACTAGTTGTCATTGAACGTTGGTGACTTAATAATAATTAATAATGTTAAACAATAATTTCTATGTTGATTATTGGTTGTGATTACGTGATTTAAATATTAATTGTGAACTTTATCGCGTAACGTGAAAACGTGTGTATTTAATGTGTGAACTTGGTAACTTGTAAAGATAATGCTTATAATTGTTATTATTAGTTCATATGTTTATTATGTTAGTTTAAACCTTTTAAAAGGTATTTAAAAGCTTAATTTTATAAAACACAAATAAAAAGCGCTAAAAGGGTAATTATCACAAAATAATTAAACAAAATCAAAAACTCCTAACCCTAACCCTCATTCGGCCACGACATCCCCTCCAACACGTACACACTTCGAAATTCATCCTAGGACAAGCAATTGTGCTTCGGTTTTGGTCGATTCCAAGCAATTCAACACGTTAGAGGCTTCAATTCTCACCCATTACGTGATTAAAGGTTAGTTTTTTTGAGGTTTTTCATTGGTTTGGTGTTTGGTCAAAAACCCTAGTTCAAAATTGATGAATTGGATGTCGATTCTTGATTGTTTGATGGTTATATGATGTTAGTTAGATTGTATAGATGCTAGTTAACGTTGATTATGCAAGAAAGCTTCGATTTTGATACGTTGTTCATAGGTTACTAATAATAGTAACTTTATTTGCATTAATATGGTGATTTGATGATGAATTGATGTTGTTAATGTGTTAGTGATGGTAATTGGGTGTTAGATTGTTGATATGAATGCTAGAAATTCAAGAATGAATGTTGTAGTTCATGTCTTACTAAAGATAGTAACTTTTGGCTCTGAAGGTTGATGAATTGTGGTAATTGGATGTTGTTGATCATGTCTAGATACTATCATGAGTTTGAATTGGTATATTATTGATGAATTCATGAATGTCTTGGGTGTTTGATAGATTTTGGGATGTGCTTTCCCAAAAGGGAAACTTTATTTTTACAAAATTTTGAATATGATGGTTTGAGTATGTTTGTGATGTTAGGATCATGTTAGTATGTTCATGGATGATTTCTAAGGTGGTAGAATGTATTATTTGGGTTGTATGAATGTTTAGTTGGTTAGTTATCTGATTTGGCCTATTTGTGGGAATTCATGGTAATGGGTCATATGGGTATGTTAGGACTATTGTAGGTATGTGGTTGGTCATTATTGAACATTTTAGATGATATTATCTCTCTTAAATGGTATGTTGATGATCATCATACACGCATGCGAATCTGAGGCCCTTACTTAGTAGGATTGGCAGGGTTTAGGGTGTGAAGTCGTGAGTGGCTTCACATGGCATGCTGTGCATGATTTGATTCTATGTATGATGCATTGGATGTGTTGTAGCTATGTTGAGCATGATAATTGTTTGAGATTCGCATGACTTGTATGATATCTGGTTATATGATGATCTAGGTAGTACGTGTGGGTAATGAAGTGTTATATGTAATCAGTTTGTATGTTAATCATGTGTGATGTACTGTTATGCTTGTTTGAATGGAATTTCACCTATAATGTCACCAACAGGTCAAACGGGTCAACTGGGTCAAATGTGTCTTGTTTTCTAAAACCTTCAGTTCTTTGGTTTATAGAGCACTTAGGGTTTCATTATGATTCTGTGTACACGTACTTATGTAATCATGTGTTCTAGGTGACCTCTGAGGGTTGTCTATCCACTCTTTCTTGTCAAGTTAAGCCTTATGTAATTTCATACACGTATCAGGTGAGTTTATGCCCTACTCTTTTACATACTCTCTTTTGGGGGAGATAGCATACTGGTTTTACAAACGCTTACTTTATATGAGTTGTGTATAGTATGATATAGTGTTGAATACCATGAAAGTCCTCACACTTTTGAATTGTTAATAATGATGATTAGCGGGAAATCTTGGGTAGTACTACTGGGTCTGACGAGCCCTACCTGTGCGACTCGAGGTCAAACAGGTGCAATTTTGTCCTAACAAACATTGTCACAACGTGGTATGTCGTGGCAGGAGGCAACAAAAGTAACACAGTCAGCTTCAATCACGAAATCACTATGATTATTACTATTTGTTTATAGACTAGCTATCTATTACAATACACTTCTTATATTGTGCAACTGTTATTGATTTACGTTTAACGCAAACTCTTGAACTCACCAACCATTATGTTGACTCTTTTAGTATGCTATTCTCAGGTTGAGGTTACCATTGCCTAGGAGCACATTACACGGGTCAGCATCATGGTGTTGTCAGCATGTTATGAGACAATGTTTTCGGGATTATGTTTGTTTAAACTTTAAGCTTTGGTTTTGCATAATGCTTGGGCGCGTTTGTTTGCGCATTTTAAATCAAGTTACATTGTTTTGGGTTTTTCTGATTTATTTTACGGTTACGCATATTTTAAAGTTAAACTCTGATTTTGAAAGGCTGTTCATATAAAGTCGTTCTGAGTAACTAATGACTGAGATCCTGGTACATCACGCGCCTCGCGGTAAAACCTTGCACGCGGATTTTGAGGGTGTGACAAAACAAGTCATCAATCCTTGGTAATGGATATCGATTTCTGATGGTCAACTTGTTTAACTCTTGATAATCAACGCACATTCGAAAGGATCCGTCCTTCTTAACAAACAAAACCGGCGCTCCCCAAGGAGAAAAGCTTTGTCTGATGAATCGTTTATCAAATAGCTCCTGTAATTGATTAGATAGTTCTTGAATTTCCGAGGGTGCCAAGCGATACGGAGACTTTGTTACAGGTGCTGCTCCAAGGATTAAGTCAATACGGAATTCGACTTGACATATTGGGGGTAACCCTGGCAATTCCTCCGGAAAAACTTCTGGGTGATCCCGTGCCACCAGGATATCTTGGAGGCTCTTTTCTTTTGATTCCTTTTCCACCAGTTAGGCTAGTAAAATAGGATAATGCTTCTTTAGATGTTTACTCACCTTAATAAATGAAATAATTTTCAAACTTCTTCTGGGTAGTTCTCCTTGAACTGCAAGAATTTTGCCATTTGGTAACTGGATTTGGATGATTTTCTCAGGGCAAACAATCTCTGCTAGGTTCTTTGATAGCCAGTCCATTCCAATTACAATGTCAAAGCTTTCGAGTTCAATCGGGATGAGGTCTATGTTAATCGCATGGTTCCCTAAGTATAATGTGCATCCTTGAACTATACTGTTAACTTCCATTAATTTACCATTAGCTAATTCAATGACATAGGTTTCATTCAAGCAATTTGGTTGTATTTCTAAAAGCAGTGCAAATTCAGTGGATACGAAACATTTTTCAGTGACAGTATCAAATAGAATGGATGCTTAATGGTTATTGATTAAGAACTACCCATCACAACATTTGGATCCTGACGGGCTTCGCTGGTTCCAATGACGAAAGCTCTTCCCCTGGCTCGGTTATTCTGATTAGTTTGATGGCGGCTAAGTTTCAGGCAAGAATTATGAAAGTGATCAGGACTTCCACACTCAAAGCATGCTCTTAGGACAACATTATTATTATTGTTGTTATCAACATAAGCTGAACGATTGTTGGTGGTGTTATTGCGATTGATATTGTTGTTGTTGCTGGTGATTCCCGTACAATACTTGTTAAAATGTCCCTGTTGATTACACTTCCCACACGTAGGAAAAGGTCCTTTATGATGGAATGGGCAACGATTACATTTGGAGTCAGGGCCTAGATACCATTGTCTTGGTGCAACAATTATCTGTTTGTTTGCAGCAGGTGTTGCAGCTATGGCAACAAAGTTTTTAACTATTTGGTGCTTCTTGTTTGAACCGTTTCCTAATTTCTTACTCCAAGAATTACCTATGGTTTTTCTTTTCTCACTGGAGTTCCCCTTGGTAAGAACTCCTATCCTGAGCATCTTATCAGTTAAGGTACCTGCCAATAATATGGCTTCTTGGAGTATGGAAGGATCTTTAGTTCTAACATGGCTGCGAACTTGGGGTGCCAACCCCCAGATATAACGGTACACCATTTTCGACTAGGGGGTCACCAGATAGGGAACAAGTTGCGCGAGTTCATGAAATCTGTTGGTGTACGTGGCATGCACAGCACCAATCATGGTCAAATTCCAGAGCTCATTTTCCACTTTTTGCATTTCATTCTTAGGGCAATACTATTTGATGAGTAAAGCCTTGAGCTCATCCCATGACATTTGGGTTGCATTTTCTCTACCACTCGCTTGAATCTATGTGTTCCACTAGGTAAGTGCTTTATTCTGGAAGGAACACATAGCATTGTTGACTTTGCAATCATCCTTACAATTGCTTATGTCAAGCACTGCCTCCATTCTTTCGATCCACCTTAGCGTGCCTACAGCTCTTTCATTACCATAGAACTCTTTTGCCTCCATTGTTGGTTTCACCATTACCACCATTGCCACTCTCACCATTCCCATTAACATTACCACCAATTATAACTCTATGGCCATTACTACCATTACCATTTCCATTGCCACCATTCCTAATATTATTACCATTGTTACTGCAACTACCACCATTTCTGTTGTTATTTCCACTATTAACATTGCCACTGCTGCTACCACCATTCCCGTTGATATTTCCACTGTTACCATTGCCACTGCCGCTACTACATTCCTGTTGTTCCCGTTTCAAATATTATGACTAACTTGAGCTACGATTGATGGAAGAATAATTGTAAGTTGCTGAGCGATAAGCTATACCATGTTTTCTTGGTTTCACGCAGTCTGTCTTCTAGGCGGCATATTTCTATATGCATGGATAGTTATTATGTAATTAGGTATAAGTTGTATGGGAGTTAAATTAGATTGTAATTTTGTGTATGGGTCACATTAAACATAACCATTAAAACAGATCTATCTAATTTAATTTCACGTAAAGTAAATAAAATAAGTAACCATAACATACTTTTCATTAATGATTTAGATGTTCATACAGTAGAAGTACAAAATTTTGAACACTAACTCTTGATTGACATAGGTGTAGCTACACTACTTCTAATATCATTTTCTACTAAAACATAAACATAAGTAGCTTATAACTATTTAATAGATAATCCTAAACATGAATACTCAAGGATGCGTGAAGTAGTAACAAACTACCACACAAAGAGTCATGAAAGCTGCTAAACAATAGGTAACGAACATAATCAACCTCCTCGTCGTCGTCTGTTCCATTCTAACCTGTCTCCTAGTCTCCATTTGTTCCTTCAGCATGCCGTCATACGAACTTCTCTCTTGGTTTTGGTCATCATGAAAATCCTCAAACTGAGAAAAGCAATGAATGACCCTATACTTGAGCTCTAGTATCTGCTTGTAACGATTCTGGAAATCCTCCCTAAACCACTCCATATACTCATCATCTATTAAGCATCCAATGGGTACACCATCCACAGGCTCTTGCCTGCGTGGCTGTAAGAAATCAACTGATATGGGAATGTAGTGTCCTGTAACCCAGGGTTGGGTCATAACTACTGGTGGTGGTCCTGTCATCCTAGGTGGAGGGGATGGTGGATGGTCTGATTCATCATCAGATGTGGTGTGTATGAAGGAGATGGAGTAGACATGTTGTAACATATAATGCAATTTGTTTTATAAATTTATAACATAATTTTAAATTTGCGATACAAAAGATAGAAAACATCATTCATTCATTAATATAACTGAAAATTTGAATGATGTTGTGGGTGGCTGTCTAATAGCAGTGACTCAGAACCTTTAGAGCACCCTAGCCATGATCACAGCACTGGCCACAACAACCGATTTAGGCTGTCTAGAGAAATCTCTAGTCTTGGAATGGATGTAGGTCAGGAGGTTACTAGCCCTCCCGCTCGAGAGCCTACTCTACCTCTTTCTCCTGTTGGCAAGGGAGTGAAGATCATTCATACTGCTAAGAAGAAGACTAACCTACCCCGAAAGCTTATACTCACTATACCAGCACCAGAGCAAACTAAAATTCCTGCACTTGTGAGCACTCAGCTACCCTCTAGCTCACGTCAGAGTTAGGAGGATTCTGGTCCTTGTCTTACCTCTTCACTGCCATTGTACCAGCTTCTGCATTGACAAATTCAACAATTATCCAAATACTGCGGACGTACTCGAGTTGATGTGGATGATCTCTATGAGAAGTGGGAAGATACCAAGGAGGAACTTCACGAGGTTCGAGAGGGAACATATGATCGTATAATACGACTGGAGGGAAAGTTAGCTTGCAATAAGATGGAGCATCGTATCACTTGGATAGTAGGGAACTTAGCCTTGGTGATAGTGATGATCATGGGTGTCATCGCTCATAACTATCTTTAGCACTATTAGATAATAGTTAGTATGATGTACCAGGCATTAAACGATATGCTCATGCCACCTAGATTATCCTTTACCCCCCCCCCACTTTTTCATGTATGGTACAGAGAGTGTGCATTGGGAAGGCATGACTATAACAATTTGAAAATAAAAGTAAGCAAGAAAGTGACTATAGTTATTACCAAGTGTGTTCTAGTGTAGTTGCTGAGCTTATAGTTATAATCTAGAGGGTCTATCTAAGGCCTCTTAGTTCTCTATAACCATGGCTTTGATACCAATCTGTCACACCCCTCGCCGGAAGCGAAATCGCAAGGAGGTGACGAAATCGGATATTTTGAACACGTGGTACATAGGGAAACTTAAATTCATTCATGCATTCAAACTAAAATTAGGCAACAAAGTATTAGGGTACAAGTTTTTAAAGATTCAATATTATGAGCCTAGTATCCTAAGCTTATACAAAATAATCTTCTGTTGTCCCCTAGTCGTGCCATACTTAAGTGAAGTCCCAAAACACTAACCTTGGTTGTTTCCTGAAAAACACGTTAAAAATGGGTCAACAATGATGTTGGTGAGCTCGTAGATTTTGAGACTCGATAAGTAGTTGTAAAGTAAGTAGTCAAGTATGAATCAAAATGTAAGGCCCCGTTCCCGGAACACTTACAGTTGGTCAATCATTTCACGTAAAACATAAAACATATATTTATGTGTACTAAACAGCGCAGCAGAATAATTTAAAATCATTTCATTCATTTCTTTTGCAAAATAATACAACATTCATAATCCTTACAAAATCTTGTTTGTTCGCATTACAATGCAAAAACGTCATAATTTAAACAATAGATGCCATCCCAAAAACGCCAAGTAGCTGCCCCGTGCCATCCTCAACAACATTACCTGCCAACTGTAAACACATAAAAGTCAGCGTTGCTAAGTGAGTTCTAGTTTTATAAATAAAATACTTTTCTTTCGTTTAAAACCGTACTTTACTTTTGTAAGCGATCATACATCATACGTACACATAGATAATAATTTATTATTATCTTTCATCATCATTCGTTATCTTTCATTCCGTACATTTCATTCATTAACCTTCCTTCGTTCATTATTTCCGGATCAAGGTCATCGGCTATACCCCAAACGTGGGCACAAAGAGGGTACTAGGCCGAAGTTTATCAGACTTCCATTCATTGCGCACAAAGCCTGGCACCAGCACCGGGGTAAGCGACAAAGATCCGTGTCGATCTCATGGATTGAATCCCTTATGAGTCTTTTGTGACAACACGGTCACTCACCTCAACTTTGGCATACAAGTCTTTTGTGACAGCACAGTCACTCAACTCAACCTTTGGCATACAAGTTTTTTGTGACAGCACAGTCACTCACGTCAACCTTTAGCATACAAGTCTGTTGTGACAGCACAATCACTCAACTCAACCTTTGGCATACAAGTCTTTTGTGACAGCACAGTCACTCACCTCAACCTTTGGCATACAAGTCTGTTGTGACAACACGGTCACTCACCTCAGCCTTTGCTTGCAAGACTTTTCCATTCATTCAATCATTACATCGTTAATGCATGCATACTCTCAATCCTTATGTTCCCTTTTCATTATCTTCTGCTTTACGTTACATAATACTTTCCATTTAGTTTTCATAATCATACCCCGTAAAGCCACGGAAAATAAAC
Source organism: Flaveria sonorensis (assembly GCA_025506505.1). NCBI lineage: Eukaryota > Viridiplantae > Streptophyta > Magnoliopsida > Asterales > Asteraceae > Flaveria > Flaveria sonorensis. The sequence goes on from CM046435.1 coordinate 45,600,114, forward strand.
ATACATAATGAGGAACATAACATAAACATAACCATACCATGCATAGCATCATCACATAAGACATCATAAGGTCAACACACATTACCCCCGAAAACATCCCAAGTCAAAGCCTACACTTAAGCTCTACATCTCAAAAACCTCCAAAAATTCTGTCCCCTTAAAGAAATGCGGATGAGCAAACAAATGTGGGTGAACAATCAAATGCGGATGAACAAACAAATGCGGATGAAGACCTCAGGAAATATTCTAAGTAACAAATTCGGATGAACACCTCAGGAAATATTCTAAGTGTCCCAAAGAAATGCGCATGAACACTATAGCAATGCGCACGCATAAAGCACATGTAAGTTTCCAGAAAATACTGTCCAATGAAGTGCGCATGAACCAAATGCGGATGACTGAAGCAAATGCGCATGGACAAAACAAATGCGGATGAACATACAACAAATGCGGATGAACACTTAGCAAATGCGGGTGAACAAAATAGTCAATGCGTTCATCAAATGCAGATGAAGACATAACTAATGCGGATGAACAACACTTACGCAAATATTCAAACTTAATGCGGATGATCAACTAACTGGAAACCGCGTCTTACACTATAATCAGTTCCCAATCCTCATTCTTATACATTCATCGCACCGATCTAGCATGCTAATCTCTCAGAACAAGCATACAACCACATAAGCCGAGCAAAACATGCAGGCCCAAACACACCCACTAAAGAACAGGGCCAAACTTATGGTACAACATACTGGACATATTAAAAAGTTGGTTACACGCAATTCCAGCCCCAAAACAGGTTTAAAACATAGAAACCGGGGATCTAGAAACTCTCCTTAGCAGCCTTCGAGTATGACTTCCTTCAAACCCGTTTGCACTATGAGTTCAACCACCTAGAAACCCACCAAAAACACACACCCGAACACAACAAACACACATATGCATATAACCAAGGCATAGGCCGGCCAAGAACGACTTAAAACCAAGAATTCTTACCTTGAATTCGAATTCTTCTTATTCCTTCTCTCTTCAGAAACCCGAGAGCTCTGCTCTGCTTCTTTCTCTCTCTACAATCAGTAGAAAAGGTGAAAAGTAACATGGCATGGGCGGCCATGTTTCTTTTGTACAAAATTATATTATATTTTGTACCTTGCACACTTTTAACCCCTCTATTTGGGATTAATTGCATTTCCTTCTTTTATACATATTTAATCCTTCTTTCTCGTCTTTTAAAATTTTCCGGGTGTTACAAGTCCACCCCCCTTATATAGGTTTCGTCCCCGAAACTTGTTATTCCTAAAACAAATGTGGGTAATATTGCCTCATCTCTTCTTCAGTCTCCCACGTAAACTCGGATCCCTTCTTGTGCTTCAACTGTACACGCACTAAGGGAACCGCTTTATTCCTTAACCTCTTCTCCTTGTGATCAATGATTGCCACTGGTTGCTCCACATAAGTGAGCCTTTCATCAACTTCAATGTCTTCCAGTGGTACAACCATATGTTCGTCAGCTAAACACTTCCGCAGATGAGATACATGGAATGTAGGGTGAATTCCACTTAACTCATCGGGTAACTCCAACCTGTATGCCACCTCTCCTACTCGAGCAATGATTCGAAAAGGCCCTATGTATCTCGGGCTCAACTTGCCCCGCTTCCTAAACTGAATTATGTCATTCCAAGGGGAGACTTTCAGCATAACTCTATCTCCCACCTTGAACTCAATTGGTCTACGTCTCTTGTCAGCATACGACTTCTGTCTATCTTTGGCTTCCTTCATAAAGGCTTTGATCTTCTCGAGCTTCTTAATCATAGCCTCAATCACCTCAATACTTCCCAACTCCTTTTGACCAATATCCCCCCAACAAACGGGTGTTCTACACCTCCTACCGTATAGCATCTCATAAGGGGGCATACCAATACTGGCATGATAACTATTATTGTATGAAAACTCCACTAACGGTAAGTGGCCATCCCAACTACCTCCAAAATCAATGACGCATGCCCGAAGCATATCCTCAAGCATCTGAATGGTTCTCTCCGACTGACCATCTGTCTATGGATGATAAGCCTTGCTGATGTGTAACCTCGTCCCCATTGCATCATGAAATCTCTTCCAGAACTTAGATGTAAACCAAGTGTCATGATCAGAAACAATAGACACTGGCACCCCATGACAAGTTACAATCTCCCTGATGAATAGATCTGCTAACTTCTCAGATGAACACGTCTCTCGGATCGGTAGGAAGTGAGCACTCTTAGTTAGACGGTAGACTATCACCCATATGGCATCGTACCCTTTCACGGTACGCGGTAGCTTTGTGATAAAGTCCATGGTGATATGCTCCCACTTCCACTTTGGTATATCCAACGGTTGGATTTTCCCGTACTGCTTTTGGTGCTTGGCCTTCACTTGCAAGCAAGTAAGGCACTTACTCACATACTCCGCTACATCGCGCTTCATACCCGGCCACCAATAATCTTTCTTCATATCTTGATACATCTTTGTAGTACTGGGATGAATAGAGTATCGAATCTTATGAGCTTCGTCCATGATCTTCCCACGTAAATCCGCACAACGAGGAATCCACATACGTCCGAATCGGGTTCTAACACCGAGAGTGTTTTCACCTAATTCCGCGACTAGACCTCTCATCCTTTCAGAGTTAAGATGATCTTCATTTAACGCCTCATCTTGAAACTCCTTCACCTGCTTCATCACATCAGAGGTCATAACCAACTGATAAGCCTTCACCCGAATCGGCTCGGGTCTCTCTTTTCGGCTGAGGGCATCCGCCACTACGTTGGCTTTGCCCGGATGGTAATGGATTTCACAATCATAATCCTTTATCAGTTCCAACCATCTCCTTTGCCTCATGTTCAACTCCTTCTGCTCAAAGAAGTACTTCAAGCTCTTGTGGTCAGTGAAGATGGTGCACCTCGTCCCTTACAGGTAGTGCCTCCAAAATTTTAATGCAAAGACCATAGCTGCTAGATCCAAATCATGAGTAGGGTAATTAACCTCATGAACCTTTAATTGTCGGGATGCGTAAGCTATAACCTTTCCTCGCTACATCAGCACGCAATTCAATACCAAGTAAGAAGCATCTGAATAAACCACCAAATCCTTGCTCCCTTCAGGTAATGATAAGACAGGAGCTTGAGTCAACCTTGCCTTTAACACCTCAAAAGCACTCTCTTGAACTTGACCCCATACAAACTTCACATCCTTACGGGTCAACTTAGTCAACGAAGAAGCTATCTTAGAGAAGTCTTGAATGAATCTCCTATAATATCCCGCCAACCCCAAGAAACTACCAATCTCAGATGGCGTCTTTGGAGACTTCCATTGCATCACGGCTTCCACTTTTGCCGTTGGAGAACTTAGCATACAACTTCTCCCTTCTCAACGTCTCTAATACCTCTCGAATGTGACCGGCATGTTCCACCTTGCCCTTCGAATAAATCAAGATATCATCGATGAACACAATCACTGATTTATCCAACATCGGCCGACACACTCGATTCATCAGATCCATAAAAGAAGCTGGCGCGTTGGTTAAACCAAAAGACATAACGAGAAACTCGTAGTGTCCATAACGCGTACGAAAAGCTGTTTTAGGAATATCCTGCTCCATCACCTTCAACTGATGGTAACCAGATCGGAGATCTATTCTTGAGAACCAACTAGCACCTTGGAGCTGATCAAACAGGTCATCAATCCTCGGCAATGGATACCGATTCTTCACCGTCAACTTATTCAGCTCGCAGTAGTCAATACACATCCTCATACTACCGTCCTTCTTCTTTACAAACAAAACCGGGGCACCCCATAGAGAGATACTCGGTCTAATAAACCCCTTATCAAGCAACTCCTACAGTTGCTCCATCAATTCCTTCATCTCGGTTGGAGCCAACCGATACGATGCTTTAGCAACAGGTTGAGCACCGGGTATCAAGTCAATCTGGAACTCGATCTCGTGGTCCGGTGGCACACCTAGTAAGTCTTCGGGAAACATATCTGGGAACTCACACACAACCGGTACATCTGACAGTTGTGGTGTTGGCGTATCAACATCCTTCACGTAGGCCAAGTGGGCACTACATCCACGCCTCATGCACTTTCCCACCACCGCCATCGAAATCACCTTTGGAATCATAGTAACTCGATCACCGTAAATCGTCAACGAACTCCCGTCAGGCCCTGTCAGTCTAATTATCTTCTTGCGATATACGATATTCGCCTCATAGGCCGCTAACCAGTCCATTCCTAGGACTACATCGAAACCGCCTAAGGTTATCACGAACGGTCTAACAGGAAACTTATGACCTTCTACTTCTATGACACAACCTTCCATCATCTCAGAAATCCTGGTAGACTTACCTATGGCAGTTTCTACATCGAAGGGCTCCTCAATACTCCTACTCCTTAAAGGCAACTTAGAATAAAAGGCAGCAGAAATGAAGCTCTTACTAGCAACGAAATCAAATAACACGGAGGCAAGAGTTTGGTTTACTAGGAACGTACCTAAAACAACATCAGGGTCCGTCCTAGCCTCCTCCTTAGTCATCGTGAATGCTCTGGCGCTTGCTTTCTGCCCTTCGGTTCCGGTCATCTTCTTCGCCCTGGAACTCTCAGCCCTCGGCTTCTTGCATTCCCTGATCATGTGGCCCTCCTCGCCACAGTTATAACACCTCCTTACCTTGCAGTCCTTCACCACGTGTCCTGTCCTCCCACACAGGAAACAGACATTGGATCTCAACCTACACTCTCCGGTGTGCTCTTTCCCACATTTGCCACACCTCTTCGACCCCGCATCGGGTGCGACCACGCGTCGGTCATCCACCCTCGCAACTTTGTTGTTTGGAGCGGCCCCGCCATGTCCAAACCTCTTCCCATTCCTGTTCCGGCCACCACCACCTTTCTTACTCACCTCAACCACCACCACTTCTCGTTCATCATACAGCCTCCCTGCCAGATCAACCACTGACCTAAACGTGCTCGGTCGGGCGGCGATCATGTGCCTGCGGATGTCTGCCAGCAAGCCCTGAATGTATCTCTTGATCTTTTGTGATAAGGGTGTCACCTAATTCGGCACCAGCCATGCCATCTCATTGAATTTGGTGGTATATTGCTGATGCGTCATGGTTCTAGCCTCCTGCTGTAGGAACTCCCTCTCAACCTTGTCGAGCTCTCGGTGAGGACAAAACTCCTCGATCACCAGTTTCTTCAACTCATTCCACCTCATCCTGCCAATCGCTCTACTACCCTCGGCCTGGACAATATTGTCCCACCAACATAGGGCCGAGTCCACAAATGACAGGGTGGCAAACTTCACCTTCTGATCTTCCCGGCACTCATGGATATCTAGAGCAGCTTCCATCTCTCTCACCCACCGGTGAGCAGCAGCAGTAATGCCATTCCCGTCAAAAGTCGGGGGCTTGCATCTTTGAAATGCCCCATAGTTACAGCCTCGTGCTGCCTCCGGCACAGGCTCTTCTTCTTCTTCCTCATCAGCTGAGACAACTGTCTCAGTCTCCGGTTGCTCCCTTACTCCTGAGGACCTATTCCTCTCTTCAGCTCTAGGCCTTCCTCTCGTGACCCGTGGTCCAGCACCACATCCACCATGACCTCCACCTCGAGAAGCCTTTGAAGATCTACCACCAGCCATCCTCGAACACGCTATAAGATTCAAACACCAACACGGTCATTCAAGGTAACAACTCAGTTTATGTCAAGTATAGTAAGTCCCTAATTACAGTGGCCAGTTGTGATTAGCCATTTACTTTACTTTTCGTACCCCAAGCATTTCCTATCCAGACTTCATCAGTATCTAAATCTACTAAGAAGCACATAAATCACATAACATGCGTACAGAATACCGGTTAACATTAAGAAAATACCTGATGGCACGCAGCTACTTAGAATGGCATCCCTTCCCTTTGTCCCATTTTCAGTTTAAGCTTAGGTTTCTTTTGAAAATTTAAACCCGTTTCACTTAAACATTGGCTCTGATACCAACTTGTAAGGCCCCGTTCCCGAAACACTTACAGCTGGTCAATCATTGTACGTAAAACATAAAACATATATTTATGTGTACTAAACAGCGCAGCAGAATAATTTAAAATCATTTCATTCATTGCTTTTGCAAAATAATACAACATTCATAATCGTTACAAAATCTTGTTTGTTCGCATTACAATGCAAAAACGTCATAATTTAAACAATAGATGCCATCCCAAAAACGCCAAGTAGCTGCCCCATGCCATCCTCAGCAACATTACCTGCCAACTGGAAACACATAAAAGTCAGCGTTGCTGAGTGAGTTCTAGTTTTATAAATAAAATACTTTTCTTTCATTTAAAACCGTACTTTACTTTCGTAAGCGATCATACATCATACGTACACATAGATAATAATTTATTATTATCTTTCATCATCATTCGTTATCTTTCATTCCATACATTTCATTCATTAACCCTCCTTCGTTCATTCTTTCCGGATCAAGGTCATCGGCTATACCCCAAACGTGGGCACAAAGAGGGTACTGGGCCGAAGTTTATCAGACTTCCATTCATTGCGCACAAAGCCTGGCACCAGCACCGGGGTAAGCGACAAAGATCAGTGTCAATCTCATGGATTGAATCCCTTATGAGTCTTTTTTGACAACACGGTCACTCACCTCAACTTTGGCTTACAAGTCTTTTGTGACAGCACAGTCACTCAACTCAACCTTTGGCATACAAGTCTTTCGTGACAGCACAGTCACTCACCTCAACCTTTGGCATACAAGTCTGTTGTGATAGCACAGTCACTCAACTCATCCTTTGGCATACAAGTCTTTTATGACTGCACAGTCACTCACCTCAACCTTTGGCATATAAGTCTATTGTGACAACACGGTCACTCACCTCAACCTTTGCTTGCAAGACTTTTCCATTCATTCAATCATTACATCGTTAATCATGCATACTCTCAATCCTTACGTTCCCTTTTCATTATGTTTCGCTTTACGTTACATAATACTTTCCATTTAGTTTTCATAATCATACCCCGTAAAGCCACGGAAAATAAACATACATAATGAGGAACATAACATAAACATAACCATACCATGCATAGCATCATCACATAAGACATCATAAGGTCAACATACATTACCCCCGAAAACATCCCAAGTCAAAGCCTACACTTAAGCTCTACATCTCAAAAACCTCCAAAAATTCTGTCCCCTTAAAGAAATGCGGATGAGCAAACAAATGTGGGTGAACAATCAAATGCGGATGAACAAACAAATGCGGATGAACACCTCAGGAAATATTCTAAGTAACAAATGCGGATGAACACCTCAGGAAATATTCTAAGTGTCCCAAAGAAATGCGCATGAACACTATAGCGAATGCGCATGCATAAAGCACATGTAAGTTTCTAGAAAATACTGTCCAATGAAGTGCGCATGAACCAAATGTGGATGACTGAAGCAAATGCGCATGGACAAAACAAATGCGGATGAACATACAACAAATGACGATGAACACTTAGCAAATGCGGGTGAACAAAATAGTTGATGTGTTCATCAAATGCAGATGAAGACATAACTAATGCGGAAGAACAACACTTATGCAAATATTCAAACTTAATGCGGATGATCAACTAACTGGAAACCGCGTCTTACACTATAATCAGTTCCTAATCCTCATTCTTATACATTCATCGCACCGATCTAGCATGCTAATCTCTCAGAACAAGCATACAACCACATAAACCGAGCAAAACATGCAGGCCCAAACACACCCACTAAAGAACAGGGCCAAACTTACGGTACAACATACTGGACATATTAAAAAGTTAGTTACATGCAATTTCAGCCCCAAAACAGGTTTAAAACATAGAAATCAGGGATCTAGAAACTCATCTTAGCAGCCTTCGAGTATGACTTCCTTCAAACCCGTATGCACTATGAGTTCAACCGCCTAGAAACCCACCAAAAACACACACCCGAACACAACAAACACACATATGCATATAACCGAGGCATAGGCCGGCCAAGAACAACTTAAAACCAAGAATTCTTACCTTGAATTTGAATTCTTCTTATTCCTTCTCTCTTCAGAAACCCGAGAGCTCTGCTCTGCTTCTTTCTCTCTCTACAATCAGCAGAAAAGGTGAAAAGTAACATGGCATGGGCGGCCATGTTGCTTTTGTACAAAATTATATTATATTTTGTACCTTGCACACTTTTAACCCCTCTATTTGGGTTTAATTGCATTTCCTTCTTTTATACACATTTAATCCTTCTTTCTTGTCTTTTAAAATTTTCCGGGTGTTACAAGTCCACCCCCCTTATATAGGTTTCGTCCGCGAAACCTGTTATTCCTCAAACAGATGTGGGTAATACTGCCTTATCTCTTCTTTAGTCTCCCACGTAGACTCGGATCCCTTCCTGTGCTTCCACTGTACACGCACTAGGGGAACCGCTTTATTCCTTAACCTCTTCTCCTTGCGATCAATGATTGCCACTGGTTGCTCCACATAAGCGAGCCTTTCATTAACTTCAATGTCTTCTAGTGGTACAACCATATCTTCGTCAGCTAAACACATCCGCAGATGAGGTACATGGAATGTAGGGTGAATTCCACTTAACTCATCGAGTAACTCCAACCTGTAGGCCACCTCTCCTACTCGAGCAATGATTCGAAAAGGCCCTATGTATCTCGGGCTCAACTTGCCCCGCTTCCTAAACTGAATTATGTCCTTCCAAGGGGAGACTTTCAGCATAACTCTATCTCCCACCTTGAACTCAATTGGTCTACGTCTCTTTTCAGCATACGACTTCTGTCTATCTTTGGCTGCCTTCATAAAGGCTTTGATCTTCTCGATCATTTCAGTCGTAGCCTCAATCACCTCAATACTTCCCAACTCCTTTTGACCAATATCCCCCCAACAAACGGGTGTTCTATACCTCCTACCATATAGCATCTCATAAGGGGGCATACCAATACTGGCATGATAACTATTATTGTATGAAAACTCTGCTAACGGTAAGTGGTCATCCCAACTACTTCCAAAATCAATGACGCATGCCCTAAGCATATCCTCAAGCGTCTGAATGGTTCCCTCCAACTAACCATCCGTCTGTGGATGATAAGCCATGCTGATGTGTAACCTCGTCCCCATTGCATCATGAAATCTCTTCCAGAACTTAGATGTAAACCGAGTGTGACGATCAGAAACAATAGACACCGGCATACCATGACGAGTCACAATCTCCCTGATGAATAGATCCGCTAACTTCTCAGATGAACACGTCTCTCGGATCGGTAGGAAGTGAGCACTCTTAGTCAGACGGTCGACTATCACCAATATGGCATCATACCCCTTCACGGTACGCGGTAGCTTCGTGATAAAGTCCATGGTGATATGCTCCCACTTCCACTCCGTTATATCCAACGGTTGGATTTTCCCGTACGGCTTCTGGTGCTCGCTCTTCACTTGCAAGCAAGTAAGGCACTTACTCACATACTCCGCTACATCGCGCTTCATACCCGGCCACCAATAATCTTTCTTCATATCTTGATACATCTTTGTAGTACCGGGATGAATAGAGTATCGAGTCTTATGAGCTTCGTCCATGATCTTCCCACATAGATCCTCACAACGAGGAATCCACATACGTCCGAATCGGGTTCTAACACCGAGTGTGTTTTCACCCAATTCCGCGACTAGACCTCTCATCCTTTCAGAGTTAAGATGATCTTCCTTTAACGCCTCATCTTGAAACTCCTTCACCTGCTTCATCACATCAGAGGTCATAACCAACTGATAAGCCTTCACCCGAATCGACTCGGTCTCTCTTTTCGGCTGAGGGCATCCGCCACTACGTTGGCTTTGCCTGGATGGTAATGGATTTCATAATCATAATCCTTTATTAGTTCCAACCATCTCCTTTGCCTCATGTTCAAGTCCTTATGCTCGAAGAAGTACTTCAAGCTCTTGTGGTCAGTGAAGATGGTGCACCTCGTCCCTTACAGGTAGTGCCTCTAAATTTTTAATGCAAAGACCACAGCTGCTAGCTCCAAATCATGAGTAGGGTAATTAACCTCATGAACCTTCAACTGTCAGGATACATAAGCTATAACCTTTCCTCGCTACATCAGCACGCAACCCAATCCCGAATAAGAAGCATCTGAATAAACCACCAAATCCTTGCTCCCTTCAGGTAATGATAAGACAGGAGCTTGAGTCAACCTTGCCTTTAACACCTCAAAAGCACTCTCTTGAGCTTGACCCCATACGAACTTCACATCCTTACGGGTCAACTTAGTCAACGAAGAAGCTATCTTAGAGAAGTCTTGAATGAATCTCCTATAATATCCCGCCAACCCCAAGAAACTACGAATCTCGGATGGCGTCTTTGGAGACTTCCATTACATCACAGCTTCCACTTTTGCCGTTGGAGAACTTAGCATACAACTTCTCCCTTCTCAACGTCTCTAATACCTCTCGAATGTGACCGGCATGTTCCACCTCGCTCTTCGAATAAATCAAGCTATCATCGATGAACACAATCACTGATTTATACAACATCGGCCGACACACTCGACTCATCAAATCCATAAAAGCAGCTGGCGCGTTGGTTAAACCGAAAGACATAACGAGAAACTCGTAGTGTCCATAACGCGTACGAAAAGCTGTTTTAGGAATATCCTGCTCCATCACCTTCAACTGATGGTAACCAGATCGGAGATCTATTCTTGAGAACCAACTAGCACCTTGGAGCTGATCAAACAGGTCATCAATCCTCGGCAATGGATACCGATTCTTCACCGTCAACTTATTCAGCTCGCAGTAGTCAATATACATCCTCATACTACCGTCCTTCTTCTTTACAAACAAAACCGGGGCACCCCATAGAGAGATACTCGGTCTAATGATCCCCTTATCAAGCATCTCCTGCAGTTGCTCCATCAATTCCTTCATCTCGGTCGGAGCCAACCGATATGGTGCTTTAGCAACAGGTTGAGCGCTGGGTATCAAGTCAATCTGGAACTCAATCTCGCAGTCCGGTGGCACACCTGTTAAGTCTTCACGAAACACATCTGGGAACTCACACACAACCGGTACATCTGACAGTTGTGGTGTTGGCGTATCTACATCCTTCACGTAGGCCAAGTAGGCACTACATCCACGCCTCATGCACTTTCCCGCCACCACCATCGAAATCACCATCAGAATCGTAGTAACTCGATCACCGTAAATCATCACCGAACTCCCCTCAGGCGCTGTCAGTCTAATTATCTTCCTGCGACATACGATATTCGCCTCGTAGGCCGCTAACCAGTCCATTCCCAGGACCACATCGAAACCGCCTAAGGTCATCACGAACGGTCTAACAGGAACTTATGATCTTCTACTTCTATGACACAACCTTCCATCATCTCAGAAATCCTGGTAGACTTACCTTGGCAGTTTCTACATCGAAGGCTCCTCAATACTCCTACTCCTTAGGCAACTTAGCACAAAAGGCAGCAGAAATGAAGCTCTTACTAGCACCGGAATGAAATAACACGGAGGCAAGAGTTTGGTTTACTAGGAACGTACCTGACACAACATCGGGGTCCGTCCTAGCCTCCTCCTTAGTCATCGTGAATGCTCTGGCGCTTGCTTCTGCCCTTCGGTTTCCGGTCGCCTTCTTCGCCCCGAAACTCTCAGCCCTTGGCTTCTTGCATTCCCTGATCATGTGGCCCTCCTCACCACAGTTATAACACCTCCTTACCCTGCAGTCCTTCGCCACGTGTCTTGTCCTCCCACACCGGAAACAGACATTGGATCTCAACCTACACTCTCCGGTGTGCTCTTTCCTACATTTGCCACACCTCTTCGACCCCGCACCGGGTGAGATCACGCGTCGGTCATCCACCCTCACAACTTTGTTGTTTGGAGCGGCCCCGCCACGTCCAAACCTCTTCCCATTCCAGTTCCGGCCACCACCACCTTTCTTACTCACCTCAGCCACCACCACTTCCCGTTCATCATACAGCCTCCCTGCCAGATCAACCACTGACCTAAACGTGCTCGGTCAGGCGGCGATCATGTGCCTGTGGATGTCTGCCGGCAAGCCCTGAATGTATCTCTTGATCTTTTGTGACAAGGGTGTCACCTGATCCCGCATCAGCCATGCCGTTTCATTGAATTTTCCGGGTGTTACACAAAAACTCATCATGTAAAGTAGCCATAACACAAGTAGGATAAATACATTTATGAGTCCACAACTAAGCCTTTGACAGCATGCCTCGTCGGATACTTATTTCAAGTATGGACATAAAAGTCAAGTTATAGTCTGCGTGGTAATAATCATTCAATATAGTTGACTGTGGATTTACGTGTTCCAATCAGTCGAGAGAATGGGGATTGTCAGTCCCCGATAGCACTATCTATATTAAACCTGCGACTCCAACCCGTAGTTAAGTAGATGTGTAAGATAGCGAGGTCTTTGTAAGTCCAACCAAATAAATTAACATTCATTACGAAATGTGTATAAGCATAAGATATAATAGTAATGATTCATGTAAAGTCGTTAAGTAACATGTTTCTACCCTAAATTAGTAAAAAAATGGGCTACGAAAACTCACTGGTTTATGTTTCTGATACGGACAGATGAAACAAGATGGATTGCGCTTAAACCGAAGCAGTTCTATATTTATGCGGTGGGCAAGTAAGGTTTACGTTCCCATTAATAGTCGTTAAATGAGGACGATTCCCCTGTGTCTACATAAACTAAGTTTTAGTTTAAATTATTGATTGAAAGAAAACTTATGCATATTTATAGTTTTTGTACCTTTAACGAACTGTTAGTAATATCCGATTATTAATTTAATCATATAATAAGTGTATAAACATACATGCATATTACGAAATAAGTATAATTTTTCATAATTATGAGTTCAAAATGCGATTAAACAACATTTTGTGATTTATAGTTTGATTGCTTGATTTCTGTGTTTTTACAAGTCATTTTGGGCTAAGGTTTTAATTAACCAACTGTATTAAATAAAACACAAAATTTTTACTATACTTATATATGAGTTTTAACTTACTATAAAAATAAATGTAATATTTTATTAACTTCATTTAGTAGTACAAAAATATTGTATTCTTTTAAAAGTATGTGCAGCTATATTATGGAGTTTTAAAACTATTTCAGTTAGTTTGTGGGTCAAAAGCTTAAACATTTTACGTGAGACCACTTGGATTTTAAATCTAACTCATAAAACTAACTATCAGAAAAAGAATCAAGTCAAATGTGTAAACATTGAGGGATTATGGCTTCTCAAAGTCGACCTAAGTAATCTGCCAAATGTTCGGTTTTGACATTTCGTTTCAAAATCGAATTTCGAGAGCCTAGAGCTTACTGAAAAATTGTGAATTTATTACGGTTGGAAATATAACTCTTTAAACTTAACTTTAGGTCAAGAATCGTACATTTTGATTTTGTTTTGACCAAGTTATGACCTTTCAAAGTTAAGGTAAATTTCTGACAGAATTCATTTTATACATCAAGCACCTTTTGAACCATTTTTTTTTATATGAACAAGTAATGCACTTGTTTTCTTGAATATTAGATGACTTAACCACATATATATACTTATAATTTCATTATCCTAAACATATTAAAGTATTGCTTAAGTGTAAGTGAATGGATACCTAAATGTTTGGCAAAACGAAGCTTGGGATGGTGTTGTGTGTTGTGATCTTGCTGTTACGTCTTGGGCAGCTTGTGGACTTGCTTTTCTGCTTATTTTCAGCAGGGTTAAATTTTTGTATAATAGGCTGGTTATTGAACAGAGTAAATGAAGTTTAGTGCATTCTTGATACATAAAAAAAGGGTAATTATATGGGATTTTTGGAGGTGTATTCATGGAGTAGATGGCAAATGATGGGGAATGGCATGGTTCATGAGGAAACGCTGAAAGTGTTAGGGTGGCCCTTTGATTGTTTGATTCTTGCAAGAAATCTCTTTATGTCCTCATAATTATGTAGTATGGTAAAAATAAGGAAAAATGATGTTCTTGAGATTTTGTTGATAGGGTGCCATTCGGGCGAAAAGATGGTGATGATTGCAATAGTTTTGATGGTTTGTACCCATAAGATGTTTAATGTAGGTTATTTGATTAGTTAATTTGGTTAACCATCTTATTTATGTAAATATAGATTCGTGTTGATGTAAATAATTCGGTTATAATTCTACAAGTTAGATTAAGATACTTTTCCAACCATTTGAGATTTTAGCGATAGTATTAAATCTTTAGTTTGTATTTTTAATTCGACTAGTGCGTGATAGTATCGTTTTTAGGCTTGTTGCCATACAAGGTGATGGCTTTATATATGTATATATTCATATATGTTATATGAGTAAGTCTTTACTTATGCTCATAAATATCTTATCATTGAAAATACCTGCCGATGTTGAGTTTCACATTGTAACGTTATTTGTTGAAGACGTTCGACAGTTTATTTTATTATATTATTTTTTTTATTACGACTCAAGTCGGTTAAAGCATCTAGGTTTAGAAGTTTGATGGAACATCATAAATTAGTAATTTGTAACACATAGTAATGTCATTAAATCATTTAGGTTCACATAAAACATCATAAAGTGGTTCACTTGCGATGATCCTAAATTTGATTATCATAATATCAAAGGATCATTTCTTAGTTTATATTCTAAACTAAATAAATTACGTAATCAATTAAATAGCAAAATATATGAAATACCTTGAATTTTCATAAGTGTTACAGTCTCCCCCTGTTGAGGGAATTTCGTCCCGAAATTCAGCTGGTAGATACTGTTGGAGGTTGGTTCGAGAAAAGGTGTGGGTATTTCTGTTTCATGTGGTCTTCACGTTCCTATGTAAATTCAAGCCCACGTTTCGAGTTCCATCGAACCTTAACAATTGGAATGCGACTCCGTTTCAGTTTCTTAACCTCGCAGTCCATGATTTCGATTGGTTCTTCGACGAAGTGGAGTTTGTCATCAATACGAACTTCGTCAAGTGGTATAATGTGTGAGTCGTCAGCATGACACTTTTTCAAGTTAGACACATGAAACACATCATGCACGTTGTTGAGTTCTTGAGGCAGCTTCAGTCTATACGCCATTGGACCAACTCTTTTCATAATTTCAAAAGGTCCAACATATCTGGGAGCAAGTTTTCCCTTTTGCCAAAACGGACGACTCCTTCCAAGGAGATATTTTAAGTAAGACCTTATCACTGACTTGAAATTCCAAAGGTTTGCGATGATTGCCAGCATAGCTTTTCTGACGGTCTCTTGTAGTTTTGATTCTCTCTGATTTGTACAATATTATTGGTCGTCTCTTGAATAATCTTTGGACCGGTTATTTGGCTATCACCTATTTCGGCCCAACAGATAGGCGATCTACACTTACGACCATATAATGCTTCGAATGGCGCACATTGAATACTTGTGTGATAGATATTGTTGTATGAGAACTCCACTAGGGGTAAGTGCTTATCCTAGCTACCCCCGAAGTCTATAACACAGGTTCTAAGCATATTCTCAAGGGTTTGTATAGTTCTTTCTCTCTAACCATCAGTTTGAGGATGATAACCAGTGCTTTAATCTAGTCGAGTTCCCAAAGACTTTTGCAAGGTTTGCCAAAACCTGGAAGTGAACTGACTATCTCGATCGGAGATAATTGAAATCGGTACTCCATATCTAGCTACGACCTCCTTAACACACAATCTGGCCAACTTTTCCATTTTATAATCCTCCCGGATGGGAAGAAATATCTGACTTGGTTAGATGATCAATAATAACTCAGATAGAATCATGACCTTGATGTCCAAGGTAATTTGTGATAAAATCCATTGTAATCTGCTCCCACTTCCATTATGGAATCTCGAGTTGTTGTAATAATCTAGGTGGTCTTTGGTGTTCTACTTTAACTTTAGAGCACGTTAAACATTTACCAACGTATGATGCAATTTCTTATATAATACCACAACACTACTATATAATACTTTTTAGGAGGACAGATAGTAATTTTACTCAAATTGTAAGACGCCTAATATAATATTTTAAGCATAGAGTACAAGTGCCCAATGCAATAGTTTCATTTTTACCCCAATTTAGTAAACTCTTTTAATTATACACTATTTAATACAATTTATTAATATTTATTTAATAATATGATATTATTTATTTAATATATTATTTATTTGTAATACTTGATGACATTTAAATTTATTAAATAATATTTAGATAATTAAGTATACAACTAATATTTATAATAATAATATTATATTTTCTAGAGGTATTTGGATAGTCGATAATTTTGTATTTATGACTAAAGTTGTTAGTATGACATATTATTTAATATTTCTAAAAATATAATAATAATAAATATAATAATATCAATAATATGATATTTTTATTAAAAGATTAACAGAACAACAATATTATCTTAAAATTAAATACTGTATTTTTGTCATGTTATTGTATCGTAACAGTCTATAATAACATATTATTAATCATGATATAATATTCTATATTTTATTGTATTTTTTTTTTTAAATACTTTTTAACGTATTTATTTTACTTGATATCACGACTTATTATTATAATATGTTCAATATAGTATTATAATGATATAATAAACGAATCATTAATCATACGTAGATATCCATGAGAATCTGAGCGCTTATATCATTGAAACTCACTAAAATCATGATAATCCCAAAAACTATCATTGTGACGTTCACATATACATTTAAAATCAAACCGCGGCGAAACGTGGGTGCCCACTATACTGCTATATAAAGCAAAACCTTAGGATACAAATGTAATGTTACAAAACAAAAATAAAACACCTAATACAACTTTTTAAGCATTAGGTACAAGTGTTTCATGCAATCATTCTTATTTTATCCCTTCTTAATAAACTTCGTATAATTATAAATTGATTAATACATTACTTAATATTATAAGATTATTCAATTCGTTATATTAAATATTATATGATTTTTAATATTTTTAAATTAACTAATATTTATAAATAAGTATTATCTTATTTGAATACTTAACTAAATACTCTAATATAATAATAATCATAATAATAATAATAATAATATAATAATAATAATAATAATAAATATAATTATAATAATTTATTATTATTATTATTATTATTATGTTATTATTATTATTATTATTATTAGTTATTATAATAATAATATAATAATTATAATAATGATAATAATAATAATAGCAATGATAATAATAGTAATTGCAATGATAATAATAGTAATAACAATGATAATATAATAATAGTAACGATAATAATAGTAATAGTAAAGATAATAATAGTAATAGTAATAGTAATAGTAATAATAGTAATATAATAATAGTAATAATAATAATAGTAAATAACAATAACGATAATAACAATAACGATAATACTAATAACGATAATACTAATAACAATAATAGTAATAAGAACAATAGTAATAAGAATAATAGTAATAATACTAATAGTAATAATACTAATAGTAATAATTAATAGTAATAATACTAATAGTAATAATACTACTAGTAATAATAATAGTAATAATATAATAATAGTAATAATAATAATAGTTGTGGCATCCGGTAATTTTCCGTTACCAAACTCTGTTATTTCCGTTAGGTCTGGCATACACGTGTCGTGAGCACACACTAGTTGTCGTTGAACGTTGGTGACTTAATAATAATTAACAATGGTTATCTTATAATAACTTGATTAATAATGTTGATTATTAGTTTGTAGTTTTGTGATTTGTGAATTTAAATATTATTTGTGAATTTTACCTTGTAACGTGACAACGTGTTATAGTTATTTCTTGTGTTTTGTAACTAGTGGAAATTGTATATAATTATTATTGTGGGTTAGTAATGCTTGTGTTTTGTAGTTAAAAACAAACTAAAAAGTGGAAAAGACTAATTTTTATAAAAGTTAAACAAGGGAGGTTTATTTTGTAATTACCACAAAATTAAAACTTAACAAAAATTAAACCCTAATCCCCCTCCCACACCCACATTCGGCCGTGACCTCCCCACACGCACACTTTGATTTTGAGCAAGAATGTGAGGCACGGTTCCCAGAAACCCCACAGTTGGTCATTCATAGCATTTTTTATAATAAAACATATTCAGATTCATTAAAATAAGAGAACTTTGTAGCGGAATAATTTGATAAAAACCATAACATTCATTATCCATTACTTTTCCCAAGAAATACATTGTTATTGCAAGTTACAAAAGGAACATCTAGTTTCATTTCAAAACAAAAAATAACTTTTTAGTGTGTCATGGATGCCAGTCTTTATTTGCCTGGTAGCATCAATCTCGTGCCATCCCCAGCAACTCCATTAGCTGCCAACTGATATGCATATAAAAAGTCAGCGTTGCTAAGTGAGTTTTAGTTTAATAATATAAAAAATATACTGTGGTAAACTTCACTTTGTGATCATTCATCAATATACATAATAAATCATTAAGAGATTCATTATCTTTCTTTCTTTCATTATCTTTTCTCTTTCATTAACTAAGATTGCACAAAGCAAGAGCCTACGTTGTTGGTTGGCAATAGATGCTGAACCCCTGTCAGCAAACGTTTATCATGGTAGCTAACCCATTGACAGTTGACCCACACTGTTAGGCACGCAGCCTGCTCATGAATACGGGTCCCATTTATGACATCCGGTACTTTTCCGTTGCCAAACTACGTTAGTTCCGTTAGGTCTTGCATACACGTGTTGTGAGCACACACTAGTTTTCGTTGAACGTTGGTGACTTAATAACAATTAACAATGATAAACATATAATAATTTAACTAATAATGTGATTATTAAGTTGTACTTATGTGCTTACGCGATTTAAATATTATTTGTGAATTTTATCTCGTAACGTGACAACGTGTTATATCTATTTCGTGTATTTTGTGGCTAGTGAAAATTATGCAATATTATTATTGTTAATTTATAATGCCTGTATTTTGTAGTTAAAACTCTTAAAAAGTGTTAAAGAGATTAGTTTTTATAAAATATAAACAATTAGGGGCTAAAAGGTAACATTCTAAATATAATATTTACTAAAAATTAAAACCCTAATCCCCCCATAACCCCCAAAGTCACGGCCGACCTCCTCTCTCCCTCTCCCTTGCGATTTTCGACCAAGAATAACAATCAAGCATTGATTTTGATCGAGTTTCAAAGGTTACAACACGTTAGCAACTTCAATTCTTGGCTATTACGCAATTAAAGGTTAGATTTTTATGAGTTTTTCATGATTTCTTGGGTTGGCCGAACTGTAGTTCGATTCTTGCTTAGAATGTCGAATTTTTGATTGTTTGTTGATTGCATGATGTTACTTAGATAGCATTGATGATAGTTTACGTGGATTGCACAAGAAATTAGTGATTTTGATGCGTGGATCATACCTTACTAATAATAGTAACTTTATTACATGAACTTTTTGATTTGATGATGAATTGATGATGTTATAATGCTAATGATGTTGTATGAACGTTGGAATTATGATAATTATGCTAGAAATCCAAGAATTGATCATGTAGTTCATACCTTGCTAAAAGTAGAAACTTTTGGATATGAGATTGGTGCATTATGATGATTTGATGATGTTGAACATGTTTAAATGATAGTTATGAGCTTGAATAGGTATTGTGTTGATGAATTCATGATTGAATTGAGCGTTAGATTGAATTTGGGTTGTTACTTTCCCAAAAGGGAAACTTTAATTATGTAGAATCTTGGATATGATGAATTGGGCATGTTTGGAATGTTAGGAACATGTTAGCATGTTTATTGATGGTGTCTAATATGGTGGAGTGGATTAATTGAGTTATATGGATGCTTGCTTGGTCATTTGGAAATTGGGATTATTAGTGGGTATAAATGTTGATGGACTAGGTTGGGTGATTATAGTAGCATGTTTGGGAATTGTAATAGATCATTGTTGGGTAGGTAGATTGGCATGAATCTTGTTGAATAATGTGATAATGATCGTCATACATGCATGCGAATCTGAGGCCCCTACTTAGTAGGATTGGCAGGGTTTAGGGTGTGAAGTTGTTAATGGTTTCACATGGCATGTTGTGCATGATTGGACTCTATGTATAATGCATTAGTTATGGTGTAATTATGTTGAGCATGATGATTACTTGAGATTCGCATGAGTTGTATGATAATCTAGTTGTATGATGATCTAGGTAGAATAAGTGGTTGTTGAAGTGACATACGTGAACAACTTGTATGATAACCATGTATGATGAACTGTTATGCTTGATTAAATGGGTGGTCAATAATAATGTCACCAACGGGTCAAACAGGTCAACTGGGACAATGTTGTTTTCCACAACCTTGAGTCTATGTGTTTATAGAGCACTTAGGGTTGATGATGATTTTGTGTACACGTACTCATGTACTTGCGTGTTCTAGGTAACCTCTGATGGTTGTCTTTCCTCTCTCTTTCAAGTTAGCATTATATCGTTCGTGTGCATACCAGGTGAGTTCATGCCCCACTCTTTTATACACTCTCTTTTGGGGGAGATAACATACTGACTTACGAACGCTTTATTATTATAAGATGTGTAAAGTATGATATAGTGTTGAATGCCATGAAAGTACTCACAGTTTCGGATCGGTAATAATAGTAACTAGTGGGAAATCTTGGGTAGTACTACTGGGTGTGACGAGCCCCACCTGTGCGACTCGAGGTCAAACGGGTTCAATTTTGTCTTAACATAAACATTGTCATGACCTGGTAAGTCGTGACAGGGAAGCAACAAACGAAACACAGTCAGCTTCGATCGTGAAATCACTATGATTATTACTTGTGAATTTCGACTAGCTATCTAATTCATGCACTCTTATATTTTATACTGATACAGTTATGTTTTACTAAAACTCTTGAACTCACCAACTGTTGTGGTGACTCTTTTAGTGTGTTATTCTCAAGTTGAAGTTACTATTGTATAGGTGCACATTCACGGGTCAGCATTGTAGATGTCAGCATTGTTGGAACCCTTTGATGGTTTTGGTTGTTAAGCATTTATGTATTTGTTTTGCACAACGTTGGGCACGTGTTTGCGTATTATTATACTGTGTTACATTATTTTTAGTTTTTCATGTTTACTAAATGCTTCCGCATAGTTTTAAAGTTAAACTCTGATTTTGGTTTGTTTGTTCATATAGAGTCGTTCTGAGTAACTAACGACTGAGATCCTGGTTTGTCACACGCCTCGCGGTAAAACCCCGTAAGTGGATTTTGAGGGTGTGACAGATTGGTATAAGAGCCATTGGTTATAGGGAACTAGGTTGCATACACACTAAACTATAACCGCACAGTTTGTTAGTTACTCATCACTTACTTCCTTACTGTATACTCATTGGCATACGAATCATGTACTTCACAGCATTGCATTGTCATCCTGTGATTTGGGCAAGACACCAGCGCAATCTGAGTTACCTCCTACTTCTCCCATACCTGATAGGGGATTTAACTGGCCTCGGCATCCTTATCCTCCTGGCAAGATAGACTGGGATCAGCCTTTCATACCGCCTGAGCTCGATCTTCCGCGGAACTGGGATTTCTACCCCACCTACATAAACCGTATGGCTTATAGAGAGCGTGTACCACCTGTAGCTCCTACCCGACATAGGACTAGGTCATCGACAACCTCTGTATTGCCTACTCTTCCTACCTTAGACATCCCTCTCGAGCAGGTGTTTGCAGCTTTAGTGGCCACTCTAGATACAGAGCGACAGCGGATTAGAGGACTCACTAATGAGAACTCTGCCTTACGATCTGAGATGCGAGAGTTGCGCTCCAGGAGAGGCTATTGATGGCCATTGGTGGGCATCATACTCTGGCAGGAAATGTGCTAACGCTTACCGAGCACATGAACGCGCAGGATCATCAGAACATAGTGGTAGATGATAGATTTACTGACCTAGAGGCATAGCTAGCAGCGCTTCAGATTGGCAAAGCCCTGCACCTGCAGAAGACCCTGAAGAAGAAGATCCGGAGGAAGAACCGGAAGAAGCACCTGAGGAAGCCCCGGAGGAAGAAGAACCAGAAGAAATGGAAGAAGACAGTGACGGATCTGACGTGTTGGACTGATTCTACTTTTACATGACTTGGACTATATAATGTTTCTTTCCTTTTGAAACCTATGTGGGAAGGGTTGTTTCCCACCCAACTGAAAAACTAAAATTTTGACATTGATGGAATATTTTGTGAATCATTTACAATTTATCTATCTTTGTTTATTATTTGGTTATAAACGTTGTGGTTGTGACAAATTCATTATTTCTTATTATTTACTGTACCTCAATGAGATTAATGTGTTGGATGTTACTCATTATTGTATTTGTGAATGTAAAGTGAAATATGGATGGACGCGGAAGGGGAAGGGGACGTGGGCGTGGCGCGGGACGCGGACGCGGCGCGGCTACGGTGAACATGACTCCCGCTGAGCTGGCTGCTTTGATAAATGAACATGTACAGGCGGTAGTGGCTGCTGCCCAAACTGGACAGCCAGCAGGTAAATGATAAAAGTGGTTTAATTGATTATCCTAGCTACTCGGCTAGGCTACTCAACTAATGTTTGGTTTGTTGAAACAGGACCCCCACCTTGTACCTACAAATCCTTTATGGATTGCAAGCCCCATACCTACAACGGGACTGAAGGAGCTGTGGGACTAGCACGATGGTTCGAGAAGACTGAATCAGTCTTCACAAAATGTAACTATCCGCTAGCTGATCAAGTGAAGTATGCGACTGGAACCCTTGAAGGCGCAGCCCTCTCCTGGTGGAATGCCCAGGTGCAAATGCTAGGTTAGGCAATGGCTAATGACCTACCCTGTGATAAATTCAAGGAGATTATGACAGAGGAATATTGCCCCTGAAACGAGGTGCAGAAGCTAGAAATGGAATTTTGGAAACTCAAAATGAAAGGCTCTGAGATTGAATCCTACACGACCCGGTCTCATGAGTTGGCCACACTATGCCCGGGAATGGTTAATCAGATGCACAAAAGGATTGAGCATTACATACGTTGACTGGTGCCCGAGATCCAGAGTATAGTGATAGCCTCAATCCTTGCGACCATACAACAGGCTATCCAGTTAGCCCACAGGCTGATTGATCAGGCAGTAGAGCAGGGAAGATTACCCAAACGGGGCGTAGTGGCTAGCGTACCCAATAACAAACGTAAGTGGGAGAATACTGGTAATAAAGGCTTATCCTCCAGTAACCAGCAACAACAACAACAGCTGTACGTTTAGCATCACCAACCTCACCAACAACAAAGAAAGTTCGATAACAATCGTAACTTTAATCAGTCATCTTCGGCACAACAGGGACAAGGAGGCTATATGGGGAAAAATCCCAAATGCAACCGATGTAATTACCACCACACCGGCAGGTGTGACAGTTTCTGATGCCAGTGTTGTGGTAAAGTTGGACATGCAACAAAAGATTGCCATGGTGAATTGATGAGGAAGCCATAACAACCTCAAGAAATGCCAAAAGGTTGTTTTGAATACGGGAAATAGGGCCATTACAGAAGAAGCTGTCCACTGCTGAGGAAGAACGGAAATGGTGGAAACAATAACAACAACAATGGCAACAACAACAACAACACCAATAATGGCAATGGCAGCAATAACGGTGGCAACAACAGTGGGGCAAAAGGAAGAGCTTTTGTCATCGATTCAGGTGAGGCTCTAAACGACCCTAATACTGTTACTGGTAAATTCTATGTTAACAGTCGTTTTGCTACCGTACTATTTGATACTGGAGCCGATAGAAGTTTCATCTCCACTAAGTTTAGTAGTCTCTTAAGTGATATGCCCTTAGCGTTAGAATCTAATTACATCATAGAGTTAGCTGACGGTAAGCTGGTTCACTTTACACATATCCTTAGGGGTTGCAAGATAGAACTTGCTGGACATACCTTTCACATAGATCTCATGCCTGTTACACTTAGGAGCTTTGATGTAGTAGTCAGCATGGATTGGCTTTCCGACAAGCAGGCAGAAGTCATATGTCGCTAAAAGATTATAGGAATCCCTGTTGGCGAAGAAGTTCTCTCGGTCAGAGGTGAACAGTGTGGTGCAGTGATAGGCATCATATCATACATGAAAGCACAGAAGTTTTTACGTAAGGGTTGATTAGCTATATTAGCACTCGTCACTGATAAGAAACCAGAAGAAAAAGGGATAGAGGATATTCCTTTCGTTCGTGTTTTTCCTGAGGTATTTCCTGAGGATCTACTTGGATTAACACCTCATCATCAAGTTGAGTTCCAGATTGATCTAACTCCCGGAGCCGCTCCGATCGCGAGAGCACCTTACCGTTAGCTCCGAACGAACTACAAGAATTATCTGCTCAACTACAAGAGCTATTGGATAAAGGGTTTATTCGACCGAGCTCGTTGCCTTGAGGAGCGCCAGTTCTGTTTGTTAAGAAGAAGGATGGCACATTTCGAATGTGCATTGACTATAGAGAACTGAACTAGGTTACAATCAAGAATAGATACCCGCTACCTTGTATAGATGATTTGTTCGATCAACTTCAAGGATCAAGCTACCATCAACTGAGAGTTTGAGAGGAGGACATCTTGAAGACAACTTTCCATACACGTTATGGTCATTACAAGTTATTGGTCATGCCATTCGGGTTGACGAATGCACCAGCCGTATTCATGGATCTCATGAATCGTGTTTGCAAACCCTATCTCGATCAGTTTGTTATTGTGTTTATTGATGACATATTGATCTACTCAAGGACCAAGGAAGAACATGAGGAGCACTTACATTTAATCCTTGAATTACTCATGAAAAAGCAACTGTATGCCAAGTTTTCTAAGTGTGATTTCTGGATACGTGAAGTGCAATTCTTGAGTCATATTGTTCATGCGAAAGGGATACATGTCGATCCAGCAAAGATTGAGGCGATAAAGAATTGGTTAGTTCCCAAGACGCCTAGTAAGATACGACAGTTACTTGGACTGGCAGGATATTATCGACAGTTCATTGAAGGATTTTCCAGGATCGCACAACCTCTCACGGCTTTGACTCATAAAGGAACACCGTATAAATGGGGTGATAGTCAAGAGTCCACTTTCCAGTTACTGAAGCAGAAGTTGTGTACCCCCCCATTATTGGCATTACCAGAGGGAAGTGATGACTTTGTAGTTTATTGTGATGCTTCTGTTCAAGGACTTGGTTGTGTCTTGATGCAGCGAGGTAAAGTGATAGCTTACGCCTCGAGACAAGTGAAGGTTCATGAGAAGAACTATACCACCCATGACTTGGAGCTGGGTGCGGTAGTTTTTGCCTTAAAGATCTGGAGACATTACTTGTACGATACCAAGTGTACGATTTACACCGATCACAAGAGTCTTCAGCACATCTTTGAGCAAAAGGAATTGAATATGAGGTAAAGATGCTGGGTAGAGTTATTGAATGACTATGATTGTGCTATCAAATACCATCCGGGAAAAGCTAATGTAGTTGCTGACGCGCCGAGTAGAAAAGAAACTGCTAAGCCTCGACGCGTGCAAGCTTTGCAACTTATGATTAGCACACAATTACCTGAACAAATCCAAGAGGCTTAGACCGCAGCTCTGAAAGCAGAAAACATTGGGTCCGAATCCTTACGAGGAATGGACAAACAGCTTGAAGTGAAAGCGGATGGAATTCGTTATTTCATGGACAGACTCTGGATACCTCTACATGGAAATCCGAGAGACTTGGTCATGAGTGAGGCACACAAGTCTAAGTACTCTATACATCCTGTATCTGACAAGATGTATCATGACCTGAAAGCGCCCTATTGGTGGCCTAACATGAAAGCGGATGTAGCTACATATGTGAGTAAATGTCTGACATGCTCGAAGGTAAAAGTCGAATATCAGAAACCATCTGGACTATTACAACAACCTGAGATCCCTATGTGGAAGTGGGAGAAAATCTCAATAGATTTCATTACCAAACTACCACAGACTCCTACTAGTTGTGACACGATATGGGTTATCGTAGACCGATTAATGAAGTCTGCTCATTTCTTGGTGATAAGGGAAATGGACAAAATGGAGAAGTTAACCCGACTCTATCTGAAGGAAATAGTTTTGAGACATGGTGTACCAGTCTCAATTATTTCTGACCGCGATGCTCGTTTTACATCGCACTTCTGGCAGTCATTAGAGAAATCGTTGGGTACGCGATTGGACATGAGTACTGCTTATCACCGCAAACCGATGTTCAAAGTGAGCATACTATACAGACGTTGGAGGACATGCTACGTGCTTGTGTGATTGACTTTGGGAATAACTGGGAAGTTCACCTACTATTGGTGGAATTTTCTTACAACAATAGTTATCACACCAGCATCAAGACAACACCTTTTGAAGCCTTGTATGGACGAAAATGTAGATCACCAGTTTGCTGGGCTGAAATTGGTGACAGTCAATTAACGGGTCCCGAGTTAGTGCACGAGACCACTGAGAAGAATATACAAATAAGGAACCGTATGGCTGCAGCGCGCGACAGACAGAAAAGCTATGCAGATAAGCAACGGAAACCTCTAGAATTTCAGGTTGGTGACAAAGTCTTATTGAATGTCTCACCGTGGAAAGGCGTGATTCGGTTTGGCAAAAGAGGAAAGCTAAATCGAGATACGTTGGACCATTTTAGATATTGGAATGAATAGGTCCAGTGTCCTATCGATTAGCCCTACCTGATTCGCTGAGTGGAATCCATAATGTATTTCATGTCTCAAACTTGAAGAAGTGCTTAACCGACGAAACAATGGTAGTACCACTTGAGGAAGTGCAAGAAGATGACCAATTACACTTCATTGAGAAACCAATCAAGGTGATGGATCGTGAGGTAAAGACGCTTAAGCAAAGCAAGATACCCATAGTCAAAGTTCGTTGGAACTCGAGACGTGGATCGGAATTCATGTGGGAACGTGAGCACCAGATGAAGCATAAGTATCCTTGACTATTCAAAAAGACGATGCCTGCCGACGAAGGTATTGATTAAATTTCGGGACCAAATTTTTTTCAACATGGGGATGATATGACAACTCACCCGAAACTCACTCAATTACTTTATGCCAATGCAGTAGACAGTGATGGAACACACACCATGTAACGCAATTTTCAGGACGAAAATTCTTTCTGATGAGTTCAAAATGGATCGATCTGTGATGATATATGAACACAATTCAATCTAAAACACACAAGTATTCAATTCAATACAAGCAAATCAAAAAAAATTCATAGAGTTTTCATTGATTAGCATATAGAAGAATACAAAGTGTAGAAAACAGTTACAATACGTCTAAATGCTAAAAACTTACCTACACCATACATATCTATTCTATTTATACTAATCATGAAAACAAAGGACCATATTTACATGAAAAGTCCCTATACTATGACAAAAATGTAAAAGACACACAAAGACAAATGTTAATCTTCAAAAGAAACATCTACAATACTCCCCCTAAGATTTACATGTGTTCGGTCTTCAAAATCTTCAGTCTTCAAATCTCTTTCTTCAAGTCTTCAATCTTTAATCTTCTATCTTCAGTCTTCATTCTTCTGACTTCGTCTTCAATCTTTAATCTTTTTTCTTCAGTCTTCTTTCTTCTGACTTTGTCTTCAATCTTCTTTGATCTTCATTCTTTAAACTTCAGTCTTCTTCTTTATCTCTTTCATCAATCTTCATTCTCTATCTCCAGCTATGATCTTCAGTCTTCACAAGGCAAAGAAGTCTTTTAGTTCTTCTTTTATCTTGAAAACTGGCTTTACCTTATATAGCTCTTGTTCCCTTAGAGCTTTGGCAATAGCTGCTTTGAATTTTTGTGCTAAAATCCCTTGTTCAGGCTTAGCTTCATTTGTTTTTATTTCCATGGAGTTCATTAATTCCAATGTTTGCTTTGAAAGCCCTGCTATATCCACATTTGCATAGCATTCGATTGGATTAGAACTATCTTTACAATGTATCTCCAAAACACCTTTACTAGAGATTCTCATGAACTCAATGTCTTTGATATCTTTCTTCACAATATTAGCGTATGCTAATGCTATCCTCAATGATATCCTCTCCATTGCTGTATTCATCACCTTAATTATAGACATAAAATACTTTTTGTCATTCTCAATAGTTTCTGGACTCACTTTCTCAAATTTTTGAATGGATAAGAAAGAAATGTAACTAGGATGGAGTAGCTTAAGTTCAAACACACCAAACAATGTAATCATATCTTTATCCCAATCATCCATATTTCTGACCAACTTCAATTCATACGTTTCAGAATTATAAAACCATCTTAGAATCGGTTTTTATTGTTGAGATCCATCTATCACTTTCAATCCAGGATTTGTGACTTTCTCAAAATACTCATCACTGAAAGCATCCAAAAAATTTTCTTCACCAATATCTTTATCCTTTTCTCTTCGTCTTTAATGATTGAAAATACT
Organism: Flaveria sonorensis; assembly: GCA_025506505.1. Taxonomy (NCBI): domain Eukaryota; kingdom Viridiplantae; phylum Streptophyta; class Magnoliopsida; order Asterales; family Asteraceae; genus Flaveria; species Flaveria sonorensis. The sequence continues at coordinate 45,628,693 of CM046435.1, forward strand.
GCTTATCTTCTTGATCACACCTAATTTTCATTCTGTTTATCCCTCTGTGAAGTAACTCAACAAATAATTCTCCATGTTTAACTTTTGAATGGTTGATTAAAGGCAATCTGTCAAATTCTTTCAAGTTTTTGAACTGGCAGCTTAATAATACTTGAAAAGAAATGATAAACATCATAAATTGCATTGACTCTTTTAATCAGGAATGCATCAAACACTTCATCATACTTCCAAGCTACGATCTTGACCTCCTTAGTGGTATCAGTAACAATCATAGCATTCAACAAATCCGAAATAAATTGTCCTTTCTGTAATAAATTACGCACAAGGTCACCAGCAGATCGTGATTTGTTCCACAATTGCTTCTGTTCCATTGATACTTGATATCCTTCTCTTTCTATTTCTGGAAACATCGTCATCAGTTCTCTTCTTCTCTCGTAAGCAGAACTTTTCTTCTCCATTGCTTTGATCTCTTGAGGCTTCAAAATCCTCGTCCTTTTTGTTATCTCCAAGTATTGAGGATTATCCATATCAAGCACAATCATCTTGTTAGTTTGTCTTTTAGTTTCTTCAAAGCTTCTAACTAAATTCCTTAATGATTCACCTTGTAGCCTCTTTAGCTTCTTCCAAGGATAATTTTTGGATTGTAACCATGATCTTAAAGCATTAATATTCATGTCATTGGGATCAGGATGGTGTAATTCGGATGTAGACAATTCTTCTACATTAATACTTTCTTGTAACTTGTTCCATTCTCCATGTTCAACTAAAATTTCGTTCGGATCAACAGGAGCAACGGATTCAACTGTAACACATTTTTCATATTCTTCATGAATTTGAGAAACAATCAAACCATCAAGAAACACCCGATTGTATTTCATCTTCACCAAATAATTGTATTTTTCTTCAACATCAACAGGTACATCATCATGACTTATGTCAATTGTAGAATAATGTTCATCTACATTAGCTTCAACCAGATCTTCATCATCTAGAACTTCATTATACCATTCATCATCAAATTCAGCTTCTATATCATCTAAAGCTCCGATAATCTCTTGAACATCATATTCTTTTTCCTCAATATTCACCTTTTGAATTTTAGATGATGATTCAGGTAAAACTGAACTATCTACATCATTTATTTTTCTTTTCCCTTTATCAATCGATGAGATTTTCTCAACATATACAGGAACAACTTCTGAAATAATCTTCAAGTCAGGAGACGGAGAATTGTTCTTTTCTTTCAACTTTTCTAATTCTTCTTTCAATTCTTCATTTTCTTCATTTACTTTCTTTAATCTTTCTTCCATTGAATCAAATTCTATCATCATTACCTCAAATGTCTTCATATTATCATCTCGACTTTTTCTCAACTCATTAATTACCTTGTCTTTCTCTTTCATTTCTTCAATTAAACTTTCATTGACAGCTTTCAACTCTCCAATTATCTTTAATTGATTCAACTTTTCTTCATTCAATTCATCAATCTTATTTTGTAAATTTTCTTCTTTAGTTAATACAAACTTATCATTATGCTCTACCATTTCTTCAATCATACTTGCAATTGTTCAATAGATTGTTCTTCACCTGGATTAATTTCTTCAGTATCCTCATCATGAATCTCTTCAGTAGCTTGATCAATTTCTTGTACATCTTCATCCATTTCTTCATTCACTTCTTCAGTAGCTGAATTTACTTCTTCTGTACCATCATGCTCTTCTTCATGAGCTTCTTCAACAACATGCTCAGATTCTTCTTGTATACCAACATCATGATCTATTCCCATTCCATCACCATCATGACCAGCATCATCATCATCATCAGATGAGCTAGAACTATCTTCTTCATCATCAATATTTTCATTATCATCATCATCTTCTTCATCCTCTTCAGCTGGTACTTCTTCAATCAAATCAGCTGGGTCAATAGGTTCGTCCTTAGTTAAATGATAATGATCAATAGTGATATCCACTTCATCATTAGCAACATTAAGAATATAATCAAATAATGAAATGTTCTGAGCTCCAGTAACCATTGTCAATCTCTTATAAGATACATCAGACATATACTCCAGCATCATAGTTTCACAACTCATACCATACACACGTATGTTTGGATACTCTTCATTTGTGATCATCTGAAGAAATCTATGATACATGAGATACTTGTTCCTAATTCCCTTTACAAGATTAAAGATAAAACCATTTAGAATCCACTTAGACATATTAAATCATCTTTTACTAGTCAGTGCTATAATGGGTGATGCAATGTCAACAGGGAAAGAATTCCATCCCGTACTTCGTTTTGACATGCAATGTTGGAAAATGTAGCATATAAGCTTCCAATGGTTATACACACGAGCACAAAAGAATTGTTTCTTAGGAAAATGGTCAGGATGTCCCATTTCCGTGAAGGTTTGTCTACATTCATCAAACGTTAGCTTGGATAAATCTTCTGGATCATTAGGTCCTAACCTCAAGGCTTGTCTAATTAAGTCTTTAGAGACTTCAATCATTCTAAAATTCATTATAAATCCTCGGACCACTTTAGCTCCATTATCATAAACATCAACATATGCCGTGCTCTCGAACTTCTTAATCAGACATGCATAGATAACCGGTTGGTAGCACATGGCATATACGTACTTCGTCCGTAATAGAAATCTGATCATATCTTCGTAGCCTACAGCATTTTGAATATCCTCGTTTAATAGCGCAGCAACGTTGTGTTTCGGCTCGAACTTTAAATCAGCCATCTGCAAAATGAACAAGAAATTTAGACTTTTGAATGTTGAAAATTAACTCAATTGAAAGTTTATTGACTTTTTAAGAATTTGTGTATTTTAACCATTTTTACCAACTTGCACGTGAAATTTCTAAGAATTGAACATTCTGTTCAAAATCATAAATTCTTTCAAGTTTAGTTTCATTATGATTAACACAATTTAATTCTCAATTTTTTATTTTAAAACAGATTTAAATGTGAATTTTTAATCAATTTTCATTTTTATTTTAAAAAATATGTTGAATGACTGTTCATCTTCATCCTCAGTCGATGAAGATTCATCACATAATCAACTTTGATGAAAAACTGATTTTAATGCATCAATGAGATCGAAATCATGTTTGTATTAACATTTAATCATCAATTTCAATTCATTATACTCATTTCATTCACAATCTTAATAGATTCATTAGACTAGAGTTCGTGCGCCCGAATAGGTCTGATACGCCCAAATCAATCAACCTGTTAACTGAAATTTCTGTAATTTTGATCATCAACTTACATTTAGAATCGAATAATACCACTATAGAATGCAAGATTAGATCAGAAGTCAATCGAAATGAGAAAATTAATGGTATATCGAGTGTCTGGGTTTTAGAGTGTTCTGTGTTCAGGGGAGATTTTGTGAATGAACTTAGAAAACACAAAGTGTTGTTTATATACTAAGTGAAAAATTTTAGGCGCATTAGCACTGTTTGTGCACATGGACTCAGGCGCATGAGCACTGTTTGTGCGCATGGACTTAGGCGCATGAGCACTGTTCAGACGCATAAGCACTGTGTAGGAGCTTTTGAACTGTTCAGGTGCATGAGCTTAGCTGAAACGCCCAATACTTGACATGATGTTTACACATGGAAGCACGGGAACTGTTTAGGCATATGGGAAGGATAAAACGCCCAACATAACCACATTTTCAGACTTAAGACAACTGTTTAGACGCATGACAACTGTTTAGACGCATGACAACTGTTTAGATGCATGAGTTGTCTGAAATGTCCAACACTTGTACAAATCTAGAAAAATCATCATGCTCCTAATCCTGGACTTATGAATACTATTTAGGCGCATGAGATGACTTCCATGTTTCCCAACACTTGTAATTTTCAGATCTTCCACCTGTACACTGTTTATACATATTAGCACTGTTCACATACTAATATTAAAACAGTTAATCAAATTTTGACTTTAATTAGCCAAATTTTGACTTTCACCCAAAATTTTCAAAATTAACCCTCAATTTTGAACTTTTGAGTTTTAAATTTTTATTTTTTTATTATTATTTTTTTTGAAATTTTTAATTTTTATTTTTAATTTTTTATTTTTGTTTTAATTTTTTCAAAATAATTTCCCGTCACTTTAGTCTCTAATTTTTAACAAAAAATCTCATTTAACTTTTGCAAGAAGCTTTCCATTAAAAAAGTTTTTCAGGTTCATTTTTACATTTTGTTACACACACATGCTTAAACATATGTAGCATCATCCTTTCCATCCAAAACATAAGATTTTGATTTTTCATGATTTTTCATATCTTGAAATTTGTTAATCGATTTTCTTAGACACTGTTTTAACTCTTTTTACTCCCTCTAAACTTTTAAGTTTGATAAAACATAGAAGTTTCTTGAATTTTGTCACATGAAGATCACACTAATCATTGTTAAATTGCCTGCACACAGAAAACATGCAAAAATCAAAATTAAGATAGAATAAAATCGTAATATTCATAATGAATCATGTCTGCAGTGAGATCATATTGGCAGTGATCAGCACATTGAAATAAAAAAATGATGGATAGTCACAGACAGTGATTAAATCCTGATCAAGTGTGTTCCAGGTCAGCATTTCTGCAGCAAAGGAGACACTAAATCTAAGGACAGAAAATGAGTGCTTTTGGCAAGGTACTCAGCACACTTACTTTTTCAACTCTTGGATTTCTTAAGGTACAATTAGATATGACATTATATGAGTCACACTTAGACTTAGAGAGTTCAACCCTCGTCAAGATATGCAAGAAATCACTTTTCTCAACTTGAAAACCCGACATATAACCAGATCTCATGTTTAGTTTGTGCATATTAGCATCTTTTTGCATCAGGTGAGAATATCCAGGTCTGTAATGATTTACAACAAAGGATATCTCATCACTTTAGGTATATGATGACTCATAACAGAGAAGTGTTAGATGCTTTAAATTAATGATATAAACAGATCTCATGGTTACTTATATCACCATCAGGTGTGAGTTTGTGATTTTACAAGCAATTAATTTGATAAGTCAATACTACTCATAGGTACTGAAATGGAGATACATTAATGCATGAGTTATTTAGTTTGATCACAAGAGTTTACTTGTTCAGTATAATTGCATGAGCTTACCTGCACATCACATCTGATCATGTCAGATTGTAGACGTAAGAGAAGTATGTAACCGATCATACTAATGTACTATCATTTCTCACGTATTGCAAAAGAAATTCATTCCTATATAATTAATAAGGAAAAACACTATTTTTGTGATTTTTGGTTTTAAATTTTTTATCTTTTGTTTTTCAAATTTCTATTTTTGTATTTGATTTTTGTTTTTCTAAAAAAACATGCACACACAAAACTAAAATCAGGCAATTAACTTTGACAGGTTCTCTAACTGTGTCGTATTCATATAAGGGAGGGTTCTGATCATATTTAGACTCAATTAACTAAAATACTCAAAAACCAATTTTAAGTGTGGTTAATAAGATCAATCGACTCAACCAAATACTCAAACCATCCTGGTAAAAAGGCTTTAGTAAAAAGGTCGGCCAACTGTTTTCAGTAGTAATTTGAATCAATATGATTAAACCTTTTTCAGAGTTATCTCTAAGAAAATGATATCGAATTTTGATATGTTTTGTTTTAGAATGTTGGACAGGATTAGCTGTAATGAACATAGCAGCTGTGTTATCAATGTAAATAGGTGTTTTAAGAAAGTTGAACCCGTAATCCAGCAGTTGGTTTTGTAACCAAAGGATTTGAGAACATCCTGCTGAAGCAGCAATGTACTCAGCTTCTGCAGTAGAAACAAAGACATTTGTTTGTTTCTTGCATTACCACGAGACTAATTTGGGTCCAAGAAATTGACACCCACCCGTTGTTGATTTTCTATCTTGACAACATCCGCCATAATCACTATTAGTATATCCATGTAACTAGAAGTTACCTTCGTAAGGATATCAGAGCCCTAAAGCCGGTTTACCTTTGAGATACCCGAATATTCTTTTGACAGCAATTAAGTGGGATTCTTTCGGGTCTGATTGATACCTTGCACAGACACAAACAGCATACATAATGTCTGGTCTAGATGCAGTGAGATACATCAAAGAACCAATCATCGATCTGTATAATGTTTGATCTACTGATTTTCCTTTCGGATCAGGTTCAATCTTGGTGCTCACATCAGTTGGAGTTCTAATTGACTGACAATCTTGCAGCTTAAATTTCTTCAAGAGTTTGTCGAGGAACTTCTCTTGGTTGATAAAAATACCATCTGCAGATTGCTTAACTTGAAGTCCAAGAAAGAAATTTATCTCTCCCATAGAACTCATCTGAAATTGAGATTTCATGATTTCTTCGAATTCATTGCACATTTTTGGACTTATCGAACCAAATATGATATCATCAACATACACTTGTACACATAAGAGATCATCAGCAACCTTCCTTATGAATATAGTTGGATCGATTTTCCCACGTGTGTATCCATGTTGGATTAAGTGCTGTGACAATGTCTCATACCAGATTCTAGGGGCTTGATGTAGACCATATAAAGCTTTGCTCAATTTGTACACACTATGTGGATATTGTGAATCTTCAAAACCCGGAGGTTGCTTTACATACACATCATCAGTGATCGGACTATACAAAAATGCACCCTTTACGTCCATTTGATACACTTTAAATTTCATGAATGAGGCATAAGCCAGGAAGACACGAATAGATTCAAGTCTTGCAACTGGAGCAAATACTTCATCATAATCAATACCTTCTTCTTGAGTGTATCCTTGTGCAACTAATCTCGCTTTATTTCGGATAACAATTCCTCTATCATCAGTTTTATTTTTGAATAAGCAGTTTGTGCCTATAGCATTTTCTCCTTCAAGTAAATCCACCAGATTCCACACTTCTTGTTTGCGGAACTGTAATAATTCTTCTTGCATAGCCTCGATCCAACCATTGTCCTTTAACGCTTCGGAAATGTTTTTAGGAACAATTTGAGAAAGAAAGCAAGAGTATAAGAAGATGGTTGCTTGTTCTGATTTACTTCTCAGCGTTCTCTCACTCAAAGGACCAATAATCTGAGATGTTGGATGGTTCTTGTGAATACGAGATGTCGGAATCTCATCTCCTTGAACATGAACATCTAGATTGGTTTGATTCAAGTTGGAAAGCTGATGCAATAGGCTTGAAGAATGTGGATTGAAATTGGGAACTTAAGTTGGTGAGTTGATAAAGTAATCGAGATTACCGGAATCAACTACATCACCAGAAATAGATGACGTTCCAGACTCAGGTTGTATAATTTATGTACCATCATTAGGAATTGGTTGTGACATAACTTGGTTTTATGAAACAGAATGATCATTATCTTGATAAGACTGATCATCATTATTACACTGAAAAATAGAATCTCTAACAAAAGAAAAGAAGGGATAGTCTGGGCTTGAATCATCTGCATCGTCAGAAAAATTATCACCGAAGGAACCGAGATCTCATTGAATTTTCTTTTCACCTGTAGAATCAAGAAAGTTAAATTGATTAAACAAGTTGGATTGAAAAGATTTTGATAATGAATCTAAATCAAAAAACCATGTAGGACCATTTGACACTGATTGAAAAGAGTTTTCAAGAAATTTAACATTGAATGTTTCAACTATAACATTAATCCTAGAGTTATAAACTCGATAGGCCTTTGAAACAGATAAATATCCAACAAAAAATCCATCATCAGATTTTGATTCAAATTTTCCTAAATAATCACTTGAATTCAGAATCATAACAAGACAACCAAAAGATTTAAGAAAGTCTATGTTTGGTTTCCTGCCAAACATTAACTCATATGGAGTTTTCAGTTTTTCTTTAATAATTAATGAACGGTTCTGAACAAAACATGCTGTTGATATTGCTTCATCCCAGAATGTAATCAGAATTTTAGCATCGGCTAACATGGATCGTGCTGCCTTAATCAATGTTCGGTTCTTCCTTTCAGCAACTCCATTTTGTTGAGGAGTTCTGGGAGCACTGAACTAATGAGCTATTTCTTTCTCGGCACAAAACATGTCAAGAGTTAGATTTTTGAATTCCGTCCCATTATCTCTTCTAATTATTTTAACTGTTTGATCAAGTTGATTTTCTACTTTTATGATGAATCCTTTTATTAATTCAACTGTTTCAGATTTAGCATTTAGAAAGAAACCCATGAAAATCTTGTATAGTCATCAATGATAACTAAACAGCAAGATTTTCTTCCAATACTCTTCACGTTGGTTGGTCCAAAAAGGTCCATATGTAACAACTGAAGGGGTTTGGAATTTGAGTTTATCAGCTTGGACTTATAACACGCTCTGTGTTGTTTCCCCTTTAAACATGCTGAGCATAAATCAGTTATGGCAAACTTCTTTGATGGAAGGCCAATAACATGATTTCCTGCAACAAGCTTGTTCATATTCTTGAAGTTGGAATATCCGAGACGACTATGCCAAAGCCGGCTTTCATCATTCGATGCTTTAGCAAAGAGACAAGTTTTTTCTGTAGAAGAGTCCACTTGAGACATATCCAGTTTGTATACGTCTCGGTCTCTGACAGCTTTAACAACCACGCAATCCTTGCTTATCTGAAATCCTGGCTTCAAGATATAATAGAAAGAATCATCAAAAAGTACAAAGTAGGATTTATCACAAATTTGGGATACGCTTAACAAATTAAAGTTCAACTGTAAACAGAAGTTGACTTTATCAAAGCTTATAATCCCGTTGGATACTGTTCCTTCTCCAGTTATTTTTCCTCCCATATCACCACCAAAGGCGACATGCATTCCATCTTTTAACTTAAAATCTTGTAATAAGGCCTGATTGCCTGTCATATGCCAGCTACACCCGCTATCCACATACCAAGTATTGATTGGTCTTCTCGGGCGTACCTGCAAAACAAAACAATTTAAGGTGAATTATCTACCCAAGCCAAAATGGTCTTGGGTTTTCCAAACTTGTCAACAATAGTAAATTGTTTAAAGTGAAGTTTGTTGACATCAGGTTTATTCTTTATGAATTTACCAATTCTGTTATTTGTAACAAATTATGCTTGTTTGGAAAATTCATGCTTTTTGACTGACCATTGTTTGAAAATCTTTTATTTTCAAAACTTTTGTTATTAATTCTCACTGACCATGGAATGAAATTATCATTGAAGTATTGTTTAGGTCTCACTGAATTATTTCTTTTGAAAGAGTTCAAACCTAAGGAGGGTTGGTGAGTTAATCTTTGAAAATCAACATTTTGGTTTCTTTTATATTGCGAATTAACATAACCTTTGCTTACTGTTGAGGTGGCAAATCCTCTCCTCTGTGAATTCTTTCTAAAGTAACAATCTTTAGTGTTGTGAGTTTGCTCATCATAGTAAGTACAATATTTGTTAAAATAACACTCTGAAGTTGAGTGATTTCTCATATCACAAATATGACAATATTTGTTTAAAAAACATTCAGACGTTTTGTGATTATACATGTCACATATGTTACAATACCTCTGTGGAGTCTTGAATAATTGCTTATTAACCTTTGAAATTGACGCAACATTAGAAACTTGGTTACTTTTAGGTGTCAAAGAGTTAATTTGTTGTTTTTGATTTGAAGAATTACACTTTTGATTTAAACCACTTTTCTTTTGGAGAATTTGTTTTTGCTTTTGAACATGAATTTCATTCTTGTTTTCCTTAGATACAAATCTTTTAGCTACAGTGGAAGTCCTAGAATGTGAACCCGTTTTCAGATCAGAGATTGATTTGTTCTTAGAATTTTCTTTAACATCTTCAATGGAGTTCGTATTCAATAAACCAGCAAATACAAATTTAATTGGCTTTAATTTTGTTGCTTGATTTATTTCTTTTGTCTGATTTTCCTGAATTTTTATTTGTTTATTTTTAGCTTTATTTATCTTTCTTCTTCTTCTCTGGTTCCTTGATTTTGTAGATCCAGTTTTTGGTTTAGATTGAACATCCTCAATTGAAGATTCTTTTTCACATTGTTTCTTTTTCTGGTCTTTTTGCTATTTAATGAATTCTGGGTTATTTAGACCAAATGAATTTGAATCTTCTGATGTTTCTTCATCATTTTTGTTTTGAAAATCTGAGTTTTGGTTATTAGATATAATATTCGCTTCCTCCAAAACTGACTCTTTAGGAACAAAAACTTTCTTTGTTTTAGGCTTCGGTTCATAAGATTTTACTTTAACAGGATGACCATTTTTTATCTTTTCGTTATCTTTTTCTTCGAAAATTTCCACATTTGTTTTCTCTTCTTCAGCATCAGACATCTTGTTCTTGTTTTGAAAAGCTTTTAATTTTGCCTTGTTTTCTGGAGAGTGATCATGAGTGTTAAAATTTTCTGGTAAGGTATTTGTTATTGATTCTGGCATCGGTTCATGAGTGAAACCCAATACTGCCTTTTGTTTATCTTTTCGTTCATTTACCAGCTTTTCCACAATGGTTTTAGAACTATTAACTTTGGCGAGATCAACTTGAGTTGTTGCATGAGCTATCTTCTCCAGTTCAAGATTTTTTGTCATCTCTTCAAGTTGTTTTGATACAATTACAAGTTCTCTTAGAGTTTTGTTCCAAGAATTTTGAAGAGAGATAATCTTTTTGTCAGATACTTTATGATCATTTTTAAGTTTGGTATGCATTAGTTCTTCTTGCTTAAGTTTTTCACAAATCTTGTAAGAATAATTTATGTAGTATTCTACATGCTCGAAGCAAGACATTGTGCATAATTTTTCTCTGCCTTCTGATGGAATTTCAAAATATTTAGGAGGAGACGTTTTAGAGTTAGAGCTTTCAACCTTTGGTTGATCAGATTTTGCCATCAATGCAACTTCCTCTGAATCTTCCTTGGGATCAGACTTATCACTCCAGTCATAATCCTCTTCCTCGTACTCAGAGCTTCCATCATCTTTTGAATCATTAAATTCAGACTAATTTTCTTTTTGCATTTCTGCAAAAAGAGATAAATTGGAGGTTAAATCAGCAGTAAACTGCTTAGCGTATGAACTCCAATCATAACCATCTTTAATATTAACAACAAGAGCTTTCTTGGGCTCCTCTGATGATTTAGAATCATTTTTCAATTCTGGCATTGGTAGGCTTTGATAAGGTTTCTGAAATGTCTTCTGTGAAGATTGCTAAAACCTTTGATTACTTGAGCTTGATTGGCCATTTCCTCCTTTATTCCTTAGAGCTTTGCACTCTCTAGAAAAGTGACCATAGCTGTTACAGTTGAAACACCTAGATTTGGACTTATCAAATCCAACAGACTTGTTTGCACTCGGCTTGTAGTTTCTGTTGACATACGAGTGTTTTTGAGTCCTGTACGCTATCATAACCATTTGCCAGTTGAGATCCATTTCTTCAACATCGTCTTGATCCATTTCAATCAAATCTTGCAAAACAAAATCAAGTTGAGTTAGATGACTACCTTGATAAGCTTGAAAGCTTGCCATAAATGCAGTAAAAGCAGTTTTAGACTCTTCATCCAGTAATAGGATGTTTATTACATCATTAACTTTGCTAGTTTTAGCAGAGTTAGCAGATGGAGTCTCTGATTGAGATTTAGATCTTTTAGGCATAGGAGGAGATTGAGGTTGATTCTGAGTTGTATAGGCAGGAGCACTTATGTAAGTGGAATCAATGAAAAACCCTGCACCAACGAATAGATCACCCTCATCTTCTGGTGAAGTTTCATTCTTAGCCATGAATGCATTCTCCACAGTACTTGCTGGAGAAGCAACATATTTATATTATGACATCAAAGCTGTTCTGTCATTGTTTCTAGAACTTTCATCAATTTCAACAGATTCTATTTTAGCAATCAAGAGATCAATATCCATTGGGAAATTCTCAGTATGCTTTAACAGAGTGACTGTTTGCTTCCATGACAATGGAAGAGCATTAAGAAGCCTGTAGTTAAGATCTTTTAAATCATTCTTGATGCCTGCAGTCGACATCTCAGTTGTCAGCTGAACAAATCTGTTCATCATTTGATTGATTGTTTCACCGGATAAATGTTCAAAATGTTCTAATTGTCACTTTAATTTTTGTTTTTTCAGATCCTGGATCTCTTTTCCACCTTCACATATTATTTTCAATGCCTTATACATGGTGTATCCCGTCTGATAACCATCAAGCCTTGTAAGAACTTCAAGAGGCAGTCCTTTGCACATCAAAGAATAAGCTTTTATATCATTTTAACTTTCCTTAAATCATCACCCTGTAATCCATCTTCAGGATATGGTTCCTGAGATTTTTTGGTGTAAACGAAACCTCTGTCAGGACCATCTGAAGTTATGGGAATATGAGGTCCTTTTTCTATTGATTTCCATAGATCAGTATCAATTGAATTCAAGTGATGTTTTAATCTTAGTGACCAATTCTTGAAATCTGCTCTATTCTTCAGCTTGGGAACTCTGTTCTCTGAGTCTTCTGATTTTACCATTTTTAGATTTTGATTTTAAAAGAAATTTGTTTTTGTAGTTTTTAATGTTTTGAATTAAAACAATGAATTGAAAATATTTTTGGATTTTTTTTAAGTTTTCGAAAAACTTTAAAAATTTTCTAAGTGTTGAAGTTGATGCTTCCAAATAGTGGTAAAACGCCCAAACAGTTGAAGTACTTCCTTTGACTTTGACTTTGAAACGTCCAAGGGATTGCCTTAGAAAAATTCCAAAACGTCCAAGTTGAAAAGCGTCTGAACAGTAGTAAAACGCCTGAACAGTGTCAGATGCCTGGTTGGTAAAATGCCCAAATAGTTTAAAAACGCCTCAACAGTTGTAAAACGCCTGGAATTCCTTGGATTCCGTCAACTTCCAAAGTGTCCCAACGGTTGAAATGTGTCCCAATAGTAGAAAAACACCTAACTGAAAAACACCCAAACAGTGGAAAAGCGCCTAAACAGTTGTTATGCGCCTAACACTTAGACAATTTTTAGCAGTGTTTTTGACATAATGCGCCACATTCATCAGTTTCATACGAACTTAAATTTTCTGAATTCCTTCAAAACTTGATTAATTGATCTGAAATCCTCAAATTATGTAGGAAATTGATCAATAATCAATCCTTCAACTTCAATTTCTTCAAATAACAATCAAAATTGATCTTTTGATTCAAGAACATGTTCGACAAATGAAGAACAGGTTCGAAGAGCTTTTTGCTCAAATTCACTTATTTGAACGAATTGTACTGCTAATTGTGAATCAAATCATGTTCCTGATGATGAAACACAACTAAATTCAACAACTATACGACTGAATTGTTTATCAATCACAAATTCAAGTGACTTTGAGAGTTCGACAGTTGAAGAACTTCAATCACTAAACCGAAAGCTCTGATACCATATGATGAGCTCAAAATGGATCGATTTGTGATGATATATGAACATAATTCAATCTAAAACACACAAGTATTCAATTCAATACAAGCAAATCAACAAAAATTCATAGTGTTTTCATTGATTAGCATATAGAAGAATACAAAGTGTAGAAAACACTTACAATACGTCTAAATTCTAAAAACTTACCTACACCATACATATCTATGCTATTTATACTAATCAAGAAAACAAAGGAACATATTTGCATGAAAATTCCCTATACTATGACAATAAGGTAAAAGACACACAAAGACAAATGTTAATCTTCGAAAGAAGCATCTACACTTTCAACATGGGGATAATGTGACATCCGGTACTTTTCTATTACCAAACTCCGTTAGTTCCGTTAGGTCTTGCATACAAGTGTCATGAGCACACACTAGTTGTTGTTGAACGTTGGTGACTTAATAACAATTAAGAATGATAAATAGATAATAATTTAACTAATAATGTGATTATTAAGTTGTGCTTATGTGCTTACGCGATTTAAATATTATTTGTGAATTTTATCTCGTAACGTGGCAATGTGTTATATCTATTTTGTGTATTTTGTGGCTAGTGAAAATTATGCGATATTATTATTGTTAATTTATAATGATTGTATTTTGTAGTTAAAATTCTTAAAAAGTGTTAAAGAGATTAGTTTTTATAAAATATAAACAATAAGGGGCTAAAAGGTAACATTCTAAATATAATATTTACTAAAATTAAAACCCTAATCCCCCCATAACCCCCAAAGTCGCGGCCGACCTCCTCTCTCCCTCTCCCTTGCGATTTTCGACCAAGAACAACAATCAAGCTTTCATTTTGATCTAGTTTCAAAGTTTACAACACGTTAGCAACTTCAATTCTTGGCTATTATGCGATTAAAGGTTAGATTTTTATGAGTTTTTCATGATTTCTTGGGTTGGCCGAACCCTAGTTCGATTCTTGCTTAGAATGTCGAATTTTTGATTGTTTGTTGATTGAATGATGTTGGTTAGATAGCATTGATGAAAATTTATGTGGATTGTACAAGAAATTCATGATTTTGATGCGTGGATCATACCTTACTAATAATAGTAACTTTATTGCATGAACTTGTTGATTTGATGATGAAATGATGATGTTATAATGCTAATGATGTTGTATGAATGTTGGAATTATGATAATTATGCTAGAAATCAAAGAATTGATCATGTAGTTCATACCTTGCTAAAAGTTTAAAATTTTGGATATGAGATTAGTGAATTATGATGATTTGATGATGTGGAACATGTTTAAATGATAGTTATGAGCTTGAATAGGTATTGTGTTGATGAATTCATTATTGAATTGAGCGTTAGATTGATTTTGGGATGTTACTTTCCTAAAAGGGAAACTTTAATTGTGTAGAATCTTGGATATGATGAATTAGGCATGTTTGGAATGTTAGGAACATGTTAGCATGTTCATTGATGGTGTCTAATATGGTTGAGTGGATTAATTGAGTTATATGGATGCTTGCTTGGTCATTTGGAAATTGGGATTATTAGTGGGTATACATGTTGATGGACTAGGTTGGGTGATTATAGGATCATGTTTGGGAATTGTAATAGATCATTGTTGGGTAGGTTGATTGGCATGAATCTAGTTGAAAAATGTGATAATGATCATCATACACGCATGCGAATCTAAGGCCCCTACTTAGTAGGATTGGCAGGGTCTAGGGTATGAAGTCATCAATGGCTTCACATGGCATGTTGTGCATGATTGGACTCTATGTATAATGCATTAGTTATGGTGTAATTATGTTGAGCATGATGATTACTTGAGATTCATATGAGTTAGTGGTTGTTGAAGTGACATACATGAACAACCTATATGATAACTATGTATGATGAACTGTTACGCTTGATCAAATGGGATGTCAATAATCATGTCAATAATCATGTCACCAACGGGTCAAACAGGTCAACTAGGTCAATGTGTCTTGTTTTTCCACAACCTTGAGTCCATGTGTTTATAGAGCACTTAGGGTTGATGATGATTCTATGTACACGTACTCATGTACTTGCGTGTTCTAGGTAACCTCTGAAGGTTGTCTTTCCTCTCTCTTTCAAGTTAGCTTTTATATCGTTCGTGTGCATACCAGGTGAGTTCATGCCCCACTCTTTTATGCACTCTCTTTTAGGGGAGACAACATACTGACTTACAAACACTTTATTATTATAAGATGTGTAAAGTATGATATAGTGTTGAATGCCATGAAAGTCCTCACACTTTCAGATCATTAATAATGGTAACTAGTGGGAAATCTTGGGTAGTACTACTGGGTCTGACGAGCCCCACCTATGCGACTCGAGGTCAAACGGGTGCAATTTTGTCTTAACATAAACATTGTCACGACCTGGCAAGTCGTGACGGGGAAGCAACAAACGAAACACAGTCAGCTTCGATCGCAAAATCACTATGATTATTACTTGTGAATTTCGACTAGCTATCTAATTCATGCACTCTTATATTTTATACCGATACAGTTATGTTTTACTAAAACTCTTGAACTCACCAACCGTTGTATTGACTCTTTTAGTGTGCTATTCTCAAGTTGAAGTTACTATTGCATAGGTGCACATTCATGAGTTAGCATTGTAGATGTCAGCATTGTTGGAACCCTTTGTTGGTTTTTGGTTATTAAAACAATTATGTACTAGTTTTGCACAACAGTGGGCGCGTGTTTGCGCATTATTATACTGTGTTACAATATTTTTGGTTTTTTATGTTTGCTAAACGCTTCCGCATCGTTTTAAAGTTAAACTCTGATTTTGTTTTATTTGTTCATATAGAGTCGTTCTGAGTAACTAATGACTGAGATCCTAGTTTGTCACACGCCTCGCGGTAAAACCCGCAAGTGGATTTTGAGGGTGTGACACCATTCATCATACATTAGTCAATCACAAGGATTAGACCCCAGATGTGCTTCCTCATGGGCTATACAGCCGCACATCAGTTGAGCTACTGACAACAAAGTCATGCACCTCCATTCATTGCGCTTGTAAGGATTTTCATTCATCATAAGGGCCGGGGGGTAACATTTATTAGGTTACACTATCTCTTTTATTTCCTTATGTCCACTTGGTTAGGAATAATACTTGAAAATATTCAATGTTTTTAATAATCACATACCATGAAGCAAAATAAGTATCATCTATAACCGCATGCCGTAAGAAGAGAAATAAACATAAGAAACATTAAACAAGCATAATCTTTCCTTATTCATCAATACTTAACACATGGATTCTATTCCCAAAATTTCAGAAGAATTCTAAGTCCCCAAAGAAATACGGCTAGAACAAGTGCGAATGAACTGTAGCTAATGCGGGTGAAAGTCTTAAGAAAATATCCTAAGTGTCCAAGAAATGCTGGTAGAACAAATGCAGATGGGCATAAACAAATGCGGATGAACACTTGGCAAATACGAATGAACACTAGGGAAATGCGAATGAAGACTTAGCAAATGTGGTTGAAGAATTAGCAAATGCGGGTGAAGACTTAGCAAATGCTGATGAAGACTTAGCAAATGCAGATGAAGACTTAGCAAATGCGGGTGAACAAAAGACTTAACTGTTAAATACGGATGAACACAAAAACTAACCTACAACGCAACTTATGCCATTACCAGTACCCGTTCATCATTCTAACATGAACACAGCTTAGATTTATCAGTCTAACAGTTAGAACATCATAAATATTAAACGATCATCAAGAGAATCACATAACATAACTATATCTACGAAAACATCCATACCATACATGGAACACCATAATTTTCGGTCGTAGCCTCGATCATCTCGATGCTCCCTATTTCCTTCTGCCCGATGTCACCCCAACATACAGGTGTCCTACACTTCCTACCATATAGCATCTCATATGGAGGCATACCAATGGTGGCATGATAACTGTTGTTATATGAGAATTCGGCTAACGGTAAGTGTTCGTCCCAACTTCCTCTAAAATCAATGACGCATGCTCGTAGCATATCCTCCAGCGTCTAAATCGTCCTCTCAGACTGACCGTCTGTCTGAGGATGGTAAGCCGTACTGATATGTAACCTCATCCCCATCGCGTCATGAAATCTTTTCCAAAACATAGATGTAAACCGAGTGTCACGGTCAAACACGATAGACACCGGTACGCCATGATGAGTCACTATCTCTTTGATGAAAAGATCCGCCAACCTCTCAGATGAATGCGTCTCGTGGATCGGTAGAAAGTGATCACTCTTCGTCAGACAATCAACTATCACCCATATGGCATCGTATCCCCTTGTCGTACGCGGTAACTTCGTAATGAAGTCCACGGTGATGTGCTCCCATTTCCACTCAGGTATATCCAAGGGTTGGATCTTCCCGTATGGCTTCTGGTGCTCCGCCTTCACTTGTAAACGCATAAGGCACTTACTCACATACCCTGCCACATCGCGCTTCATTCTCGGCCACCGGTAATCTTTCTTTATATCATGATACATCTTTGTAGCACCGGGATGAATTGAGTATCAAGTCTTGTGAGCCTCATCCATGATCTTCTCACGCAGACCCCCATAACGAGGAATCCACATCCGCCCCTATCGAGTACGGACACCAAGAGTGTTCTCTCCTAACTCGACGACTAGACCTTTCATCCTTTCGGAGTCAATCTGATCTTCTTTCAGCGCTTCATTCTGAAATTCCTTAATGTGCTTCATCACATCAGAGGTCATAACCCACTGATAAGCTTTCACCCGAGTCGGCTCGGGTATCTCTATTCGGCTAAGGGCATCCGCCACCACGTTGGCCTTGCCTCGATGGTAATGGATCTCAAAATCATAGTCTTTGATCAACTCTGACCACCTTCTCTGTCTCATGTTGAGGTCCTTCTGCTCGAAGAAGTACTTCAAACTTTTGTGATCAGTGAAGATGGTGCACTTCGTCCCGTGCAGGTAGTGCCTCCAAATCTTCAATACAAAAACCACAACCGCCAACTCCAAGTCATGAGTAGGGTAGTTAGCCACATGGATCTTCAACTGTCAGGATGCATCGGCTATAACCCTTCCTCGTTGCATCAGCACACAACCCAATCCCGAATAAGAAGCATCTGAATAGACCACCAAGTCTTCATTCCCTTCAGGTACCATCAAGACAGGAGCTTGAGTCACTTTTGTCTTTAACTCTTTGAAAGCATTCTCCTGCAATTGACCCCATACGAACATCACATCCTTACGGGTCAATTTTGTCAATGGTGAAGCTATCTTGGAGAAGTCTTGGATGAACCTTCTGTAGTAGCCTGCCAAACCCAAGAAACTGCGGATATCGGATGGCGCCTTCGGAGTCTTCCATTGCATAACCGCCTCCACCTTTGCCGGGTCCATAATAATCCCTTCAGAATTAACCACATGACCCAAAAACTAAACTTCTCGCAACCATAATGCGCATTTGGAGAACTTAGCATACAGCTTCTCTCTTCTAAGCGTCTCCAATACCTCACGAATATGACTGGTGTGCTCGTCTTCACTCTTCGAATAAATCAGGATATCATAAATAAACACAATCACTAATTTATCCAACATCGGTCGACACACCCGATTCATCAAATCCATAAAAGCAGCTGGGGTGTTGGTTAAACCGAAAGACATAACGAGGAATTCGTAATGCCCGTATCATGTTCGAAACACAGTCTTCGGGATATCCTACTCTTTAACTTTTAGCTGATGATAACCAGATCGAAGGTCTATTCTTGAGAACCAGCTGGCGCCTTGGAGCTGATCAAACAAGTCATCAATCCTCTGTAGTGGGTACCTGTTCTTCACCGTCAACTTGTTCAACTCATGGTAGTCAATGCACATCCTCATGCTACTGTCCTTCTTCTTTACAAACAAGACCGGAGCACTCCAGGGAGAGATACTCTGTTGGATGAACCCCTTATCTAACAACTCTTGCAACTGGGTCATCAATTCCTTCATCTCAGAGGGAGCGAGATGATACGATACCTTTGCAACAGGTTGGGCACAAGGTATCAGATCAATCTAGAAGTCGTTCTCGCGGTCAGGTGGTACCCCTGGTAGGTCTTCGGGAAACACATCTAATTGGTTCAAAAGGATCGAATCTATGATGATTTCATGAAGCAATGATCAATTCAAACACAAAGTAATCAAACACATGCAATTACATCAAAAAATGCATAGATTCATTGATAGCAAATGCATGGATACAATGTGTAGGGTTACAGTTCGTTCAACTGATTTTAGCAGTTTCTTATATGTTGTTTCTAATCTCGTCTAGTCTGGTCTACCCTGCACAAACATAAAATATCCTATATATACTATGAAGAACTAAGGAACATATATTTATAAATAAGTCCCTATACCATGACAAAAAAACATACAAAGACAAAATGTTAATCTTCTAAGAGTCTAACAATACTCCCCCTAAGATTACATTTGTTTTTAGCCTTCATATTCTTCAATCTTTAAAATAATCTTCAGGTTCTTCTTTGATCTTGAACATCGGCTTCTCTTTGTAAAGCTCGAGTTCCTTTAATGCCTTTGTGATTGATGATTTGAATTTACCTGCAAGTATTCCTTGTTCAGGCTTTGATGCATTTGTCTTGATCTCCATCTGGTCCATCTTCTCCAGCATCTCCTTGGATAAACCTGCAATGTCAATGTTCGCATAGAATTCCAATGGTTTAGGATACTCTTGAGAATGCACCTCTAATACACCTTTACTGGAAATTCTCATGAACTCGATCGTCTTTATATCTTTCTTAACAATGTTTGCATATGCTACCGCTTTGCGTAATGCAATCATTTCCATTGCAGCATCCATTACTTTGATATTGTCATGAAATATTTCTTGTCATTTTCAGCAACTTCTAAAGAAATATGCTAAAACTTTTGTATTGACAGAAATGAGATGTAACTTGGATGTAACAATTTAAGCTCAAACACTCCAAACAATGAGATCATGTCTTTATCCCAATCGTCAAGGTTTCGAACAAGTTTCAACTCAAAAGTGTCAACGTTGTAAAACCATCGCAAAATTGGTTTTGTTGTTTGAGTTCCATCAATAATTTTCACTCCTGGGTTAGTAACCTTCTCAAAAAATTGATCACTATATCCATCCAGGTATTTTTCTTCTTCTTCAGCTTTATCACCATCTTTTCTTTTGCTTTTTAATGACTTAAAATATTCTTTGTTTTCTTGATCACAGCTAGTTTTTAGAAACGAACTCATTCTTGATATGCCTCGATTTAACAACTGTACAAAATTTCCACCACGACTTGCTTTTGTTGGGTTAATCAAAGGCAATCTGTTTAACTCTTTCAAGTCTTGAACTGGAAGTTCAATGATGCTCGAGTAAAAGTGATAGACATCACATATAGCATTTACTCGTTTAATCAAAAATGCATCAAAGATTTTGTCATACTTCCAAGCTACTATCTTTACATTCTTTGTTGTGTCAGGAACAATCATTGCGTTCAGCAATTCAGAGATAGATTGTCCTTTTTGCAAAACATTTCGTACTAAATCACCAGCTGTTCTTGCTTTGTTCCAAAGTTGTTTGTGCTCAATGGACAATTGATAAGCTTGTTTTTCTGATTCAGGAAACATCTTTATTAGTTCTTTCCTTCTTTCATGGCTACTCCTCATCAATTCCATATTTTTGATCTCTTGAGGCTTCAATATCTATGTTCTTTTTGTAATCTCAAGATATTGTGGATTATCCATATTAATCACAATCATTCTATTGTTTTGTCTTTTTGTCTCTTGGAAACTCTTTACCAAGTTCCTTAATGATTCAGCTAGTAATCTGTTTAGCTTTTTTCTTGGATAGTTTTGAGATTGTAACCATAATCCCAGCTCAATAATGTTCATATTATCAGGATCTGGATGGTGTAACTTAGAAGATGAAAGTTCCTCAATATTAATACTTTCTTGCAGAGGATTCCATTCACCATGTTCTACAACAATCTCATCTGGATCCACAGGTGCACTAGATTCAGCAGTTATGCACATTTCATACTCTTCATTTATTTGAGAAACAGTCAAACCATCTAAAAATACTCTGTTGTACTTCATCTTGACCAAGTAATTATACCTATCTTCAATATCAATAGGTATATCTTCTACTGTTTCTTCAATCGGTGAGTAGTTTGCTTCCATAATATCTTCATCTTCTAATACCTCATCATACCATGCATCATCAAACTCTATTTCTAAGTCCTCTAGAGCTCCAATTATCTCTTGGATTTCTGTTTCTTCACCTTCTTGACTAGCAGATTCGGATGCAATCTTTTGTAATTTTGACTCAGACTTAGATGAAGATTCAGCAAGAACTAACATATCAGTATCATCAATCTTTCGTTTTCCTTTATCAACTTCAGAAATTCTTTCAACATCTATTGGATTAACTTCAGTAACAATCATCACTTTAGAAGATGGAGACTTCAAACTTTCCTCCATTCTTTCAAATTCTTCTTTCAATGATTCATTGTTTTCTTTCAACTTCTTAAACTTTTCTTACATTAAATCATAATCTTTCAGCATCACTTCAAAATTTTTCAAATTTGTTTCTTTGTCTTTTTCAAGCTCGGCAATCACTAGATCTTTCTTTAACAGTTCCTCTTTTAATTTCTCATTTTCTTCTTTTAATTTCTCAATAAGCTTTTGTTGCTTGGAATTTTCTTCTTTCAAATCATCAATCATCTGCTGAGTATTTTTCTCCTCAGTCAGATTTGTAACCTGTTGACTGAACCTTTCACTTTCATCTGGTATAACAGACTCAAAGGTTTCAAAATTTTGAAAATCATCTTCAACTTCATGTTGTTCTTTAGTTTCAACAACTTCTTCAATCATTTCCACAATCTCATCAACATTTTTACTTTCTTTATTTACATCTTATATTTGTTCAACTTCATGAACTTCTTTATGTACTTCTTCTACATCATTACCATCATCAGTATCATCATTAGTTGAACTAGAACTTTCATCATCAACATCTTCATCATCATTTTCATCATTTTCATTATTATCTTCATCATCATCATCAGATAGATCTTGAGGATCTTCTTCAATTAGATCATTGGATCTACTGGTTCATCCTCAATCAAATGAAAATGCTCTTCATTTATGTTTACTTCATCTCGAGCAACTGCTCTCATATATTCAAACAAAGGAATATTTTGAGCACCAGTGATCATTGCCAGTCTTTTGTATGAGGTTTAATTCATTTGCTCAAGAGTCAGTTTTCACCACCAACTCCATAAACATGGAAATCTGGATTAGCTTCATTAATAATCATTTGCAAAAATCTTGGGTACATCAAGTATTTGTTTCTGATCCCTTTTTCCAAGTTAAATACAAATCCATTAAGAATCCATCTAGCCATGTTAAATCTTCTATTTGTTGCAATGGCTATGATAGGAGAAGCTATATCAATTGGAAATGAGTTCCATCCATTACTTCTTTTTGACATACAATGTTGGAAGATATAATAAAGAAGTTTCCAGTGATTGTATACTCTGGCTCAGAAGAATTTCTTCTTTGGGAAATTATCCGGATGACCCATGGCAATAAAAATTTCTCTACACTCATTAAAAGTAAATTCTGCCAAATCTTGTGGATCATTATCTCCCATCCTTAGAGCTTCTCTAATGGATTGTTCAGATACTTCTATCATTATTTCATTTGTAATGAATCCTCTTACAACCTTTCTTCCTTCTTCATCTCTTTCAATAGTAGCAGTGTTCCAAAATTTCTTGATTAATCAAGCATATATGACTAGTTATGAACACATAGCATATACGTACTTAGTCCTTAATAAGAATCTGATCATCTCTTCGTATCCAGTAGCTTCTCGAACATCTTCGTTAAGAAAAGCAGCTACAATATGCTTTGGTTCAAACTTAAGCTCAGCAATCTGTATGTATAAAAAAAGAAATTTAGTCACATTTGAAATTGCAAAACTTAAAAAACAAATTATGATTTATCAGTTTTGAACCAAAACACTTAAAATTTTTCTAAGTGTTTATATGTATCTCATTACATGAACAAGAGTATATTGGTTACAAGTTTGATTTACACAATTCATAATAATCAAGTAATGCATTAAGTGTCTTGAACTTTGATTAGATTTCAATTGAATTAGCATTTTTTTAAACTTTCAAACTTAACTTTCACACAAAAAATTTTCTAAGTGTTCAACATACTCTGTCAAGAGCAGATTGCATTCAAGTTAATGTTGAATGATTTAAACACACCAAATCTTTTAATTTTTTTTAAAATCAGATTAATGAATGAAATTTTGTGATTAATTTGACATTTTATTAACAATTTCATGAATTTGACTTTTCATATTCAAACCCGACTGATGAATATAATCATCAAGAACACATTGTTTTGAAATATGGATTTGACAATTCCAATCTGTTCGAAAACATGTTTATATCGATAATGATGAACTGAATGATTTGAGTGTATGAGTGTCGAGAGTATTTCAGGGGATATAGAGTGAATGAATGAATAAATCACAAGTGTTGTATATATATATAAGTGAAAATTTTAGGCGCATGAGCACTGTTTATGCGCATGAGAATGAATTTTACACTAAGTATTTAGGCGCATAAGCACTGTTTGTGCGCATGAGGTTTATATGCATGGGCTCTGTACAGGCGCATAAGCACTGTTTAGGCGCTTGGACACTGTTCAGGCGCATGAGACAAGATGAAACGCCCAAAACTTGGTAATTTTTCACTTCAAACGTCTAACCCTTGTAAGTCCGGTACTGTTTAGGCGTATGAGCATAGATAATACGCCCGACACTTAACCAAAATTCAGACACATGATAACTGTTTAGGCGCATGAGCTTGAATGAAACGCCCAACACTTGTGCAAATTTCTGAAAAATCACCATACTCCTGAATTGGACTTAAGAGTACTCTTCACACATTAGCACTCTTCACACTCAATTTTTCAACACTTTGTCAAAATTATTTGACTATCACTCAAAATTTTCAATAATTTCCCTCAATTTTAACATTTTTGACATTGAAAATTTTATTTTTTGTTTTTGACAATTATTTTTATTTCAAATTTTCAAAAATTAATTTCCCGTCATTTTAGTCTCTATTTAATTTTTACACACAAATAATCTCATTTTGTTTGCAAGAAGCTTTTCCATTGAATTTTAATTCTTTTTAGGTTCATTTTTACATCATACAAAACACACACATGCTTGAAATATCAGCTTCATCCTTTCATCCAAAACTCTTTATTTTTTATTTCTTTTTCATATTTTGAAAATCAATTATTTTCTTTTTTATTTTTACTCCCCCTAAACTTTTAAGTTTTACAAACTTAGAAGTTTCTTTGATTTTGTATGAAAAAAAACTAATCATTATTAACATGCCTACACACAGAAAATCATACAAAAAATAAAAAATAAAGCAGAATAAAAATCTACTATATACAATTGAATCACATGCCTGCAGTGAGATCATATCAGTTAAGATCAGCACATTAAAATAAAATAAAATGATGGATAGTCATAGACAGTGATTAAATCCTGATCAAGTGTGTTCCAGGTCAGCATTTCTGCAGCAAAGCTGACACGAGATCTAAGGACAGAAAATGAGTGCTTTTGGCAAGATACTCAGCACACTTACTTTTTCAGTTCTTTGATTGATTAAGGTATGATTAGATATGAAATTATGTAAGTCACATTTAGACTTAGAGAGTTCAACCCTCGTCAAGATATGCAAGAAATCACTTTTCTCAACTTGTTAACCTGACATATACTTATAACCAGATCTCATGTTTAGATTGTGCACATTGGCATCTTTTGCATCAAGTGAGAATTTCCAGATCTGTAATGACTTACAATAGAGGATATCTCGTCACCTCAGGTCAATGATGACTCATAACAGAGAAGTGAATAGATGCTTTAAATTATTAGAGCTTAATGGTTATTCATATCACCACCAGGTGTGAGTTTATGACTTAACAAGTAATCAGCCTTAGAAGTCAACACTACTCATTGGTACTAAAATGGACAAACATGAATGCATGATTGATTTAGTTTGATCACAAGAATTTACTTTTTTAGTATAATTGCATGAGCTTACCTGTACATCATATCTGATCATGTCAGACTTTAGAAGTGAGTGAAGTATGCAACCGATCATAACTAATGTATCTATCATTTCTCATAAATTGCAAAGACAGATTTAGTCCTAAACACTACTAACAAGAAAAACTCTATTTTTGTGTTTTTGTTTTATATGTTTCTATTTTGACATTGTAATTTTCTATTTTTGTATTTTCTTTTTCATTTTCTATTAAACATACACACACAATATATACAATCACGCAGTTAACTTTGACAGTTTCTCTATATTCAAGATTAAGCTAAGGGAGGGTTCTTATCATATTTAATGATCAAACAACTGAATTAAACTCAAAACCAGTTTTTAAACATGATTAATAAGTCCAATTGACTCGACCAAATATTCAAATTGACTTGGTAAAAAGGCTTTTGTAAATAGGTCAGCCAACTATTTTTCAGTTGTGATTTGAATCAAAATGATTAAACCTTTTTCAGAGTTATCTCTGAGAAAATGATATCGAATTTTGATATGTTTTGTTTTTGAGTGCTGGACAGGATTAGCTATAATAAACATAGCAGCAGTGTTATCAATGTAAATAGGGGTTTGAAGAAACTTGAACTCGTAATCCAGCAGTTGGTTTTGTAACCACAGGATTTGAGAACATCCTGCTCATGCCGCAATGTATTTAGCTACTGCGGTTGAAACAAAGACATTTGTTTGTTTCTTGCATTGCCATGAGACTAATATGGGACCTAAAAACTAACAACCACCCATCGTAGATTTACGATCTTGGCAACATCCCCCATAATCACTATCTGTATATCCATGTAACTCGAAGTTTCCTTCATAAGGATACCATAACCCTAAGGTCGGTTTTCCTTTGACATACCTGAATATTCATTTAACTGTGATTAGATGAGATTCCTTCGGGTCAGATTGATACCCGGCACAGACACAAACAACATGTGACATCCGATACTTTTCCGTTACCAAACTCTGTCAGTTCTGTTTGGTCTTGCATACACTTGTCATGAGCACACACTAGTTGTCATTGAATGTTGTTGACTTAATAATAATTAACAATGATTAAACAGATAATAACTTAACTAATAATGTAATTATTAAGTTGTGCTTATGTGCTTACCCGATTTAAATATTAAGTGTGAATTTTATTGCGTAACGTGGCAACGTGCTATATTTAATTCGTGTGTTTTGTGATTAATGGAAACTATGCATGATTATTATTGTTAGTTTATTATGTTTGTATTTTGTCGTTAAAACTATTTAAAAAGTGTTTAAAAGATTATTTTTTATAAAATATAAACAATAATGGTTAAAAGGTAATTAGTCTAAACATAATATTACCAAAAATCCAACCCTAATCCCCCCTAGCCCTTGTTCGGCCGCGAACACCCATCCACACACACACACCTTGCGAAATTTAACCAAGAACAAGCTATAACCATCAATTTTGATTAAGTTCCAAGCAATACAACACGTTAGAAGCTTCAATTCTCACCCATTACGCGATTAAAGGTTAGATTTTTATGAGTTTTTTTATGGTTTTTGATGTTGGGCCGAAACCCTAGTCTAATGGGTGCTTGAATGTTGAATTCTTGATTGTTTGATGATTGTGTAATGTTAGTTAGATTGTATTGATGATAGTTTACGTGGATTGTGCAAGAAATTCGTGGTTTGGATGCGTAGTTCATAGCTTACTATTAATAGTAACTTTATTGCATGAACATGGTGATTTGATGATGAACTGATGATGTTATGTTGATAATGATGTTGTATGAATGTTGGATAGTGATTGATATGCAAAAAAATCCATGAATTGATCGTGTAGTTCATACCTTGCTAAAAGTAGAAACTTTTGGATATGAGATTGATGCATTAGGATGATTTGATGATGTTGAACATGTTTAAATGATAGTCATGAGCTTGAATAGGTATAGTATTGGTGAATTCATGATTGGATTGAGTGGTAGATTGATTTTGGGATGTTACTTTCCCAAAAGGGAAACTTTATTCAAGAAGAAATCTAGAAATGGTGATTTGAGCATGATTGTGATGTTAGGGTTGTAGTAGAATGATTATAGATGATGTTTTATGTGGTGGAATGTGTTAAATTAGATATATGGATTGCTTGGTTGGTCATGTGGGAATTTGGTCTCTTAGTGGTGAAATATATATATTGATGGTTCACGTAGGGAGATTATAGGATAATGTTGGAATTGTTATAGATCATTGTAGGGTATGTTGGTTGGCATGAATCTTGTTGAACAATGTGATGATGATCGTCATACACGCGTGCAAATCTGAGGCCTCTACTTAGTAGGATTGGTAGGGTTTAGGGTGTGAAGTCATGAGTGGCTTCACATGGCATGTTGTACCTGATTGGACTTTATGTATGATGTATTAGTTGTAATGTAATTATAATTGTGTTGAGCATGTTGACTACTTGAGATTCGCATAAGTTGTTTGATGATCTTGGTAGAACAAGTGGTTGATGAAGTGACATATGTGAAAAACTTGTATGATAACTATGTATGATGAGTTTCTATGCTTGATTTAATGAGATTTCAACAATAATGTTACCAACAGGTCAAACGGCTCAACTAGGTCAAATGAGTCTTGTTTTTCTAAAACCTTTGGTCAATGTTGTGACATCCGGTAATTTTCCGTTACCAAACTCCGTTAGTTCCGTTAAGTCTTGCATACACGTGTCGGGAGCACACACTAGTTGTTGTTGAACGTTGGTGACTGAATAATAGTTAATAATGTTAAACAATAATTTCTATGTTGATTATTTGTTGTGATTATGTGATTTAAATATTAATTGTGAATTTTATCGCGTAACGTGGAAACGTGTATATTTACTTTGTAAATTTTGTAGCTTGTAAAGATAATACATATAATTGTTACTACTAGTTTATATGTTTATTATTCTAGTTAAAAACATTTTAAAAGAGTATTTAAAAGCCTAATCTTTATAAAATACAAACTATGAGGGTTAAAAGGGTAATTATTGCTAAATAAATAAACAAAACACAAAACCCAACCCTAATCCCACCCATTCGGCCGCGACCCTCATTCCCACACCCTCACCATCGCGAATTCAGCCAAGAACAAGCATTCACATTCGAATTTGAGTCGATTTCAAGGCATACAACAAGTTAGAACCTTCAATTGCAAACTATTACACATTTAAAGGTTAGATTTTTATATGTTTTTGATGATTCTTCATGTTGGCCGAATGTCCATGCGAAATCTGCAATTGATGGTCGATTGATGCTTGTTTGTTGTTGTTAATGTGTTTATTGGGTAGATTACATGTTAATTAACGTCAAGTATGCAATAAAGGTTGGATTTTTACAAGTTCTAATGGAATTTACATTAGGGCTGAAACAATTTGAAAATCTGAATTGGATGTTAGTTGTTGGTTGTTTGTTGATGCTATTATGTTAGTTGGATTGTATAGATGCTAGTTAACGTCGATTATGCAAGAAAGCTTCGATTTTGATTCATGGTTCATAGGTTACTAAGAATAGTAACTTTATTTTGCATGAGTTGATGATTTGATGATGTATGAATGTTATGGATGTGTTTGTGATGATGATTAGATGCTAGGTTGATGATATGAACAATTTAAAATCGAGAAGGTGTCTTATAGTTCATACATTGCTAAAAATAGTAACTTTTGGTGTTGAATGTTGATGAATCATGATGATTAGGTGTTGTTGATCATGTTTAGATGTTGTCATGGACTTGAATTGGTATATAATTGATGAATTCATGAATGTAGTGTGAGTTTGATGAATTTGGGATGAACTTTCCCAAAAGGGAAACTTTAATTGTGCAAATCCTTGAATTGGATGATTTGAGCATGTTTGGGATATTAGGACCATGCTAGTGTTCTAGGTGACCTTTGAAGGTTGTCTTTCCCCTCTTTCTTTCAAGTTAAGCTCTAAGTTAATTCTTGCGCGCATCAGGTGAGTTCTTGCCCCACTCATTTTACATAATCTCTTTTGGGGGAGATAACATACTGTTGATCACAAACACTTTTATATATGAGTGTGTATAATATTGATATAGTGTTGTTTACCATGGAAAGTCCTCACACTTTCGGATTGTTAATATTGACCAGCGGGGAAATTTTGGGTAGTACTACTGGGTCTGACGAGCCCCACCTGTGTGACTCGAGGTCATACGGGTGCAATTTTGTCCTAACCTACATTCGTCACGACCTGGTAAGTCGTGACGGGAGGCACAAACTATCACAGTCAGCTTCAATCGCGAAATCACTATGATTAATATTTTTATGTTAATAGACTAGCTATCTATTGCAATACACTACTTATGATTTGAAAACTGTTTATCGGTTTACCTATTAACGCAAACTCTTGAACTCACCAACCATGTGTTGACTTGTTTAGTATGCTATTCTCAGGTTAAGGTTGACAGTTGCCTAGGAGCACGCACGTCAGCATTGTTGAGTTGTCTACATTTGTATTGTTTACAAATTTGGGATTATTTTCATATTAAACAATTGTGTTTGGGGTGTGTATGTTTTGCGCATTCTCTTTACATACTACTTTTTTTGGGTTTTCTGGTTTTAAAAACGCTTCCGCAGTATTTTAAACGTTAACTCTGGTTTTGTTTATTAATCATATAGAGTCGTTCTTGGTAACTAATGACTGAGATCCTGGTATGTCACGCGCCTCGCTGTAAAACCCCGCACGCGGATTTTGAGGGTGTGACAGATTGGTATCAGAGCCATTGGTTATAGGGAACTAGGTTGCATACACACACTAGACTATAACCGCACAGTTGTTAGTTACTTATCGCTTACTCTCCTTACTGCATACTCATTGGCATACGCAACACGTACTTCGCAGCATGGCATCGTCGTCCAGAAATTTAGGCAAGAGACCTGCACAATCTGAGTCACCTCCTACGTCTCCTGTACCTGATAGGGGATTTAACTGGCCCCGACATCCTTATCCTCCTGGCGAGATAGACTGGGATCAGCCTTTCATACCTCCTGAGCTCGATCCTCCACGGAACTGGGATTTCTACCCCACCTACATAAACCGTATGGCATATAGAGAGCGCGTACCACCAGTAGCACCTACACGACCTAGGACTAGGTCATCAACCGCCTCTACTTTGCCTACACTTCCTACTTTGAGCATCCCTCTGGAGCAGGAATTTGCAGCCCTAGTAGCCACACTAGACACAGAGCGATAGCGAATTAGAGTACTCACAGATGAGAACTCTGCATTACGATCTGAGATGCGTCAGTTGCGTTTCCAGGTAGAGACGCTTCAGGAGCGACTCTCGATGGCCATTGGTGGACATCATACTCTGGCAGGCAACGTGGTAGCACTTAGTGGGCGCATGGATGCACAGGATCACCATAACGTTGTGATCGATGATAGGTTTGCTGATTTAGAGGCACAACTAGCAGCACTTCAGGTTGTTGAAGCCCCTGCACCTTTGGTGGACCCTGATGAGGAAGACCCAGAAGAGGAACCCGAGGAAGCCCCCAAAGAAGAACCAGCAGAGATGGATGAGGATAGTGACGGATCTGACGTACTGGACTAATCCTACTTTTAAATGACTTAGACTATGTAGTGTTTCTTTTCTTTGAAACCTATGTGGGAAGGGTTGTTTCCCACCCAACTGACAAACTTAAATTTTGACATTGATGGAATATTTTATGACTCAATTGCAATTTATTTATCTTTGATTATTATTTCTGTTATAAATGTTGTGGTTGTGGTGAATACATTATTTCTTATTGTTTACTGTACCTTGATGAGATTAATGTGTTGGATGTTACTCGTTATTGTAATTGTGAATTGTAAAGTGAAATATGGACGCACGTGGAAGAGGATGTGGCCGTGGTCGTGGACGTGGCGCCGGAGGCCGTGGAGCCGGAGCCATAAACATGACGCCTGCGGAATTGGCGGCATTAATTAACGAACATGTTCAGGCGGGACAACCAGCAGGTAAATGATAACAAGAGGTTAAACCAGTTATTCTAGTTAATTGCCTAGGATATCTGACTAATGTTTAGGATTGTCAAAACAGGACCACCACCATGTACCTACAAGTCCTTCATGGGCTGTAAACCCCATACCTACAGCGGGACGGAAGGAGCTGTAGGGCTTGTAAGGTGGTTTGAGAAGACAGAGTCTGTCTTTGCGAAATGCAACTGCCCGCCTGCTGATCAGGTGAAGTATGCCACCGGGACATTGGAAGGCGCAGCACTTTCCTGGTGGAATGCCCAGGTGCAAATGCTGGGTCAAGCCATGGCCAATGAACTACCTTGGGATGAGTTTAAGGGGATTATGACCGAAGAATACTGCCCCCGAAATGAAGTGCAGAAACTGGAGATTGAGTTCTGGCGACTCAAAATGCAAGGCTCAGAAATTGAAGCCTACACGACTCGTACTCATGAGTTAGCCACTTTATGCCCAGGGATGGTGAATGAAATGCACAAGAGGGTGGAGCATTATATACGGGGATTGGTGCCCGAAATTCAAAGTATGGTAACTGCCTCTAACCCCACTACCATACAACAAGCAATCCGAACAGCCCACAGGCTGACTGACCAGGCAGTTGAGCAAGGACGGTTACCCAAACGGGGTGCGGTGGCAAGCGTGCCCGACCAGAAACGCAAGTGGGATGGTTCAAGCAACAAGGGATCGTCATCCAGCAGCCAATCTCAACCTCAACAACAGCAAGAAAGTCAGGAACAGCAACGGAAGTTCGATAACAATCGAAGCTTCAACCAGGCGACTCCCTCGAATCACGGACCCGGTGGGTATGGTGGAAGACAGCCGAAGTGCAACCGGTGTAACTACCACCATGTGGGTCGATGTGATAACTTCAACTGCCAATGTTGTGGGAAGATTGGTCACGCAGCCAATGACTATCGGGGTGAACTGATGAAGAAGCCTCAACAATCACAACAAACTCTGAAAGGTTGTTTTGAGTGCGGAAAAGAAGGCCATTACAGATGCAACTGTCCCCAGCTTAAGAGGAATGGTAATGGCAACAACAATAATGGGAACAACAGCAACAATAACAATGGCAACAACAATAACAACAACAATGGTAATGGCAACAACAATGGAGGCAATAACAACAATGGAGCCAAAGGAAGAGCCTTCGTCATTGGCTCAGGTGAGGCTCTAAACGATCCTACAACAGTAACTGGTAAATTTTCGGTTAATGGTTGTTTTGCTACCGTATTTTCGATACCGGAGCCGATAGAAGTTTCGTGTCCACTTGGTTCTGTAGTCTTTTAAGTGATATGCCCTCAGCCTTAGAATCTAAATACACCGTAGAGTTAGCTAACGGCTCACAGATTCATGTAACGCATACTCTTAGAGACTGCAAGATAGAGCTTGCTGGTCATACATTCACCATAGATCTCATGCCTGTTACACTAGGAAGCTTTGATGTGGTAGTAGGCATGGATTGGCTTTCCGATAAACAAGCAGAAGTCATATGCCACGAGAAGATCATACGGATTCCCCTTGGTGAAGAAGTCCTTACGGTCAGAGGTGATAGGAGTGGTGCGGTGATAGGCATCATTTCGTTCATGAAGGCACAAAAGTTGTTACGAAAGGGTCGACTAGCCATATTGGCACTCGTCACAGATAAACAGATCGAGGAAAAGAAGATAGAGGATATCCCCGTAGTTCGTGAGTTTCCCGAGGTGTTTCCGGAAGACCTGCCTGGATTACCGCCTCATCGTCAAGTTGAATTCCAAATTGAGTTGACTCCAGGAGCCGCTCCAATTGCGAGAGCATCGTACCGGTTAGCTCCGAACGAACTGCATGAATTATCCGCCCAACTACAAGAGTTGTTGGATAAAGGGTTTATCCCACCAAGTTCGTCGCCCTGGGGAGCGCCAGTTCTATTTGTGAAGAAGAAGGATGGTACATTTCTAATGTGCATTGACTATAGGGAACTGAACAAGGTTACTATCAAGAATACATATCCCTTACCTCGTATCGATGATTTGTTTGATCAACTGCAAGGATCAAGCTATTACTCTAAGATTGATCTGAGGTCTGGGTATCATCAGCTGAGAGTTCGAGAAGAGGACATCTCGAAAACTACCTTCTGTACACGATATGGTCACTATGAATTTTTGGTCATGCCATTTGGGTTGACGAATGCACCAGCAGTATTCATAGACCTCATGAATCGCGTGTGCAAACCCTATCTTGATCAGTTTGTTATCGTCTTTATTGATGATATACTGATATACTCAAGGACAGAGGAAGAACATGGAGAGCACTTACGTTTGATCTTGGAATTACTTAGAGAAGAACAACTGTATGCAAAGTTTTCTAAGTGTGATTTCTGGATACGTGAGGTACAATTCTTGGGTCATATTGTCAACGAGAAGGGAATACATGTTGATCCTGCTAAGATTGAAGCAATAAAGAATTGGTCTGTTCCTAAGACACCGAGTGAGATACGACAATTCCTTGGATTAGCGGGATATTATCGACGATTCATCGAAGGATTCTCTAAGATTGCACAACCTCTCACAGCCTTGACTCACAAGGGAACGACGTACAAATGGGGTGAGAGCCAGGAATCTGCTTTTCAGTTGCTGAAACAGAAACTGTGCAGCGCACCAATATTAGCGTTACCAGATGGTAGTGATGACTTCGTAGTCTACTGCGATGCGTCTATTCAAGGACTTCGATGCGTCTTGATGCAGCGGGATAAGGTGATAGCTTACGCCTCTAGACAATTGAAGATTCATGAGAAGAACTATACCACCCATGACTTGGAAATGGGAGTTTTTGCCTTAAAGATATGGAGACATTACTTGTACGGTACCAAATGCACCATCTACACCGATCACAAGAATCTTCAGCACATCTTTGAGCAAAAGGAATTGAACATGAGTCAAAGGCGCTGGGTAGAGTTATTGAATGACTATGATTGTGCTATCAAGTATCATCCAGGGAAAGCAAACGTAGTTGCTGACGCGCTGAGTAGGAAAGAAACTACTAAGCCTCGACGTGTGCGAGCTTTGCCACTTACTATCAGCACACAGTTACCTGAACAAATCTGAGAGGCTCAAACAGAAGCTTTGAAAGCAAAAAACATTGGGTCTGAATCGTTAAGGGGTATTGAAAAACAATTGGAAGTAAAAGCGGATGGAATTCGTTACTTCATGGATAGACTATGGGTACCTCTACACGGAGACCTGAGAGACTTGGTGATGAGTGAGGCTCACAAGTCCAAGTATTATATACATCCTGATCTGACAAGATGAACCACGATTTGAAGGCGCACTATTGGTGGCCTAACATGAAAGCAGATGTAGCTACTTATGTGAGCAAGTGTCTGACCTGCTCGAAGGTGAAAGTGGAGTATCAGAAACCATCTAGTCTACTACAACAACCCGAGATACCTATGTGGAAGTGGGATCAGATATCAATGGATTTTATTACTAAGTTACCTCGCACTTCTACGGGTTGTGATACAATATGGGTTATCGTGGATAGATTAACAAAGTCTGCTCATTTCCTAGCGATAAAGGAAACAGACAAGATGGAGAAATTAACTCGACTCTATTTGAAGGAGATCGTTTCGAGGCATGGAGTACCGATCTCAATTATTTCTGACCGCGATTCTCGTTTCACATCGCACTTCTGGCAATCACTGCAGAAATCTTTGGGTATGCGATTGGATATGAGTACTGCTTATCATCCACAGACTGATGGTCAAAGCGAGCGTACTATACAGACTTTGGAGGACATGTTACGTAATTGTGTGATTGACTTCGGGAATAACTGGGAAGTTCACCTACCATTGGTGGAATTTTCTTACAACAACAGTTATCACACTAGCATAAAGGCAGCACCTTTTGAAGCTTTG
Organism: Flaveria sonorensis; assembly: GCA_025506505.1. NCBI lineage: Eukaryota > Viridiplantae > Streptophyta > Magnoliopsida > Asterales > Asteraceae > Flaveria > Flaveria sonorensis. Next base: position 45,664,166 of record CM046435.1, read on the forward strand.
TATGGGAGAAAGTGTAGATCACCAGTTTGCTGGGCTGAAATTGGTGATAGTCAATTAACGGGTCCTGAGTTGGTACACGAGACAACTGAGAAGATTGTCCAGATAAGAAACCGCATGGCGGCAGCACGAGACAGACAGAAAAGCTATGCTGACAAGCGACGGAAACCCTTAGAGTTTCACATAGGTGACAAGGTTTTATTAAAAGTCTCACCATGGAAAGGCGTAGTTCGGTTTGGTAAGCGAGGAAAGCTAAATCCGAGATACGTTGGACCATTTGAGATAGTGGAAAGAATTGGTCCAGTGGCCTATCGACTAGCCTTACCTTAGTCATTGAGTGGAATCCATGATGTATTCCATGTTTCAAATCTAAAGAAATGTTTAACGGATAAAACGATGGTCGTACCACTTGAAGAAGTTCAAGTAGACGAACAGTTACGCTTCATTGAGGAACCTGTCGAGGTGATGGATCGTGAGGTGAAGACACTTAAGCAAAGCAAGATACCCATCTTCAAAGTTCGTTGGAACTCGAGACGTGGACCAGAATTCATGTGGGAACGTGAAGACCAAATGAAGCTTAAGTACCCTCAGCTATTCGAAAGGACGATGCCAGCCAGCGAAGGTACTGATTAAATTTTTGGACAAAATTTCTTTCAACATGGGGATGATGTGACAACTCATCCAAAACTCACACGATTTCGATTTCCTTGTGCCAATGCAGTAGACCAGTGATGGAACACTCACCATGTAACGCAATTTTCGGGACGAAAATTCTTTCAACATGGGGATAATGTGACATCCGGTAATTTTCCGTTACCAAACTCCGTTAGTTCCGTTAAGTCTTGCATACACGTGTCGGGAGCACACACTAGTTGTCGTTGAACGTTGGTGACTGAATAATAGTTAATAATGTTAAACAATAATTTCTATGTTGATTATTTGTTGTGATTATGTGATTTAAATATTAATTGTGAATTTTATCGCGTAACGTGGAAACGTGTGTATTTACTTTGTAAATTTTGTAGCTTGTAAAGATAATACATATAATTGTTACTACTAGTTTATATGTTTATTATTCTAGTTAAAAACATTTTAAAAGAGTATTTAAAAGCCTAATCTTTATAAAATACAAACTATGAGGGTTAAAAGGGTAATTATTGCTAAATAATTAAACAAAACACAAAACCCAACCTTAATCCCACCCATTCGGCCGCGACCCTCATTCCCACACCCTCACCATCGCGAATTCAACCAAGAACAAGCATTCACATTCGAATTTGAGTCGATTTCAAGGCATACAACAAGTTAGAACCTTCAATTGCAAACTATTACACATTTAAAGGTTAGATTTTTATATGTTTTTGATGATTCTTCATGTTGGCCGAATGTTCCATGCGAAATCTGCAATTGATGGTCGATTGATGCTTGTTTGTTGTTGTTAATGTGTTTGTTGGGTAGATTACATGTTAATTAACATCAAGTATGCAATAAAGGTTGGATTTTTACAAGTTCTTATGGAATTTACATTAGGGCCGAAACCCTAATTCGAAAATCTGAATTGGATGTTAGTTGTTGGTTGTTTGTTGATGCTATTATGTTAGTTGGATTGTATAGATGCTAGTTAACGTCGATCAAGAAAGCTTCGATTTTGATTCATGGTTCATAGGTTACTAAGAATAGTAACTTTATTTTGCATGAATTGATTATTTGATGATGTATGAATGTTATGGATGTGTTTGTGATGATGATTAGATGCTAGGTTGATGATATGAACAATTTAAAATCAAGAAGGTGTCTTATAGTTCATACATTGCTAAAAATAGTAACTTTTGGTGTTGAATGTTGATGAATCATGATGATTAGGTGTTGTTAATCATGTTTAGATGTTGTCATGGACTTGAATTGGTATATAATTGATGAATTCATGAATGTAGTGTGAGTTTGATGAATTTGGGATGAACTTTCCCAAAAGGGAAACTTTAATTGTGCAAATCCTTGAATTGGATGATTTGAGCATGTTTGGGATATTAGCACCAGGCTAGTGTGTTCATGGATGGTTTCTAAGGTGATTAAATGTGTTGTTTATGTTGTATGAATGTTGATTTGGTTTGTTACCTGTTTTGGCCTATTTGTGGAAAAATCATGGTATGAGTTATATAGGTAAGCTAGGACTTTTGTAGATTGATGATTGATTAAGATTGAACATTTTGGATTTTATGAGCAAGATAATAGTTGAGATTCGCATGACTTGTATGATATCTAGTTGTATGATGATCTAGGTAGTACATGTGGTTAATGAAGTGCTATATGTAATCAAGTTGTATGTTGATCATGTGTGTTGTACTGTTATGCTTGTTTGAATGAAATTTCACCTATAATGTCACCAACTGGTCAAACGGGTCAACTGGGTCAAATGTGTCTTGTCTTTCTTAAACCTTGAGTTCTTTGGGTTGTAAAGCACTTAGAGTTTCATATTGATTCTGTGTACACGTACTTATGTACTCATGTGTTCTAGGTGACCTTTGAAGGTTGTCTTTCCCCTCTTTCTTTCAAGTTAAGCTCTAAGTTAATTCTTGCGCTCATCAGGTGTGTTCTTGCCCCACTCATTTTACATAATCTCTTTTGGGGGAGATAGCATACTATTGATCACAAACGCTTTTATATATGAGTGTGTATAATATTGATATAGTGCTGTTTACCATGGAAAGTCCTCATACTTTCGGATTGTTAATATTGACCGGCGGGGAAATTTTGGGTAGTACTACTGGGTCTGACGAGCCCCACCTGTGTGACTCGAGGTCATACGGGTGCAATTTTGTCCTAACCTACATTCGTCACGACCTGGTAAGTCGTGACGGGAGGCACAAACTATCACAGTCAGCTTCAATCGCGAAATCACTATGATTAATATTTTTGTGTTAATAGACTAGCTATCTATTGCAATACACTACTTATGATTTGAAAACTGTTTATCGGTTTACCTATTAAAGCAAACTCTTGAACTCACCAACCATGTGTTGACTTGTTTAGTATGCTATTCTTAGGTTAAGGTTGCCAGTTGCCTAGGAGCACGCACGTCAGCATTGTTGAGTTGTCTACATTTGCCTTGTTTACAAATTTGGGATTATTTTCATATTAAACAATTGTGTTTGGGGCGCGTATGTTTTGCGCATTCTCTTTACATACTACTTGTTTTGGGTTTTCTGGTTTTAAAAACGCTTCCGCAGTATTTTAAACGTTAACTCTGGTTTTGTTTATTAATCATATAGAGTCGTTCTTGGTAACTAATGACTGAGATCCTGGTATGTCACGCGCCTCGCGGTAAAACCCCGCATGCGGATTTTGAGGGTGTGACAAATGTGTTTATTGAGCACTTAGGGTTGTTAATGATCTGTGTACACGTACTCATGTATTCGTGTGATCTAGGTAACCTTTGAAGGTTGTCTTTCCTCTCTCTCAAGTTTAGCTTTTATATCGTTCGTGTGCACCAAGTGAGTTCGTGCCCCACTCTTTTATACACTCTCTTTTGGGGGAGATAGCATACTAGTTACAAACGCTTTATAGATTATAAGTTGTGTATAGTGTAACATAGTGTGATATACCATGAAAGTCCTCACACTTTCGGATCGTTAATAATGGTAACTAGCGGGAAATCTTGGGTAGTACTACTGGGTCTGACGAGCTCCACCTTTCCGACTCGAGGTCAAACGGGTGCAATTTTGTCCTAACATAAACATTGTCATGACCTGGTAAGTCATGACGGGAGGCAACAAATGAAACACAGTCAGCTTCGATCGCGAAATCACTATGGTTATTACTTGTGAATTTAGACTAGCTATCTAATTCAATGCACTCTTATATTTTATATTGTTACAGTTATGTTTTACGTAAACTCTTGAACTCACCAACCATTGTGTTGACTCTTTTAGTATGCTATTCTCAGGTTGAACTTACTAATGCCTAGGAGCACATTCATGACTCAGCATTGTAGATGTCAGCATTGTTGGAACCCTTTGTTGGTTTTTGGTTGCTAAAACAATTATGTACTTGTTTTACACAACAGTGGGCGCGTGTTTGCGCATTATTATACTGTGTTACATTATTTTTGGTTTTTCATGTTTAATAAATGCTTTCGCATGTTTTAAATTTAAACTCTGATTTTGGTTTGTTTGTTCATATAGAATCGTTCTGAGTAACTAATGACTGAGATCCTAGTATGTCACATGCCTCACGGTAAAACCCAGCATGCGGATTTTGTGGGTGTGACAGATTGGTATGAGAGCCATTGGTTATAGGGAACTAGGTTGCATACACACTAGACTATAACCACACAGTTTGTTAGCTAGTCATCACTTACATCCTTACTGTATACTCATTGGCATATGCATCACGTACTTCGCAGCATGGCATCGTCAACCAGAAATTTAGGCAAGAGACCTGCACGGTCTGAGTCACCTCCACCTTCTCATGTACCTGCACGGTCTGAGTCACCTCCACCTTCTATGAGATTGAGATCAGCCATTCGTATTACCCGAGCGTGATCCTCCATGGAACTGGAACTTCTATCCTACCTATATACACCGCATGGTTTACAGGGAGCATGTACCAGCTGTAGCTTCTACTCGACCCAGGTCTAGATCGTCGACAGCTTCTCCAGCACACACACTTCCTACCTTGGACATCCCACACGAACAGGCGTTTGCAGCATTGTTGGCTACGCTAGACACCGAGCAGCAGCGTATTAGAGGACTCACTAATGAGAACTCTACTCTACGATACAAGATGCGACAGTTACGGTTACAGGTAGAGACACTCCAGGAGCGACTATCGATGGCCATTAGTGGGCATGATACTCTGGCAAGCAATGTGCTAATGCTTACTGAGTTCATGAACGCACAGGATCATCAGAACATAGTGGTTGATGATAGATTTGCTGACCTAGAAGCATAGCTAGAAGCGCTTCAGATTACTAAAGCCCCTGCACCTGTGGCAGACCCTGAGGAAAAAGACCCGGAAGAGGAACCTGAAGAAGTGCCTGAGGAAGACCCGGAGAAAGAAGATCCAGAGGAAATGGAAGAGGATAGAGATGGATCAGACGTGTTAGATTGATTCCACTTTCTTATGACATGGATTATATGGTGTTTCTTTTCCTTTGAAACCTATGTGAGAAGGGTTGTTTCTCACCCAACTGAAAAACCAAAAATATTAACATTGATGGAATATTTTGTGAATCATTTACAATTTATTTATCTTTGGTTATTATTTTTGTTATAAATATTGTGGTTGTGGTAAATTCATTATTTCTTATTATTTACTGTACTTTAATAAGATTAATGTGTTGGATGTTACTCATTATTGTATTTGTGAATGTAAAGAGAAATATGGACGCAAGAGGTAGAGGACGTGGATGTGGCCATGGATGTGGTGCCTGTGGTCGTGGTACCGGTGCTATAAACACGACCCCTACTGAATTAGCTGCCCTGATAAATCAACATGTGCAAGCAGTGGTTGGTGCACAAGCTGCACAAATTGGAGGTAAATGATGACCTCGGTCATCAACAGCATAAATTATTCTACTAGATGGTTAACCCATTTGATTGGACTAAATAATCCGAAACGTTGAATTCAGAACCGCCAGCGTGCACATATAAAGCGTTCATGGATTGCAAGCCCCACACGTATAATGGAGCTGAGGGAGCTGTAGGGCTCGTATGTTGGTTTGAGAAGACCGAGTCAGTCTTCTCCAAATGCAACTGTCCAGCAGGGGATCAAGTAAAGTATGCCACAAGGACGCTTAGCACTCACATGGTGGAATGCCTAAGTACAAATGCTTGGTCAGGCAATCGCCAATGCTTTACCATGGGATTAATTCAAGGAAATGATGATTGAGGAATATTGTCCTCGTAGCGAAGTTCAAAAGCTGGAAGCTGAATTTTGGCAGCTCAAGATGGAAGGATCGGAGATTAAGGCCTACACAACAAGGTCTCATGAGTTGGCAACGCTTTGCCCAGTCATGATCGACACACCGGTTAAGCGGATTGAGCTTTATCTACGCGGCTTGGTTCCGGAGATACAGAGCATGGTGACTGCTACAAACCTCCATACTATTCAACAGGTGATCCGACTAGCCCACAAACTTACTGAACAAGCGGTAGAGCAAGGCAAATTACCCAAGCGGGGCTGTAAGGCCCCGTTCCATGAGACCCCACAGTTGGACATTCATAGCATGATTCATTAGTAAAAACGCCTTAAATCACATTATTATAAGAAAACAATCGCAGTGGAATAATTTAACCAAAAACTATTTCTTACATTAATGATTACTTTTGCCAAATAATACATCGTTGTTAGAGTTACAAAAGAATATTTAGTTGCATTACAAGACAAAAATATCATAATTGCATAAATGGATGCCAGTCTCCATTCACCAAGTAGCTTCGACCGTGCCATCATCAGCAACATCCTTACCTGCCACCTGATATACATATAAAAAGTCAGCATTGTAGAGTGAGTCCTAGTTTAATAATATAGAAAATATACTTTGGTAAACTTCACATGGTGATCATTCATCAATATACATAATCAATCATTAAGGGATTCTTTATCTTTCTTTCTTTCATTATCTTTCACTTTTATTGGCTAGGTTTGCACAAACCAAGAGCCTATATTGTTGGTTGGCAACAAATGCCGAACCCCTGTCGGTACACATTTATAAGTGGTAGCTAACCCCCGATAGTTGATCCACACTGCTAGGCACGAAGCCTGCTCATGAACTTGGATCCCATTGGTTTATTGGTCAATCACAAGGATTAGACCCCGGATGTGCCTTTCTTGGGCTAAAACAGCCACACATCAGTTGAGCTAACAACAACATGGTCATGAACCTCCGTTGGAAAAGCTTGCAAGGCTTTTCACCTTTTGTTAGGGCCCTGGGGTAATATTTTTTATGTTTCTCTGTCCTTCTTTTAATTCCTTTGTGTCCATTTATTATGAATAATCCTTCTATAATATTATTACCTTAAAACCATATATTATGAAACAATAATAATTATTCATAGCAAGCAGCCCATAAGAAGGTAAATAAAGCATTAACATAGGACAGGCATAAACACCCATTAAACATAAGTTCTTAACACTTAAACTCTATTCCCAAAATTCCAGAAAAACTTCCAAGTGTTCACAGCACATGAGTAACTTACACAGCGGATGGCTTAAAGTACTAAGTATCCACAACGGATAACCTATGTCTACAGCGGACAGCCAAGATCAACAACGGACAACTTAAGTCTACAGCTGACAGCCAAGATCCGCAGCGGACAACTTAAGTCTATAGCGGACAGCCAAGCTCCACATCAGATGTGTAAAACACTAAGTGTTCACAGCGGATGAACATGGTCCGATGTAGATAGCCATAGTCCAATGCGGATGAATAACGTCCACAGCGGATAACCAACATCTACAGCGGATGTACAAATTTTTCTAAGGGTTCACAGCGGACAGTGTCCATAGTTGATGACCAACATCCACAACGGACGACTATAAACTCCTTAAGTGTCCACACTGGATGACTATAAACTCCTCAATTGTCCACAGTGGACATGTAAGTACACATCAGACGTCTTACAAATTTTCTAAGTGTCCACAGCGGACACACAATGTCCACAGCGGATGACCATCATCCACAGCGGACACTTGTTCAGTAACTGCAATGCAACTTATGAGGTTTTCCAATCTCAAACATCATTCTAGGCTGAACTTAACATAGATCTAACATGTTACAATCCTAAAACATAACAAACATCATCGCAACATCATAGAAATCACATAAAACCAACATATATCAAACACAACCGTGCACCATGTAAAACTCATAGTTTAGTTAGGAAAACAGCAGTTATAATGCATATCAGCCCCAAAACAAGTAGAAAACATGTAAAAGAGGGGATCTAGAACTCACCTCCCAGCAGCTTTCGAGTGAAACACCCCAACCGGAGAGCTAACAAGAATATCTAACACCTAAACACATAAACAAACAACTAACACAAGAAAACACATAAAAATAGGTTCATAATCCCGAACCCAGCAGGAAAATCGAGAAGAAATATTCTAGAAATCTCACCTTATGAAGAACTTGAGCTTTCTCTCCCTAAAACCGGATTGGGGTTTTCTTTCCAAAGCTTCCAGCCGAATTGTGCATGAGAGAGAGAGTCATGGGCAGCCTTACCACCTTTTTGAAACCTATTATGGGGAAGTTTACCTTTTGTACACCTTCACCCCTTAACCTTTTGGATATTTATCTTTTCTTCTTTACTTTTCTTTTCTTTGAAATTTTTTGGGTGTTACAAGTCTACCCCCCTTATATAGGTTTCGTCCCCGAAACCTGTCATTCCTTAAAGAGGCCTGGGTAGAGCCGTCTCATTTCTTCCTCTGACTCCCAAGTGGCTTCTGATCCCTTACAATGTTTTCATTGCACTTTTACTTGGCCAATCACTTTATTCCTTTAACGTTTCCCCTTCCGATCCAATATAGCTACTGGTTGTTCCACATAATTCAAACTTTCATCAACCTCAATGTTCGTAAGAGGAACAACAACATCACTTTCTGCCAAGCACTTTAGTAAGTGAGATACATGGAATGTAGGATGAATTCCATGCAGCTCATCGGCAAGTTCCAGCCTATATGCCACTTCACCAACTCTGGCAATGATTTTGAATGGCCTAATATTCCTAGGGCTCAACTTTCCTCGCTTGTGGAACCTGATAATCCCTTTCCAAGGAGATACCTTCGACATCACCTTATCTCCCACTTGGAATTCACTTGGCCTCCTTCTTTTATCAGCGTAGGACTATTGCCGATCCCTTGCTGCCTTCATGAAGGCCTTGATCTTTTCCAACTTTTCTGACGTGGCTTCAATGACCTCATTACTTCCCAACTCTTTCTACCCTATGTCACCCCAACACACTTGGGTTCTGCATCTTCGTCCGTAAAGCATTTCGAATGGTGGCATGCCTATACTGGCATGATAACTATTTTTGTAGGAGAACTCTGCTAACAGTAGGTGTTCATCCCAACTTCCACCAAAGTCAATAATACATGCTCGGAGCATATCCTCTAACGTCTAAATGGTCCGTAGGTCTGAATGGTCCGTCCTGATTGACCATCTGTCTGAGGGTGATAAGCTGTGCTAATGTGTAATCTTGTCCCCATCGCATCATGAAATTTCTTCCAGAACTTGGACATGAACCGGGTGTCCCTATTAGAAACATATACACCGGTACGCCATGACTAGTTACGATCTCCTTGATGAACAGCTCCGCCAACCTTTTCGACAAGTAAGTCTCTCTGATTGGCAAAAAGTGTACACTCTTCGTCAGGCGGTCTACAATCACCCAAATGGTATCACATTCTCTCACAGTGCGAGGCAACTTTGTGATGAAGTCCATGGTGATGTGTTCCACTTCCATTCGGGTATATCCAAGGGTTGGATCTTCCCATATGGTTTTTGATGTTCCGCCTTCACTTGTAAATAGGTCAGGCACTTACTCACGTATGTCACACTTCATCCCTGGCCACCAATGATCCTTCTTCAGATCATGATACATTTTTGTAGCACCAGGATGGATGGAATATCATGTTTTGTGAGCCTCATCCATGATTCTTCCCCTCAGCTCCCCATAACTAGGAATCCACATCCGCCCGAAACGGGTTTTAACGCCAAGGGTGTTCTCCCCTAAATCTGTCGCCTGCCCCTTCATTCGTTCAGAGTTGATCCTATCATCCTTTAATGCATCATCTTGGAATTCCCTGAATTGACCCATAACATCCAGCATCACAACCAGCTGGCAAGCCTTCATCCGAATCGGTTCCGGCCTCTCCTTTCGACTGAGGGCATTGGCTACCACATTCGCCTTACCTGGATGATAGTGAATTTCACAGTCGTAATCCTTGGTCAACTCTGACCATCTTCTTTGTCTCATGTTAAGATCCTTTTGCTTGAAGAAGTACTTCAAGTTTTGTGGTCGGTGAAAATGGTGCACGTCGTCCCGTACAGGTAGTGCCTCCAAATCTTCAATGCGAAGACCACAACCTCCAACTCCAAATCATGAGCAGGATAGTTAGCCTCATGGATCTTCAATTGTCAGGACGCATAGGCTATAACCTTTCCTCATTGCATTAGTACACAACCTAAACCTAAATACGAAGCATCTAAGTATACCACCAAGTCTTCTTTTCCTTCAGGCAACGTCAATACGGGGGCTTGGGTTAACCTCATCTTCAACTCCTGAAACGCACTCTCCTACTCAAAACTCCATACAAACTTTACATCCTTGCGAGTCAGCTTAGTTAACGGGGCCGCCACCTTAGAGAAGTCTTGAATAAATCTCCTATAGTAGCCTGCCAAACCCAAGAAACTACGGATTTCGGACGGCGTCCTTGGGGGTTCCCATTGCATTACAGCTTCAACTTTTTATGGATCCACCCTTATCCCTTTGGGGTTAACCATGTGGCTAAGAAATTGAACCTCACGCAGCCAAAAAGTGCACTTAGAGAACTTTGCATACAACTTCTCGTTTCTAAGTGTCTCTAGTACCTCCTTGATATGATAGGCGTGCTCATCTTCGCTCTTCGAATAGATCAGAATATCGTTAATGAATACAAGCACTGATCTGTCTAGCATCGGTCGGCATACCCGATTCATAAGGTCCATAAAGGCAGCTGGCACGTTGGTTAAACCAAAGGACCTCACGAGAAACTCGTAGTGTCCATAACGCGTGCGAAAGGCTGTCTTAGGGATATCCTGCTCCTTCACTTTCAGTTGATGATACACCAATCACAGGTCTATCCTGGAAAACCAACTAGCACCCTGGAGCTGATCAAACAAGTCATCAATTCTCAATAACGGGTACTGGTTCTTCACGGTCAACTTGTTCAACTCACGGTAGTCGATACACATCCTCATACTACCGTCCTTCTTTTTCACAAATAGGACCGGAGCACCCCATGGTGAGATACTCGGCCGAATGCAGCCTTTATCCAAGAGGTCTTGTAGTTGCATCGTCAGCTCCTTGAGTTCGGATGGAGCCAACCAGTTTGGTGCCTTGGCTACGGGTTGCGCTCCCGGTATCAAGTCAATCTGAAACACGATCTCTCTGTCAGGTGGGACCCCTGGTAGGTCTTCGGGAAACACATCGGGGAAATCGCATACCATCGGCACGTCAGACAACTGGGTCACAGTAGCATCCACATCCTTCACATAAGCCAGGTAAGCATCGCACCCTCGCCTCATAAACTTCTCTGCCATGATCATCGATATCACTCGCGGAGCGGTGTATTCCTTGTCTCCATGAACCGTAACCACACTACCATCAGGCGTAGTCAAATGAATCATCTTCTTTCGACATACAATATTCGCTTCGTAGGTCGCCAACCAATCCATTCCTAACACCACATCAAAACCTCCTAGGTCCATCACGTACAATCTAGCAGGGAACTTGTGACCGTCCAATTCTATGAGGAAATCGTTTATCATATCAGTCACCTTGGTAGATTTTCCTATCACTGTCTCTACATGAAAAGGCACATCTATCTTCTTATTCTTACCATGCATTTCACGACAAAAGGTAGCAGATACAAAATTTCTACTAGCACCCGAATCGAAGAGCACAGAAGCATACACTTGGTTTACCAAGAACATACCTGAAACTACTTCCGGGTCCACTCTGGCTTCTTCTTGGGTCATGTTGAATGCCCTTGCCTTGGTTTTGGTGCTCTCACTCCTCCCTTTTTCTCCCATAGTCTGGGTCCCTGAGCCCCCTGCTCCACCCTTCTAGCAATCCCAGCCCGAATGACCCACCTCTCCGCACTGGTAACATCTCGGTACTCAGCAATCCTTAGCATAGTGCCCTTCGCCTCCACACTTAAAACACCGGTTTGTCCCCACTCTACACTCACCCAGGTGACTCTTTCCACACTTCCTACATTCTTTCCGATCATTTTCCTTCCTCTGTTCTGGGCGACGGTTATCAACCTTCATCTTCTTCTCCCCAACCCCAAAGTTGTTGTCCCTAAACCTTTTCCAATTACCATTCTTGTTCCAACTCCTCTCAACCTTCCTATGAATTGGCACTGGATCCCTCTCAACATATAACATTCCGGCCAAATCTACTGCAGACCTGAAAGTGCTCAGTCTAGCAGCTATCATGTTCCTCCTAATATCCACGGGGCAAACCCTGCATGTACCTCTTAATCCTTTTGGACTCTAGAGTTACTAGATCCGGCGCAAGTCTTGGAGCTCATTGAACTTGGAGGTATACTCTTGATGAGTCATGTTCCCAGCCTCCAAATGTAAGAACTCCTTTTCAATTTTGTCCAACTCCAGATGTGGACAATACTCCTCCAGTACCAGTTCCTTCATATCCGACCACCTCATCCTTGCAACAAACCGTTTACCCTCGCATTGGACAATGTTGTCCCACCAGCATAATGCCGAGTCAACGAAAGAATGGGAGGCAAACTTTACCTTTTGTCCTCCCGGTACTCACTGATGTCCAGGACTGCTTCCATCTCTCGAACCCATCGGTGAGCAACCGTGGCATTGTCGTTGCCGTCAAAGGTTGGGGGTTTGCACCTCTGAAATGCCCCATAGGTGCACCCTTTAGTGGCCTCCCTCTCCTCCTCACTATCGTCATCATGAATTACCACCCTGGGATTAGTTGGCTCTTCATCAGCTTTCTCCTTCTCCCTTGCATCCTTGGTCTTTTCACCATCCTTTACAGCCCTCAACACCTCGGTCACCACTGAAGGTAACACGTTTTACATGACGTTGTAGACTTCGTCAGCAATAGCTTCCTTTACCGTAGACTTAAGGGTGGCCGATCCTTCACCTTCTTGGTGGCTATGAATATCCGTGCCCTCATGAGTCGGCTCAGGAGCCTTAGCTTTGCTCCAGGTGACACGTGGCCCAGTAGTACGCCCGCCCCGAGCACCGCCTCGGGTTGCCTTCCCAGATTTCCTAACTGCCATAAGATCTACCTCCTATAAGATTCAAACACTAACAAGGTCATTCAAGGTACTAGCTCATATTATGTCAAGTATAGTAAGTCCCTAATTACAGTGGCCAGTTGTGATTAGCCACTTACTTTACTCTTCATCCCCCAAGCATTTCCTGTCCTGACTATATCAGTATTCAAATCTACTAAGAGCACATAATTCAAATAGCACATGCACATAATACCAGTTAACTTTATAAAAAATCTACCAGATGGCACGTTGCTACTTGGGCTAGCATCCTTCCATTCAGTCCCATTCTCAGTTTAAGTTTAGGTTTTGAAAACAATTTACCCAATTCTCTTAAACTTTGGCTCTGATACCAACTTGTAAGGCCCCGTTCTCGGAGACCCCACAGTTGGACATTCATAGCATCATTCATTAGTAAAAACGCCTTAAATCACATTATTATAAGAAAACAATCGTAGCAGAATAATTTAACCAAAAACTATTTCTTACATTAATAATTACTTTTGCCAAATAATACATCGTTGTTAGAGTTACAAAATAATATTTAGTTGCTTTACAAGACAAAAATATCATAATTGCATAAATGGATGCCAGTCTCCATTCACCAAGTAGCTTCAGTCGTGCCATCCTCAGCAACATCCTTACCTGCCAACTGATATACATATAAAAGGTCAGCGTTGCTGAGTGAGTCCTAGTTTAATAATATAGAAAATATACTTTGGTAAACTTCACATGGTGATCATTCATCAATATACATAATCAATCATTGAGGGATTCTTTATCTTTCTTTCTTTCATTATCTTTCATTTTCATTGTCTAGGTTTGCACAAAGCAAGAGCCTATATTGTTGGTTGGCAACAAAATGCTGAACCCCTGTCGGTACACATTTATAAGTGATAGCTAACCCCCGATAGTTGATCCACACTGCTAGGCACGAAGCCTGCTCATGAACTTGGATCCGATTGGTCTATTGGTCAATCACAAGGATTAGACCCCGGATGTGCCTTTTTTGGGCTGAAACAGCCACACATAAGTTGAGCTAACAACAACATGGTCGTGAACCTCCGTTGGAAAAGTTTGCAAGGCTTTTCACCTTTTGTTAGGGCCCTGGGGTAACATTCATTATGTTTCTCTGTCCTTCTTTTAATTCCTTTGTGTCCACTTATTATGAATAATACTTTTATAATATTATTACCTTAGAACCACATATTATGAAAAAATAATAATTATTCATAGCAAGCAGCCCATAAGAAGGTAAATAAAGCATTAGAAACATAGGACAGGCATAAACACCCATTAAACATAAGTTATTAACACTTAAACTCTATTCCTAAAATTCCAGAAAAACTTCCAAGTGTTCACAGTGTATGAGTAACTTACACAGCGGACGGCTTAAAGTACTAAGTATCCACAGTGGATAACATAGGTCTACTACGGACAACCAAGATCCACAGCGGACAACTTAAGTCTACAGTGGACAGCCAAGATCCATAGCGGACAACTTAAGTCTACAGCGGACAGCCAAGCTCCACAACGGATGAGTAAAACACTAAGTGTTCACAGCGGATGAACATGGTCCAATGCGGATAGCCACCGTCCAATGCCGATGAATAACGTCCACAGCAGATAACCAAAATCTACAGCGGACGTACAAGTTTTTCTAAGGGTTCACAGAGGACAGTGTCCACAGTGGATGACCAACATCTACAGCGGACGACTATAAACTCCTCAAGTGTCCACAGCGGACATGTAAGTCCACAGCGGACGTCTTACAAATTTTCTAAGTGTCCACAACGGACACACAATGTCCACAACGGATGACTATCATCCACAGCGGACACTTGTTCAGTACCTGCAATGCAACTTATGAGGTTTTCCAATTTCAAACATCATTCTAGCTTGAACTTAACATAGATCTAACATGTTACAATCCTAAAATATAATAAACAACATCAAAACATCATAGAAATCACATAAAACCACATATATCAAACACAACCGTACACCATGTAAAACTCATAGTTTAGTTAAGAAAACAGTAGTTATAATGCATATCAGCCCCAAAACAAGTAGAAAACATGTAAAAGAGGGGATCTAGAACTCACCTCCCAGCAGCTTTCGAGTGAAACTCCACAAACCGAGAACTAACAAGAATATCTAACACCAAAACACATAAACAAACAACCAACACAAGAAAACACATAAAACAATAGGTTCATAAGCCCGAACCCAGCAGGAAAATCAAGAAGAAATCTTCTGGAAATCTCACCTTTCAAATAACTTGAGCTTTCTCTCTCTAAAACCGGATTGGGGTTTTCTTTCCAAAGCTTCCAGCCGAATTGTGCATGAGAGAGAGAGAGTCATGGGCGGCCTTACCACCTTTTTGAAACCCATTATGGGGAAGTTTACCTTTTGTACACCTTCACCCCTTAACCTTTTGGATATTTATCTTTTCTTTTTTACATTTCTTTTCTTTGAAATTTTTCGGGTGTTATAGGGGCACTGTGGCAAGCGTGTCCGACAATAAATGCAAGTGGGATGGCTCTGGTAACAAGGGATCGTCATCAAACAGTCAACCTTAGCAGCAACAACATCATCAGCAATAGAAGAGGTTCGACAACAACAAAAGCTTTAACCAAACGACCCCCTCAAACCAAGGGCCAAGCGGATACGGAGGGAGACACCCAAAGTGCAACCGGGGTAACTATCATCATGTGGGCAGATGTGATCGCTTCAAATGCCAGCGCTGTGGAAAATTGGACATGCAACAAAAGACTGCCGTGGCGAGCTGATGAAAAAGCCACAACAATCTCAGGAAACACCCAAAGGCTGCTTTGAATGTGGGAAAGAGGGCCATTATAGGAGGAACTGTCCTCAGTTGAGGAAGAATAGGAATGGTGCAAACAACGATGGGAACAACAACAGCAACAATAACAGCAATGGCAACAACAACGGTGGTAACAACGGTGTAACAAAAGGGAGCGCCTTTGTTATCGGTTCAGGTGAGGCTCTAAATGACCCTACTATTGTTACTGGTAAATTTTTTGTTAACGGTCGTTTTGCTACTGTACTATTTGACACTGGAGCTGATAAAAGTTTCATCTCCATTAAGTTTAGTAGTCTTTTAAGTGATATGCCCTTAGCATTAGAATCTAACTACACCGTAGAGTTAGCTGATGGTAAGCAGATTCATATAATGCATATCCTTAGAGATTGCAAGATAGAACTTGCTGGTCATACCTTTGACATAGATCTCATGCCTGTTATACGAGGGAGTTTTGATGTAGTAGTAGGCATGGATTGGCTTTCCGACAAGCAGGAGGAAGTCGTATGTCACGAGAAGATCATACGAATCCCTATTGGTGAAGAAATTCTTAAGGTCAGAGGTGATAGAAGTGGAGCAGTGATGGGCATAATCTCGTTCATGAAAGCACAAAAGTTGTTGCGGAAAGGTCGCTTAGCCATATTAGCACTCGTCACTGACAAACAACCAGAAGAAAAGAGGATAGAGGATATCCCTGTCGTTCGTGACTTTCCTGAGGTGTTTCCAGAGGATCTGCCTGGATTACCACCTCATCATCAAGTTGAATTCCAGATTGATTTGACTCCAGGAGCCGCTCCGATTGTGAGAGCACCTTATCGGTTAGCTTCGAACGAACTACAAGAATTATCTGCTCAACTACAAGAGCTGTTGGATAAATGGTTTATCCAACTAAGCTCGTCTCCTTGGGGAGCACCAGTTCTATTTGTTAAGAAGAAGGATGGTACATTTCGAATATGCATCGACTATAGAGAACTGAACAAGGTTACGATCAAGAATAATACCCACTACCTTGTATAGATGATTTGGTTGATCAACTTCAAGGATCAAGCTATTACTCAAAGATTGACTTGAGGTCTGGGTACCATCAACTGAGAGTTCGAGAGGAAGACATCTCGAAGACAGCTTTCTGTACATATTATGGTCATTACGAGTTCTTGGTCATGCCATTCGGGTTGACGAATACACCAGCCGTATTCATGGACCTCATGAATCGCGTGTGCAAACCCTATCTCGATCAGTTTGTTACTGTGTTTATCGATGACATATTGATCTACTCAAGAACTGAAGAAGAACATGAGGAGCACCTACGTTTAATCTTGGAATTACTTAGAAAGGAACAATTGTACACCAAGTTCTCCAAGTGTGAGTTTTGGATACATGAAGTGTAATTCTTGGGTCATATTGTTAATGAGAAAGGAATACATGTCGATTCTGTAAAGATTGAAGCAATAAAGAATTGGGCGGTACCCAAAACGCCAAGCGAGATACGACATACTCTCGGACTGGCAGGATATTATCGATGATTCATTGAAGGATTTTCAAAGATCGCTCAACCTGTCACAGCCTTGACCCATAAGGGAACAACGTACAAATAGGGTGATAGTCAAGAGTCTGTTTTCCAATTACTGAAACAGAAACTGTGTAGCACACCAATATTGGCGTTACCGAAGGGAAGTGATGACTTTGTAGTCTATTGTGATGCTTCTATTCAAGGATTTGGTTGTGTCTTGATGCAGCGAGATAAAGTGATAGCTTACGCCTCAAGACAACTGAAGGTTCATGAGAAGAACTATACCACCCATGACTTGGAGCTGGGTGCGATAGTTTTTGCCTTAAAGATCTGGAGACATTACTTGTATGGTACCAAGTGCACTATTTACACCGATCACGAGAGTCTTCAGCACATCTTTGAGCAGAAGGAATTGAACATGAGGCAAAGATGCTGGGTGGAAGTATTGAACGATTAAGATTGTGATATCAAATACCATCTGGGAAAAGCTAATTTAGTTGATGACGCGCTGAGTAGAAAAGAAACTGCTAAGCCTCGACGCGTGCGAGCTTTGAAACTTACGATTAGCACACAGTTACCTGAACAAATCCGAGAGGCTCAAGCCAAAGCTCTAAAGTTAGAAAATATTAGTTCTAAATCGTTACGGGGAATGGATAAACAGTTGGAAGTAAAGGCGGATGGAGTTCGTTATTTCATGGACAGACTCTGGATACCTCTGCATGGAAATCTGAGAAACTTGGTTATGAGTGAGGCACACAAGTCTAAATACTCTATACATCCTGGATCCGACAAGATTATCATGACCTGAAGGCGCACTACTTGTGGCCTAATATGAAAGTGGATATAGCTACATATGTGACTAAGTACCTGACCTGCTTGAAGGTAAAAGTGGAATATCAGAAACCATTTGGACTATTACAATAACCTGAGATCCCTATGTGGAAGTGGGAGCAAATCTCAATGGATTTCATTACCAAACTACCACGGACTCCTACTGGTTGTTACACGATATGGGTTATCGTACACCGATTAACAAAGTCCGCTCATTTCTTGGCGATAAAGGAAACAGACAAAATGGAGAAGTTAACCTGACTCTATCTGAAGGAAATAGTTTCGAGACATGGTGTACCAGTCTCAATTATTTCTGACCGCGATGCTCGTTTTACATCACACTTCTGGCAGTCATTGCAGAAATCCTTGGGTACGCGATTGGACATGAGTACTGCTTAGCATCCGCAAACCAATGGTCAAAGTGAGCGTACTATACAGACGTTGGAGGACATGCTACGTGCTTGTGAGATTGACTTTGGGAATAATTGGGAAGTTCACCTACCATTGGTGGAATTTTCTAACAATAGTAGTTATCACACCAGCATAAAGGAAGCACCTTTTAAAGCCTTGTATGGATGAAAATGTAGATCACCAGTTTACTGGGCTGAAATTGGTGATAGCCAGCTAACGGTGTCACACCCTCAAAATCCGCGAGCGGGGTTTTACCGCGAGGCGCGTGACATACCAGGATCTCAGTCATTAGTTACCAAGAACGACTCTATATGATTAATAAACAAAACCAGAGTTAACGTTTAAAATACTGCGGAAGCGTTTTTAAAACAGAAAACCCAAAACAAGTAGTATGTAAAGAGAATGCGCAAAACATACGCGCCCCAAACACAAATGTTTAATAGGAAAAATAAACCCAAATGTGTAAACAAACAATGTAGACAACTCAACGATGCTGGTGTTCGTGCTCCTAGGCAACTGGCAACCTTAACCTGAGAATAGCATACTAAACAAGTCAACACATGGTTGGTGAGTTCAAGAGTTTGCGTTAAAATATAAACCAATCAACAGTTTCCAGAGCATAAGTAGTGTATTGCAATAGATAGCTAGTCTATTAACATAAAAATATTAATCATAGTGATTTCGCGATCGAAGCTGACTGTGTTACGTTTGTTGCCTCCCGTCACGACTTACCGTGTCGTGACGAATATGTGTTAGGACAAAATTGCACCCGTTTGACCTCGAGTCGCACAGGTGGGGCTCGTCAGACCCAGTAGTACTACCCAAGATTTCCCCGCTATTCAATATTAACAATCTGAAAGTGTGAGGACTTTCCATGGTAAACAGCACTATATCAATATTATACACACTCATATATAAAAACATTTGTGATCAACAGTATGCTATCTCCCCCAACAGAGATTATGTAAAATAAGTGGGGCAAGAACTCACCTGATACGCGCAAGAATTAACCTAGAGCTTAACTTGAAAGAAAAGGGGGAAAGACAACCTTCAAAGGTCACCTAGAACACAAGAGTACATAAGTACGTGTACACATAATCAACATGAAACCCTAAGTGTTCTACAAACTAAAAGACTCAAGGTTTAAGAAAGACAAGACGCATTTGACCCAGTTGACCCGTTTGACCCGTTGGTGACATTATAGGTGATAATTCGTTAATACTAACACAACAGTATGTCATACATGATCAACATACAACTTGATTACATATAGCACATCATTAACCACATGTACTACCTAGATCATCATACAACCAATTATCATACAAGTCATGCGAATCACAACAGGCCAAAACAGGTAACAAACCAAACCACCATTCATATAACCTAAACAACACATTTAATCACCTTAGAAACCATCCATGAACACACTAGCATGATCCTAATATCCCAAACATGCTCAAATCATCCAATTCAAGGATTTGCACAATTAAAGTTTCCCTTATGGGAAGGTTCATCCCAACTTCATCAAACTCACACAACAATCATGAATTCATCAATTATATACCAATTCAAGTCCATGACAACATCTAAACATGATCAACAACACCTAATCATCATGATTCATCAACTTTCATACCCAAAAGTTACTATTTTTAGCAATGTATGAACTACAACATGCATTCTTGAATTCCTAACATTCATATCAACCATCTAGCATCTAAACATCATTACAAACACATCCATAATATTCATACATCAACCAATCATCAATTCATGCAAAATAAAGTTACTATTATTAGTAACCTATGAACAATGTATCAAAATCATAGCTTTCTTGCATAATCGACGTTAACTAGCATATATACAATCCAACTAACATAATAACACTAACCAACATCAACAAATCGATCCCCAATTGCAAGTTTCGAATTAGGGTTTCGGCCCTAATGTAATTTCCATAAAAACTTGTAAAAATCCAACCTTTATTGCATACTTGACGTTAATTAACATGTAATCTATCTAGTAAACACATTAACAACAACAAACAAGCATCAATCGACCATCAATTGCAGAATTCGCATGGAACTTTCGGCCAATCATGAACAATCATCAAATCATACAAAAATCTAACCTTTAGATGTGTAATAGTTTGCAATTGAAGTTTCTAACTTGTTGTATGCCTTGAAATCGATCCAAATTCGAATGTGAATGCTTGTTCTTGGCTGAATTCGCGATGGTGAGGGTGAGGGGATGCAAGTCGCGGCCGAATGGGTTAGGGGATTAGGGTTTGTTTTTGATTTTGTAACTTAATTAATCATATTTACCCTTTTAACCCTTATAATTTGTATTTTATAAAAATTAGGCTTTTTGAATAGTTTTTAAATAGTTTTTAACTACTAAACACAATTATTATTAATCACTAATAACAATCATGCATAATTCCCATTTATCACAAAACACACGAAATAAATATGCACGTTTTCACGTTACGCGGTAAAATTACAGTTAACATTTAAATCACATAAGCATAACTTAATAATCACATTGTTAACTTAATTATCATAAATTTTACATTACTGATTATTGTTAAGTCACCAACGTTCAACGACAACTAGTGTGTGCTCCCGACACGTGTATGCAAGACTTAACGGAACAAACGGAGTTTGGTAACGGAAAATTACCGGATGTCACAAACGGGTCCCTAGTTAGTGCACGAGACCACTGAGAAGATTGTACAGATAAGAAACCGTATGGCTGCAGCACGTGACAGACAGAAAAGCTACGTAGATAAGCGACGGAAACCTTTGGAGTTTCAGGTCGGTGACAAAGTTTTACTAAAAGTCTCACCATGGAAAGGCGTGATTCGGTTTGGTAAAAGAGGAAAAATAAATCCGAGATATGTTGGACCATTTGGGATATTGGAAAGAATAGGTCCGGTGGCCTATCGATTAGCCCTACCTGATTCGCTAAGTGGAATCCATGATGTATTTCATGTCTCAAACTTGAAGAAGTGCTTAACTGACGAAACAATGGTAGTACCACTTGAGGAAGTGCAAGTAGATGAACAATTACGCTTCATTGAGGAACCAATCGAGGTGATGGATCGTGAGGTAAAGATGCTTACGCAAAGCAAGATACCCATAGTCAAAGTTCGTTGGAACTCGAGACGTGGACCGGAATTCACATGGGAACGTAAGGACCAGATGAAGCTTAAGTATCCTCAACTATTCGAAAAGACGATGCCAGCCGACAAAGGTATAGATTAAATTTCGGGACGAAATTTCTTTCAACATGGGGAGGATGTGACAACTCACCCGAAACTCACTCGATTACTTTGTGCCAATGCAGTAGACTAGTGATGGAACACACCATGTAACACAATTTTCGGGACGAAAATTCTTTCAACATGGGGATAATGTAGCATCCGGTACTTTTCCGTTACCAAACTCCGTTAGTTTCGTTTGGTCTTGCATACACTTGTCATGAGCATAATAGTTGTCTTTAAACGTTGGTGACTTAATAATAATTAACAATGATTAAACAGATAATAACTTAACTTATAATGTAATTATTAATGTAATTATTAAGTTGTGCTTATGTGCTTATGCAATTTAAATATTAAGTGTGAATTTTATCGCGTAACGTGGCAACGTGTTATATTTAATTTGAGTGTTTTGTGATTAATGGAAATTATGCATGATTATTATTGTTAGTTTATTATGTTTGTATTTTATAGTTAAAACTATTTAAAAAGTGTTTAAAAGATTAGTTTTTATAAAATATAAACAATAAGGGTTAAAAGGTAATTATTCTAAACATAATATTACCAAAAATCCAACCCTCATCCCCCCTAACCCTTGTTCGGCCGCGAACACCCATCCACACACACACCCCTTGCGAAATTCGACCAAGAACAAGCTATAACCATCGATTTTGATTAAGTTCCAAGCAATACAACACATTAGAAGCTTTAATTCTCACCCATTACACGATTGAAGCTTAAATTTTTATGAGTTTTTTATGGTTTTTGATGTTGGGCTGAAACCCTAGTTGAATGGGTGCTTGAATGTTGAATTCTTGATTGTTTGATGATTGTGTAAAGTTAGTTAGATTGTATGGATGATAGTTTACGTGGATTGTGCAAGAACGTGGTTTGGATGCGTAGTTCATAGCTTACTATTAATAGTAACTTTATTGCATGAACTTGGTGATTTGATGATGTTATGATGATAATGATGTTGTATGAATATTGGATAGTGATTGTTGTGCAAGAAAATCCATGAATTGATAGTGTAGTTCATACCTTGCTAAAAGTAGAAACTTTTGGATGTGAGATTGATGAATTAAGATGATTTGATGATGTTGAACATGTTTGAATGATAGTCATGAGCTTGAATAGGTATTGTGTTGGTGAATTCATGATTGGATTGAGTGGTAGATTGATTTTGGGATGTTACTTTCCCAAAAGGGAAACTTTATTCAAGAAGAAATCTAGATATGGTGATTTGAGCATGATTGTGATGTTAGGGTTGTAGTAGAATGATTATTGATGATGTTTTATGTGGTGGAATGTGTTAAATTAGATATATGGATGCTTGGTTGGTCATGTGGGAATTTGGTCTCTTAGTGGTGAAATATATATATTGATGGTTCACGTAGGGAGATTATAGGATAATGTTGGAATTGTTATAGATCATTGTTGGGTATGTTGGTTGGCATGAATCTTGTTGAACAATGTGATGATGATCGTCATACATGCGTGCGAATCTGAGGCCCCTACGTAGTAGGATTGGCAGGGTTTAGGGTGTGAAGTCGTGAGTGGCTTCACATGGCATGTCGTGCATGATTAGACTTTATGTATGATGTATTAGTTGTAATGTAATTATAATTGTGTTGAGCATGTTGACTACTTGAGATTCGCATAAGTTGTATGATAATCTAAGTTGTATGATGATCTTGGTAGAACAAGTGGTTGATGAAGTGACATATGTGAACAACTTGTATGATAACTGTTTATGATGAGTTGCTATGACAGATTTAATGACATTTCAACAATAATGTTACCAACGGGTCAAACGGGTCAACTAGGTCAAATGAGTCTTGTTTTTCTTAAACCTTTAGTCAATGTGTCTATTGAGCACTTAGGGTTGTTAATGATTCTGTGTACATGTACTCATGTACTCGTGTGATCTAGGTAACCTCTGAAGGTTGTCTTTCCTCTCTCTCAAGTTAAGCTTTTATATCGTTCATGTGCACCAGGTGAGTTCATGCCCCACTCTTTTATACAGTCTCTTTTGGGGGAGATAGCATACTCGTTACAAACGCTTTATTGATTATAAGTTGTGTATAGTGTAACATAGTGTGATATACCATAAAATTCCTCACACTTTCAGATCGTTATTAATGGTAAGTAGCAGGAAATATTGGGTAGTACTACTAGGTCTCACGAGCCCCAACTGTGCGACTCGAGGTCAAACGGGTGCAATTTTGTCCTAACATAAACATTGTCACGACCTGGTAAGTTGTGACGGGAGGCAACAAACGAAACACAGTCAGCTTCAATTGTAAAATCACTATGGTTATTACTTGTGAATTTAGACTAGCTATCTAATTCAATGCACTCTTATATTTTATACTGTTACAGTTATGTTTTACAAAAACTCTTGAACTCACCAACCATTGTGTTGACTCTTTTAGTATGCTATTCTCAGGTTGAAGTTACCATTGCCTAGGGGCACATTCAAGAGTTAGCATTGTAGATGTCAGCATTGTTGGAACCCTTTGTTGGTTTTTGGTTATTAAAACAATTATGTACTTGTTTTGCACAACAGTGGGCGCGTGTTTGCGTATTATTATACTGTGTTACATTATTTTTGGTTTTTCATGTTTACTAAACGCTTCCGCATTGTTTTAAAGTTAAACTCTGATTTTGGTTTGTTTGTTCATATAGAGTCGTTTTGAGTAACTAATGACTGATATCCTGGTATGTCACACGCCTCACTGTAAAACCCCGCACATAGATTTTGAGGGTGTGACACAACGTACATTATATCAGGTCTAGATGCAGTAAGATATATCAAAGATCCGATCATAGATATGTATAAAGTTTGGTCAACTGATTTTCCTTTTGAATCAAGTTCAATCATGGAATTTATGTCAGCTGGAGTTATGATGGATTGACAATCTTGCAATTTAAATTTCTTCAAGAGTTTATCAACGAATTTCTCTTGATTGATAAAAATTCCATCTGCAGATTGCTTCACTTGAAGACCAAGTAAAAATTTAATTTCTCCCTTAAAACTCATTTGAAAACAAGACTTCATGATTTCTTCAAATTCATTACACAACTTTGGACTTATAGAACCAAATATGATATCAACAACATACACTTGAACACATAAGAGATCATCAACATCCTTCTTAATAAACAAAGTGGATCGATTTTCCCTCGCATGTATCCATGTTGGATCAAATGTTGTGATAACGTTTCATACCAGATTCTAGGAGCTTGTTGTAGACCATACAAAGCTTTGTTAAGCTTGTACACACGATGAGGATATTCTGAATCTTCAAAACCTGGAGGTTGCTTGACATACACATCATCGGTGATTGGTCCATATAAGAAAGCACCTTTAACGTCCATTTGATACACCTTGAATTTCATGAATGATGCATAAGCCAGGAAGACACGAATTGATTCAAGTCTTACAACTGGAGAAAATACTTCATCATAATCTATTCCTTCTTCTTGGGTGTAACCTTGTGCAACGAGTCTTGCTTTATTGCGAACAACAATTCCCCGATCGTCTGTTTTGTTTCGGAACAACCATTTTGTGCCTATGGAATTTTCTCCTTCAGGTAAATCCACAAGCTTCCGCACTTCTTGTTTACGAAATTGCAATACCTCTTCTTGCATTATTCTTCGGTGACGTTTTTAGGAACAATTTGAGATAGAAAACACGAGTATAAGCAGAGACGTGCTTGTTCTGAATGACTTCTCACTGTTCTCTCATTCAATTGACCGATAATCTGAGATGTACGATGATTCTTGTGAAAACAAGATGTTGGAATCTCATTCACTTGAACAAGAACATCTAGATTAGATTGGTTCAAGTCAGAGAGCTAATGCAATAAGTTCGAAGAATGTGGATTGAAATTAGGAACTTGAGTCGGTGAGTTGATAAAGTAATCAAGATTATCTGTAACAACTATATCTTCAGAAATCGATGACGTTCCGGACTCAGGTTGTATAATTTCAAGACCATCATTAGGAATAGGTTGTGAAACATTGGTATTTTCAGACAAGGAATGTTCTTGAGCTTGTTGAGGTTAATCATAAGTTTTAGACTGAAATATAGGATCTTTCACAAAAGGGAAAAATGGATAATCTGGGCTTGAGTCATCCATATCATCAGAATCAGAATCATCGTTGAATGATCCGAGATCTCCTTCTTGTTTCTTCTTCTGACCTGTAGATTCAAACAAGTTCGAATTGAAAGAGTTTGACAAAGAATCTAAATCAAATAACCAAGCTGGACAATTTGCAACCGATGGAAAAGAGTTTTCAAGAAATTTAACGTTGAAAGTTTCAAGGATAACATTTGTCCTAGAGTTATAAACTCTAAAAGCTTTTGAAATCGAAGAATATCAAACGAAAAATCCTTCATCAGATTTTGCATCAAATTTTCCTAGCTGATCACTTGAATTTAAAATAAAAACTGGACAACCAAAAGATTTAAGAAAATCTATATTAGGTTTCCTGCCAAACATCAACTCATAAGGAGTTTTCTGTTTATCTTTCACGATCAATGAACGATTCTGCACAAAACATGAAGTGGATATGGCTTCATTCCAGAAAGTGATTGGAATTTTGGCATCTGCTAACATAGACCGTGCTGCTTCAATCAAAGTTCGATTTTTCCTTTCAGCAACTCTATTTTGTTGTGGAGTTCTAGGAGCACTGAACTGACAAGCAATACCTTTTTCTGCACAAAATCTATCAATATTAGCATTTTTAAATTCCGTTCCATTATCACTTCTAATTATTTTGACCTTTTGTTCTAATTGATTTTCTACTTTAATGATGAATTCTTTTAATAATTCAGCCTTTTCAGATTTAGCATGCAAAAAGAAAACCCAAAAAAATCTTGTAAAGTCATCAATGATAACTAAACAATAAGATTTCTTTCCAATACTTCGAACATTTGTTGGTCCGAATAGGTCCATGTGCAACATCTGGAGAGGTTTGGAATTTGAGTTTATCAGCTTGGGCTTATAAGACACTCTGTGTTGCTTTCCTTTTAAGCATGCTGAGCAGAGATCAGTTGTGGCAAACTTCTTTGTTGGAAGACCTACAACATGATTTCCTGATACAAGCTTGTTCATGTTCTTGAAATTGGAATACCCGAGACGTCTATGCCATAGCTGACTTTTTTCATTTGATGCTTGAGCAATTAGGCATGTTGTTTCTGTAGAAGGATCAACTTGAGACATATTTAATTTTATACATCTCGATCTCGAATAGCTTTAACAATTACCCATTCTTTGTTAATCTAAAACACTGGCTTCAAAATATAACAGAACGAATCATCAAAAAAAAAAACAGAATAAGATTTGTCACAAATTTGGGAAACACTTAAAAGATTAAAGTTCAACTGTGAACAGTAGTTGACTTTATCAAAGCTAATAATCCCATTGGACACCGTTCCTTCACCTGTAATCTTTCCACCTGCATGACCTCCAAATGCAACATGAGTACCATCTTTTAACTTAAATTCTTAAAGCAAGGCATGGTTGCCTGTCATATGCCATCTACACCCACTATCAACATACCATGTGTTAATAGGTCTTCTCGAGCGTACCTGCATTTCAAAAAGAATTAAGTTGAGTTATCAACCTAAGCCGAGACGGTTTTGGGCTTGCCAAATTTATCAATATACCAATTCCGTTTTTTACAACTTTTTGATTATCTTTGATTTGTTGTCCTTAAAACATTGTAACTTTTTTCAAGATCATCATCATGATATTTCAAATCATCAGACAAAAAATTTTGTTTACCATACTTCCCACCATTCATTCTCACAGATCGTGGAATGAATTTTCCTTGATTATACTGCTTTGGTTTTGCAGCATAAGTATCATCAGAATCATTTCTTTGAAAAGATCTCAAGCCTAAGGAAGGTTGTTTTGTCAATCTTTGAAAACCAACACTTTGATTTCTTTGAAATTATGGATTGACATATCCATTTCTTATTTGAGAATTTACATATCCATTCCTCGGCGAGTTCTTTCTGAAGTAGCAATTCTCAGTTTTGTGAGTTCTTTCATCATAATAGGTATAATATTTATTGAAATAACAATCAGCTGTTGAATGATTTTTCATATCACAAATGTGACAGTACCTGTTAAAGAAATATTCTTTAGTCTTATGATTCTGCATATCACATATATCACAGTACCTTTGTTGAAATTTAAACATCTATTGATTAACTTTTGATGTGGAGGCCACATTTGATCCTTGTTTTGACTTAGGAGTTGAAAAGTTAATCTGTTGTTTTTTATTTAAAAGTTTGTTCTTTTGAAATTTGGGTTTTGTCTTTTTCTCATTAACACCATTTCTTGACTCTTTAGATACAAATCTTTTATTGACAGCGGAAGACGTAGGACCTGAATCTGTTTTAGATCAAAGTTAGATTTGTTCTTTGAGTTAGATTTGATTTTTGGAATTTTGTTCATGTCAAAAGTACCCGCAGATACAAACTTTATTGGTTTAAACTGATTAGTTTCATTTGTTCTTTCAGTTTGATTGTTTTGAGAAGAGTAAGATTTAGCATTTTTCCTTCTTCTTCTTTGATTTCTTAATCTGGATGATTTCTGTTTACTTTGGGATTGAACATCTTCAGTAGACGACTCTTTTGCATTTTCTTTATCTTTTTTTTTCTTTTTGCCATTTAATGAAATCAGGATTGTTTAAGCCGTAGGAAAATGAATCTTCAGATGTTACTTCATCTAGTTTTGCTTTCTCTTTATTCTTTGAGTTTTGATTGTCATTCTTTACACTTATTTCTTCAATAACAAACTCTTTTGGAACAAAAATTTCTTAGCCTTTGGTCGTGGTTGATAAGGATCGAATCTGTGATGATTTCGTGATGCAATGATCAATTCAAACATAAAGTAATCAAACACATGCAATTACATCAAAAAAATTCATAGATTCATTGATAGCAAATGCACGGATACAATGTGTAGGGTTACAATTCGTTCAACTGATTCTAACAGTTTCTTATCTGTGGTTTCTAATCTGTGGTTTCTAATCTCGTCTAGTCTGGTCTACCCTGCACAAACATAAAATATCCTATATATACTATCAAGAACTAAGGAACTTATATTTACAAATAAGTCCCTATACTATGACAAAAAAACATACAAAGAAAAAATGTTAATCTTCTAAGAGTCTAACAACATCAGGGAAATCGCATACTACCGGCACGCCTGACAGCTGAGGCACGATAGCATCCATATCCTTCACATAGGCCAAGTAAGCACCACCCCCTCATCTCATAAACTTCTCTCCCGTGATCATCGAGATTATCGCGGTGTAATGAACTCCTTGTCTCCATGTACCGTAACCAAACTGCCATTGGGCGCAGTCAGACAAATCGACTTCTTTTAGCACATGATGCTCGCTTCGTAGGCCGCCAACCAATACATCCCTAACACCACATCAAAACCTCCTAGGGCCATCACATACAATCTAGTAGGAAACTTACGACCGTCCAACTCTACGAGGCAATTATCTATCACGTCAGTCACTTTGGTAGACTTTCCTATTGCTGTCTCTACATAGAAGGGCACGTCTATCTTCTTATTCTTACCATGCATTTCATGAAAAAAGGTAGCAGATACAAAACTTCTACTAGCACCCGAATCAAAGAGCATAGAAGCATACAATTGGTTTACCAAAAACATACCTGAAACTACTTCAGGGTCCACTCTGGCTTCTTCCCGGGTCATGTTGAATGCCCTTGCCTTGGCTTTGGTGCTCTCACTCCTCCCTTTCTCACCCATAGTCTGTGTCCCTAAGCTCCCTGCTCCACCCTTCTTGCAATCTCTGCCCGAGTGGCCTACCTCCCCACATTGATAACATCGCGGTACCCTGCACTCTTTAGCATATTGGCCTTCGCCTCCACACTTAAAACACCGATTCTTCCCCACTCTAAACTTACCCATGTGAACCTTCCCACACTTCTTACATTCCCTCCTGTTATTCCCCTTACTCAATCCTGAGCGGTAATCGTCAATCCTCATCTTCAATTCCCCAATCCCATAGTGGTCACCCCTGAATCTCTTCCCATTATCGTTCTTGTTCCAACTCTTCTCAACATTCCTTGGAATTGGCACCGGATCCCTCTCATCATACAACCACCCAGCCAATTCTACTGCAGACCTAAAACTGCTCAGTCAAGTAGCTATCATGTTCCTCCTGATATCCACGGCAGACCGTGCATGTACCTCTTAATCTTCTTGGACTCTGGGGTTACTAGATCCGGCACAAGTCTTGCAAGCTCATTGAACTTGGAGGTATACTCTTGATGAGTCATGTTTTCAGCCTCCAAATACAAGAATTCCTTCTCAATTTTGTCCAACTCCTGATGTGGACAATACTCCTCCAGTACTAGTTCTTTCAAATCTGCCCACTTCATCCTTGTAACAGACCATTTCCCCTCGGCTTGGACAATGTTGTCCCACCAGCATAATGCCGAGTCAACAAAGGAATGGGAGGCAAACTTCACCTTTTGATCCTCCAAGCACTTACTGATGTCTAGGACTGCCTCCATCTCTCGAACCCAATGATGAGCAGCAGTAGCATTGCTGTTACCGTCAAAGGTTGGGGGTTTACACCTCTGAAATGCCCCATAGGTGCACCCCTTTACGGTCCCCTTCTCCTTCTCGCTGTCATCATCATGAATTACCACCTTGGGACTAGATGGCTCTTCATCAGCTTTCTCCTTCTCCCTTGCTTCCTTGGTCTTTTCACCATCCTTTACAGCCCTCAACACCTCGATCACCACTGAAGGTAACACGTTTTGCATGACGTTGTAGACTTCGTCAGCAATAGCTTCCTTTACCGTAGACTTGAGGGTGGCTAATCCTTCACCTTCTCTGTGGCTATGAAGATCCGTGTCCTCAAGAATCGTCTCAGGAGCCTTAGCCTTGCTTCGAGTGACACGTGGCCCAGTAGTACACCTGCCACGAGCACCGCCTTGGGTTGCCTTCCTAGATTTCCTACCCGCCATAAGATCTACCTCCTATAAGATTCAAACACTAACAAGGTCATTCAAGGTAATAGCTTAGATTATGTCAAGTATAGTAAGTCCTTAATTACAGTGGCCAGTTGTAATTAGCCACTTACTTTACTCTTCATCCCCCAAGCCTTCTCTATCCAAACTACATCAGTGTCCAAATCTACTTAGCACATAAATCAAATAGCACACGCATGTAGTACCAATTAACTTATGAAAAATTACCTGATGGCACGTAGCTACTTGGGATGGCATTCCTTCATTAGGTCCCATCTTTAGTTTAAGTTTAGGTTTTGTAAAAGAATTTACCTAATTCTCTTAAACCTGGCTCTGATACCAACTTGTAAGGCCCGGTTCCCGAAAACCCCACAGTTGGTCATTCATAGAACTTTTTATAATAAACATATTCAGATTCATCAAAACAAGAGAACTTTGCAGCGGAATAATTTGATAAAAACCATAACATTCATTATCCATTACTTTTGCCAAGAAATACATTGTTATTGCATGTTACAAAAGGAACATCTAGTTGCATTTCAAAACAAAAATAACTTTTCAGCGTGTCATGGATGCCAGTCTTTATTTGCTAGGTAGCTTTAATCTTGCGCCATTCGTAGCAACTCCATTACCTGCCAACTGATATGCATATTAAAAGTCAGCGTTGCTGAATGAGTTCTACTGCAATAATATAGAAAATATACTGTTGTAAACTTCACTTTGTGATCATTCATCAATATACATAATAAATCATTAAGAAATTCATTATCTTTCTTTCTTTCATTATCTTTTCTCTTTCATTAACTAGGATTGCACAAAGCAAGAGCCTACGTTGTTGGTTGGCAACAGATGCCGAACCCCTGTCGACAAACGTTTATCATGGTAACTAACCCATCGACAGTTGACACACACTGCTAGGCACGAAGCCTGCTCATGAATACGGGTCCCATTCATCATACATTGGTCAATCACAAGGATTAGACCCCAGATGTGCATCCTCATGGGCTATACAGCCGCACATTAGTTGAACTAATGACAACAAGGCCGTGCACCTCCATTCATTATGCTTGCAAGGCTTTTCATTCATCATAAGGGACCGAGGGTAACATTCATTATGTTACACTATCTCTTTTATTTTCTTGTGTCCACTTGGTTAGAAATAATACTTGAAAATATTCATTGTTTTTAATAATCACATACCATGAAACATAATAAGTATCATCCATAACCGCAGGCCATAAGAAGAGAAATAAACATAAGAAACATTAAACAAGCATAATCTTTCCTTATTCATCAATACTTAACACATGGATTCTAATCCCAAAATTTTTGAATAATTCTAAGTCCCCAAAGAAATACAGATGGAACAAGTGACAATGAACTGTAGCTAATGTGGGTGAAAGTCTTAAGAAAATATCCTAAGTGTCCAAGAAATGCTGGTAGAACAAATGCGGATGAGTATAAACAAATGCGGATGAACACTTGGCAAATGCGAATGAACACTAGGCAAATGCGGATGAAGACTTAGCAAATGCGGATGAAGACTTAGCAAATGCGGTTGAAGACTTAGCAAATGCGGGTGAAGACTTAGCAAATGCTGATGAACACTTAGCAAATGCGGATGAAGACTTAGCAAATGCTGGTGAACAAAAGACTTAACTATTAAATGCGGATGAACACAAAAACTAACCTGCAATGCAGCTTATGCCATTACCAGTACCCGATCATCATTCTTACATGAACATAGCTTAGATCTATCGGTCTAACACTTAGAACATCATAAACATTAAACGATCATCAAGAGAATCACATAACATGGCTATATCATCGTAAACAACCATACCATACATGGAAAACCATAATTTGCTTCAAAAACATCAGTTCAATATGCATACCAGCCCTAAATCAGTAGAAAACATTCAAAAGAGGGGATCTAAAACTCACCTCTACTGCTTTCGAGTAAAACTCCTCCAAACCCGAGCGCAACCTGGAGTTCTAACACCTAAACACACGAAAACACATAACCAAACACATAGAAACACTTAAGAATCGGTCCAGAAGCTGCAAACTCAACTGAAACCGAGAAGAACACCATAAAATCTTACCTTTGAAGAATTTCTCTCACTAAAACCAGGTGAAACTTCTGCTTCTTGCTTTGGCCGAGACTTTCTTGCATGAGAGAGAGAAGCATAGGCGGCCTTAACACCTTTTTGAACCCATTATGGGCAAGTTTGGCCCTTGCCTGCTTTTAACCCCTTGTTTTACAATAATTGTCTTTTTCTCCCTTGCTTTCTTTTCTTTTCTTCATGCTGAAATTTTCCGGGTTGATTGGATCAAAATGGATCGATCTGTGATGACATTGTGATGCAATTAAATCAAAACAAACACAAGTAATCAAATCAATGCAAACATATCAGAAAAATTCATAGGTTTTCATTGATAGAAAGCATAGAAATACAAGTGTAAGAAAACAGTTATTACAATTCGTTCAAACTGATCTAAGTCTAGAGTCTAGTGCTTAAGTCTCTAGTCTTTCTTATCTACACAATACATACTATGCTATTTATACTATCGAAGAAAACAAAAGGGAACATATATTTACGAATAAGTCACTAAACTATGACAAAACTATTAATAAAGACAATAAAGACTAAATGTTAATCTTCGAGAGGCTTCTACAATACTCCCCCAAAGAGTGACATTGTCTTCAGTCTTTAAAATCATCAATCTTCTGTCTTCTGTCTTCAAAATTCTTTTGTCTTCAGTCTTCTTCAATCTTCAATCTTTAATCTTCAGTCTTTTGTCTTCTCTCTTTTGTCTTCATGCATCAAAGAAGTCTTCTGGTTCTTCTTTAATCTTGAAAATCGGCTTCTCTTTGTACATTTCTTGCTCTCTCAAGGCTTTAGCAATGGCAAACTTGAACTTGCTCACTAAAATTCCTTGCTTCGATTTCAATTCATTCGTCTTGATTTCCATTTGATTCATCACCTCCAATGTTTCTTTAGATAAACCTGCGATAACAATATTAGCATAAAATTCAATTGGCTTTGGATACTCTTTGGAATGAATTTCCAACACTCCTTTACTCGAGATCCTCATGAATTCTATTTCCTTGATATCCTTTTTAACTATATTTGCATAAGCTAATGCTTTTCTTAGAGATATTCTCTCCATAGCAACATTCATAACTTTGATAATTGACAAGAAATACTTTTTGTCATTTTCTGCAACTTCTGGTACAACTCTTTCAAACTTCTGGATAGACAAAAATGAGATGTAGCTAGGATGTAAGAGTTTCAATTCAAATACACCAAACAATTAAATCATGTCACGATCCCAATCGTCTAGATCTCGAACTAACTTTAACTCATACATATCAGCGTTTTAGAACCATCTGAAAATTGGTTTCGACTTTTGAGTTCCATCAATAACTTTCAAGCCAGGATTAGTTACCTTCTCAAAGTATTGATCGCTAAAAGCATCCAAAAATTTTTCTTCTCCAACATCTTTATCACCATCTTTTCTTTTCTTTTTCAATGACTGAAAATATTCTTTATCTTCTTGGTCACATCTCGTTTGCAAAAATGAACTTATTCTGCTTATACCTCTGTTCAATAACTATACAAAATTTTCTTCTCGACTAGCTCTAGTTGGATTGATTAAAGGCAGTTTATTCAACTCCTTCAAATCTTGAACAGGTAGCTTTATGATACTCGAGAAAAAATGATATACATCACAAATTGTATTAACTCTTTTTATAAAAAATGCATCAAATACCTCGTCGTATTTCCATGCCACAATCTTTACTTCCTTGGTCGTGTCAGGAACAATCATTGCATTAAGCAACTCTGAGATTGATTGTCCTTTTTGTAACACATTACAAACCAAATCACCTGCCGTTCGAGCTTTATTCCATAATTGCTTCTGTTCAATTGAAACTTGATATGCTTGTCTCTTAGTTTCAGGAAACATTTTCATTAGCTCTTTCCTTTTCTCATACACACTACTCTTCATCGCCATGGATTTAATCATCTTGAAGTTTTAAAATCCTCGTTCTCTTTGTTATCTCTAAATATTGTGGATTTTCCATGTCAAGCACAATCATTTTATTTGTTTGCTTCTCCGTTGCTTGAAAACTTCTCACCAAATTTCTTAAAGAGTCTGCTTGTAATCTATTAAGCTTCTTCCTTGGATAATTTCTTGATTATAGCCATATTCTTAAAGCAGTTACATTCATGTCATCAGGATTAGGATGATGTAACTCAGATGTTAAAAGTTCCTCAATATTTAAGCTCTGTTGAAGAGGATTCCACTCTCCATGCTCTACAATTATCTCGTCAGGATCAATAGGAACAAAGATTTAGCAGTAATACACTTCTCAAACTCTTCATTAATTTAAGATATTGTTAATCCATCAAGAAATACTCGATTATACTTCATCTTGATCAAATAGTTATACATGTCTTCAATGTCTACAGGTACATCTTCTTGTATTGTCTCAATTAGTGAAAAATATTCATCAACATCAGCTTCAACTAAATCTTCATCTTCTAAAACCTCATCATACCAGTCATCACCAAACTCAACTTCTAGATCATCAAGAGCTCCTATGGTCATTTGAATATTTGACTCTTCTTCATCTTTACTTGCAGGTTCATCAACAATCTTTTGCACTTTTGTTGATGATTCAGGTAAAATTGAAACATCTATATCATCAATTTTCATTTTACCTTTAAATATTTCAGCTATCTTTTCAACATCTATTGGAGAGATTTCAGAAATAATCATAAGTTATGGAGACGAAGACTTTTGACTTTCTTTTATTCTATTTATTTCTTCTTTTAAAGCTTCATTTTCTTCTTTCAACTTATTGAATTTTTCTTCCATCAGATTATAATCTTTCATCATAACTTCAAAAGTTTTTACATTATCTTCTTTATTTTTCTCAAGATCAGTAATTACTCCATCTTTCTTTTGAAGATCTTCTTTCAACTTCTCATTTTCTTCTTTTAATTCCTCAATAAGCCTCAATTGCTTAGAGTTTTCTTCTTTCAACTCTTCAATAATCTGCTAAAAATTTGTTTCTTCAGCCATATGAGTATCTTGTTGAGGCAAGCTTACAAAATCATTGTGTATCTCAGCTTCAAATACTTCAAAATCTTGAACATTCTCATTGAATTCAACTTGTTCTTCAGTTTCAACAATTTCTTCAATCATTCCCATAATCTCCTCAATATTTTGACTTTCTTCAACAACATCTTTAGCTTGATCTACTTCATTAACATCTTCATGACTTTTTTCAATAACTTCTTCATTAACTTCTTCAGTTTCTTGATCAGCTTCATGTACTTCTTCATGAACTACTTCCATGTCATTATGATCATTACCACCTTCATTGTTATCATCATCATTAGAAGAAGAACTTGAACTTTCATCATCATCATTCTCATCATCATCACCTTCATCTTCACCATCATCAGATTGTTCTTGAGGTATTTCTTTAATAAGATCATTTGGATCAATTGGTTCTTCCTCAATCAAATGAAAGTGATCTATAGTAATATCCACCTCATCATTTGCAACATTTCTCATGTATTCAAAAATAGGTACATTTTGCACACTTGTGATCATAGCAAGTCTTTTGTAAGATATCTCTGGCATATGTTCCAGTATCATTGTTTCTCCACTAAAACCATGAACATGAATATCTGGATGCTCTTCATTGATTATCATTTGTAAGAATCTAGGATACATCAAGTACTTATTCCTGATTCCTTTCTCCAGATTAAAAATAAAACCATTAAGAATCCATTTTGACATGTTAAACCTTCTGTTAGTTGCAAGAGCTACAATAGTAGATGCTATGTCAACTGGAAATGAATTCCATTCTGCACCTTTTTTTGACATGCAATGCTGGAATATATAACATAATAGCTTCCAATGGTTGTAAACTCGTGCTCTGAAAAATTGTTTCTTGGGGAAATTGTTTGGGTGACCCATAGCCATGAATGTTTCTCTACATTCATTAAAAGATAATTCAGCTAAGTCTTCTGGGTCATTGTGTCCCAATCTCAATGCTTCTCTAATTGAATCTTCAGAAACTTCAATCATTCTAACATTTGTTATAAATCCCTTTACAACTTTTCTACCATCATCATTGATTTCAACTGTGGCTGTGTTCCAAAATTTCTTTATCAATCGTGCATATATGACAGGTTGATAGAACATAGCATATACATACTTAGTTCTCAACAAGAATCTTATCATCTCTTCATAGCTAACAGCACCTTGTACTTCTTCATTTAATAATGTTGCCACATTATGCTTTGGCTCAAACTTTAACTCATCCATCTGCAAAAATGAAACAAGAAATTTAGACACTTTGAATTTTAACACTTAAAATCAATGAATATTTATTGAAATTTAAAGAATTAGTATGTTTTAAAGATTTTAATCTAACTTGCACTTAAAAAAAATTTTCTAAGTGTTTAAATGATATGTCAAGAACAAACTACATTCAAGTTAGTATGTAGATGATACAAAACATGTAGATGATACAAAACACATCAATTCAGTAAATTCTTCTCAAAAACATATTATAACATGAATTTATGATCAATTTTTCATTTTTATTAAAAATTCAAACATTGACTATTCATCTTCAACGGTTCAACTTATGAAGTATTCATCAGGAACAATTTTGATGAAAATCTTATTTGAATGTATCAATATGATCGAAATCAAGTTTATATCAACAATCAATCATCAATTTCAGTTCTTAATTCCATTTTGTTCACAAATTTCAAAGATTTCAGTCCACTAACGTTCATACGCCCGTATAGCATTGAAACGCTCAATCAAAATCAAACTTTAAACTTGAAATTTGTATGAATTTGTTCAAGTACTTACGTTTAGAATTAGAAATAAACACTATCGAACGCAAGTTTAGAACATAAATCAACCAGAATCAGAGAATCAATGGTAATCGAGAGTCGGGTGTGAGAGTTCAGGGGTTTTTGACTGAATGAATTGACTGAAATCACAAAGTGTTGTATTTATACTAAGTGAAATTTTTAGGCTCATGAGCACTGTTTGTGTGCATGGAGTTGATTTTTACACCAAGTATTTAGTCGCATGAGCACTGTTTGTGCGCATGAGGTTAGGCACATGAGCACTGTTCAGACGCATAAGAACTGTTTAGGCACTTTTGCACTGTTCAGGCGCATGGGTCTAGTTGAAACGCCCAACACTTGGTAATTTTTCACTTGATATGCCCAATTCTTGAAAGTCTAGTACTGTGCATGCGCATGACTATGGATGAAACGCCCAACACTTAACCACAAATTTTAGACTTATGACAACTGTTTAGGCGCATGAGGATGTCTGAAACGCCCAACACTCGTACAAATTCTGAAAAATCATCATGCTCCTACTTTTGGACTTTTTAACACTGTTTAGGCGCATGATATTGCTTTCATGAGTCTAACTTGTAATTTTCAAATCTTCCACCTGAACACTGTTTAAACGCATTAGTACTGTTCATATACTAATTTTTTAAACAATTTGTCAAATTTTGACTTTCACCCAAAATTTACATAATTGACCCTCAATTTTGAACTTTTGACATTTCAAACTTTTATTTTTATTTTCGATCATTTTATTTTTGTTTTAAATTTTTAAAAAAATTTCCCGTCATTTTAGTCCTTAATTTTAACAAAAAGAGTCTCATATTAAAATGTTGCAAGACGCTTTTCAACTTTAAAATGATTTCTTTAGGTTCATTTTTACATTTATCAAACACACACATGCTTGAACTTTTTAGCTTCATCCTTTCCATTCAAAACACTAAATTTTGATTTTTCATATCTTGAAATTTGAATTATTTTCTCTTAGACACTTTTACTTTTTACTCTTTTTACTCCTCCTAAACTTTTAAGTTTAACAAAACTTAGAAGTTTCTTGAATTTGTCATATGAAGATCATACTAATCATTGTTAATATGCCTGCACACAGAAAACATGTAAAAATCAAAATTAAAGCAGAACAAAAATCTAATATTTACAATTGAATCAATGTCTGTAGTGAGATCATATCAGTTAAGATCAGCATATTGAAATAAAAAAATGATGGATAGTCATAGACAGTGAATAAACCCTGATCAAGTGTGTTCCAGGTCAGCATTTCTGCAGTAAAAGAGACACGAGATCTAAGAACAGAAAATGAGTGCATTTAGCAAGATATTCAGCATACTTACTTTTTCAATTCTTGGATTGATTAAGGTACAATTAGATATGACATTATGCAGTCACACTTAGACTTAGAGAGGTTAATTCTCATAAAGATATGCAAGAAATCACTGTTCTCAACTTGTTAACCTGACATATAGTATAACCAGATCTCATTTGGTGTTTGTGCACATTGGCATCTTGTTGCATCAGTGAGAATATCCAGGTCTGTAATCACTTACAACAAAGGAAATCTCAACACTTCAGGTCTATGATGACTCATAACAGAGAAGTGTTAGATGCTTTAAATAATTAGAGCTCATGGTTATTCATATCACCACCAGGTGTAAGATTATGTCTTAACAAGCAATCAATTTGAGAAATCAACACTACTCATTAGTACTAATATAGACAGACATGAATGCATGAGTGATTTAGTTTAATCACAAGAATTTACTTTTTTAATCTAATTGCATGAACTTACTTGCACATCATATCTGATCACGTCAGACTTTGTTATCGAGTGAAGTATGCATCTGATCATACTAAAGTATCTATAATTTCTCATATATTGCAATGACAGATTCATCCTAAATAATGAATTAACAAAGAAAAACTCTATTTTTTGTAGTTTTTGTTTTATATTTTTATCTTTTGATTTTTCAATTTTCTATTTTTGTATTTGGTTTCGCTTTTTCTAAGAAACATGCACACACAAAATACAATCAGGCAATTAACTTTGACAGTTTCTCTTGCTGTGTCCCATTCAGGTAAGGGAGGGTTCTGATCATATTTAGACTCAATTAACTGAAATACTCAAAAACTAGTTTTTACACATGATTAATAAGACCAATTGATCCTACCAAATACTCAAACCTTCCTAGTAAAAAGGCTTTTGTAAATAGGTCCGCCAACTGTTTTTCAGTTGCAATTTGGATTAAATAGATTAAACCTTTTTTAGAGTTATCTCTGAGAAAATGATATCGAATCTTGATATGTTTTGTTTTTGAATGTTGGACAGGATTACTTATAATGAACATAGCAGCAGTGTTATCAACATAAATTAGAGTTTTAAGAAAATTGAACCTGTAATCTAGCAGTTGGTTTAATAACTAAAGGATTTGAGAACATCCTGCTGAAGCAGCTATGTACTCAGCTTCTGCGGTTGAAACGGAGACATTTGTTTGTTTCTTACGTTGCCATGAGACTAATCTGGGTCCTAAAATCTAACAACCACCCATAGTTGATTTTCTATCTTGACAACATCCTCCATAATCACTATCCGTGTATCCATGTAGCTCAAAGTTACCTTCATAAGGATACCATAGCCCTAAAGCTGGTTTACCTTTGAGATACCTGAATATTCATTTTACAGCAATTAAGTGGGATTCCTTCGGGTCTGATTGATACCTGGAACAAACACAAACAGCATACATTATGTCAGGTCTAGATGCAGTAAGATACATCAATGAATGAATCATATATCTGTATAAAGTTTGGTCTATAAATTTTCCTTTCGAATCAGGCTCAATGTTGGTGTTTACGTTAGCTGGAGTTCTAACTGATTGACAATCTTGCAGTTTAAATTTCTTAAAGAGTTTGTCAATGAACTTCTCTTGATTAATGAAGATTCCATCTACAGATTGCTTGACTTGAAGTCCAAGAAAGAAATTTATTTCTCCCATAGAACTCATTTGAAATCGAGACTTCATGATTTCTTCGAATTCATTGCATAATTTTGGACTTGTAGAACCAAATATGATATCATCGACATACACTTATACACATAGGAGATCATCAGCATCCTTCTTTATGAACAAGTTGGATCGATTTTCCCTCGTGTGTATCCATGTTAGATTAAGTGTTGTGATAATGTTTCATACCAGATTCTAGGGGCTTGATGTAAACCATACAAAGCTTTGCTAAGCTTGTACACATGATGTGGAAATTACGAATCTTCAAAACCTGGAGGTTTCTTTACATACACATCATCGGTGATCGGTCCATACAAGAAAGCTCCTTTAACATCCATTTGGAACACCTTGAATTTCATGAATAATGCATAAGCCAGGAAGACACAAATTGATTCAAGTCTTGCAACTGGAGCAAATACTTCATCATAATCTATTCCTTCCTCTTGGGTGTATCCTTATGCAACGAGTCTCACTTTATTTCTAATAATTATACCTCGATCATCTGTTTTGTTTCTAAATAACCATCTTGTGCCTATGGCATTTCCTCCTTCAGTAAATCCACAAGATCCACACTTCTTGTTTGCGGAATTACAATAATTCTTCTTGCATAGCCTCAATCCAACTATTGTCCTTTAACGCTTTGGTAATGGTTTTAGGAACAATTTGAGAAAGAAAACATGAGTATAAGCAAAGATTTGCTTGTTCTGATTTACTTCTCAATCTTCTCTCATTCAATGGACCAATAATCTGAGAAGTTGGATGGTTCTTGTGAATACGAGATGTTGGAATCTCATTCCCTTGAACATGAACATCTAGATTGGTTTGGTTCAAGTAAGAAAGCTGATGCAATAGGTTCGAAGAATATGGATTGAAATTGGGAACTTGAGTCGGTGAGTTGATGAAGTAATCAAGATTACTGGTATCAACTGCATCACCAGAAATAGATGACGTTCCAGACTCAGGTTGTATAATTTCTATACCATCATTAGGAATAGGTTGTGAAACATCTTGATCTTCTGAAACTGAGTGATCTTCCTCTTGATGAGATTGATCATTATTATTAAACTGAATTATTGAGCTTTGACAAAAGAAAAAAATGGATAATCTGGGCTTGAGTCATCCATATCATCAGAAAATGAATCATCACTAAAAGAGCCGAGATCTCCTTGAAGTTTCTTCTCACCTGTAGAATCAAACAAGTTAGATTGATTAAACATGTTAGATTGAAAAGAGTTTGACAATGAATCTAAATCAAATAACCAAGCTGGACCATTTGAAACTGATGGAAAAGAATTTTCAAGGAATTTAACATTGAATGTTTCAAGTATAACATTTGTCCTAGAGTTATAAACTCGATAGGCTTTTGAAACAGATGAATATCTAACGAAAAATCCTTTATCAAATTTTGAATCAAATTTTTTCTAGATGATCACTTGAATTTAAAATCAAAACTGGATAACCAAAAGATTTAAGAAAATCTATGTTTGGTTTCCTGCCAAACATCAACTCATAAGGAGTTTTCAGTTTGTCTTTCACAATTAAAGTACGATTCTGTACAAAACACGCAGTAGATATGGCTTCATCCTAGAAAGTGATAGGAATTTTCGCATCTGCTAACATGGATCGTGCAGCCTCAATCAAAGTTCTATTCTTCCTTTCAGCAACTCCATTTTGTAGTGCAGTTCTGGGAGCACTGAACTGATGAGCAATTCCTTTTTCTGCACAAAACATGTCAATATTAGCATTTTTAAATTCCGTTCCATTATCACTTCTTATTATTTTTACTTTTTGTTCTAATTGATTTTCAACTTTTGTGATGAATTCTTTTAATAACTCTTTTAATAACTCAGCCGTTTCAGATTTAGTATTCAGAAAGAAAACATATGAAAATCTTGTAAAGTCATCAATGATAACTAAACAATAAGATTTTCTTCCAATACTCTTCATGTTTGTTGGTCCGAAAAGGTCCATATGTAGCATCTAGAGAGGTTTGGAATTTGAGTTTATTTGCTTGGGCTTATAAGACGCTCTGTGTTGCTTCTGTGACATCCGGTAATTTTCCGTTACCAAACTCCGTTTGTTCCGTTAAGTCTTGCATACACGTGTCGGGAGCACACACTAGTTGTCGTTGAACGTTGGTGACTTAACAATAATCAGTAATGTAAAATTTATGATAATTAAGTTAACAATGTGATTATTAAGTTATGCTTATGTGATTTAAATGTTAACTGTAATTTTATCGCGTAACGTGAAAACGTGCATATTTATTTCGTGTGTTTTGTGATAATGGGAATTATGCATGATTGTTATTAGTGATTAATAATAATTGTGTTAGTAGTTAAAAACTATTTAAAACTATTCAAAAAGCCTAATTTTTATAAAATACAAATTATAAGGGTTAAAAGGGTAAATATGATTAATTAAGTTACAAATCAAAACAAACCCTAATCCCCTAACCCATTCGGCCGCGACTTGCATCCCCTCACCCTCACCATCACGAATTCAGCCAAGAACAAGCATTCACATTCGAATTTGGATCGATTTCAAGGCATACAACAAGTTAGAACCTTCAATTGCAAACTATTACACATCTAAAGGTTAGATTTTTGTATGATTTGATGATTGTTCATGATTGGCCGAAAGTTCCATGCGAATTCTGCAATTGATGGTCGATTGATGCTTGTTTGTTGTTGTTAATGTGTTACTAGATAGATTACATGTTAATTAACGTCAAGTATGCAATAAAGGTTGGATTTTTACAAGTTTTTATGGAAATTACATTAGGGCCGAAACCCTAATTCGAAACTTGCAATTGGGGATCGATTTGTTGATGTTGGTTAGTGTTATTATGTTAGTTGGATTGTATATATGCTAGTTAACGTCGATTATGCAAGAAAGCTATGATTTTGATACATTGTTCATAGGTTACTAATAATAGTAACTTTATTTTGCATGAATTGATGATTGGTTGATGTATGAATGTTATGGATGTGTTTGTAATGATGTTTAGATGCTAGATGGTTGATATGAATGTTAGGAATTCAAGAATGCATGTTGTAGTTCATACATTGCTAAAAATAGTAACTTTTGGGTATGAAAGTTGATGAATCATGATGATTAGGTGTTGTTGATCATGTTTAGATGTTGTCATGGACTTGAATTGGTATATAATTGATGAATTCATGAATGTAGTGTGAGTTTGATGAAGTTGGGATGAACCTTCCCAAAAGGGAAACTTTAATTGTGCAAATCCTTGAATTGGATGATTGAGCATGTTTGGGATATTAGGATCATGCTAGTGTGTTCATGGATGGTTTCTAAGGTGATTAAATGTGTTGTTTAGGTTATATGAATGGTGGTTT
This sequence comes from Flaveria sonorensis, assembly GCA_025506505.1. Lineage (NCBI taxonomy): Eukaryota > Viridiplantae > Streptophyta > Magnoliopsida > Asterales > Asteraceae > Flaveria > Flaveria sonorensis. The sequence continues at coordinate 45,708,339 of CM046435.1, forward strand.
GGTTTGTTACCTGTTTTGGCCTGTTGTGATTCGCATGACTTGTATGATAATTAGTTGTATGATGATCTAGGTAGTACATGTGGTTAATGATGTGCTATATGTAATCAAGTTGTATGTTGATCATGTATGACATACTGTTGTGTTAGTATTAACGAATTATCACCTATAATGTCACCAACGGGTCAAACGGGTCAACTGGGTCAAATGCGTCTTGTCTTTCTAAAAACCTTGAGTTCCTTGGTTTGTAGAGCACTTAGGGTTTCATATTGATTCTGTGTACACGTACTTATGTACTCTTGTGTTCTAGGTGACCTTTGAAGGTTGTCTTTCCCTCTTTCTTTCAAGTTAAGCTCTAGGTTAATTCTTGCGCGCATCAGGTGAGTTCTTGCCCCACTTATTTTACATAATCTCTTTTGGGGGAGATAGCATACTGTTGATCACAAACGCTTTTATATATAAGTGTGTATAATATTGATATAGTGTTGTTTACCATGGAAAGTCCTCACACTTTCGGATTGTTAATATTGAATAGCGGGGAAATTTTGGGTAGTACTACTGGGTCTGACGAGCCCCACCTGTGCGACTCGAGGTCAAACGGGTGCAATTTTGTCCCAACACATATTCGTCACGACACGGTAAGTCGTGACGGGAGGCAACAAATGTAACACAAGCTTCGATCGCGAAATCACTATGATTAATATTTTTATGTTAATAGACTAGCTATCTATTGCAATACACTACTTATGCTCTGGAAACTGTTGATTGGTTTATATTTTAACGCAAACTCTTGAACTCACCAACCATGTGTTGACTTGTTTAGTATGCTATTCTCAGGTTAAGGTTGCCAGTTGCCTAGGAGCACGCACACCAACATCGTTGAGTTGTCTACATTGTTTGTTTACACATTTGGGTTTATTTTCCTATTAAACATTTGTGTTTGGGGCGCGTATGTTTTGCGCATTCTCTTTACATACTACTTGTTTTGGGTTTTCTAGTTTTAAAAACGCTTCCGCAGTATTTTAAACGTTAACTCTGGTTTTGTTTATTTATCATATAGAGTCGTTCTTGGTAACTAATTACTGAGATCCTGGTATGTCACGCGCCTCGCGGTAAAACCCCGCTCGCGGATTTTGAGGGTGTGACAGATTGGTATCAGAGCCATTGGTTATAGGGAACTAGGTTGCATACACACACTAGACTATAACCGCACAGTTGTTAGTTACTCATCATTTTCTCTCCTTACTGTATACTCATTGGCATACGCAACACGTACTTCGCAGCATGGCATCGTCGTCCAGAATTTAGGCAAGAGACCTGCACGATCTGATTCACCTCCTACTTCTCCCGTACCGGATAGGGGATTTAACTGGCCTCGACATCCTTATCCTCCTAGCGAGATAGACTGGGATCAGCCTTTCATACCTCCTGAGCTCGATCCTCCGCGTAACTGGGATTTTACCCCACTTACATAAACCGTATGGCTTATAGAGAACGCGTACCACCAGTAGCACCTACACGACCTAGGACTAGGTCATCAACCGCCTCTACTTTGCCTACACTTCCTACTTGAGCATTCCTCTGGAGCAGGCATTTGCAGCCCTAGTAGCCACACTGGACACAGAGCGACAGCGGATTAGAGGACTCACTGATGAGAACTCTGCATTACGATCTGAGATGCGTCAGCTGCGTTACCAGGTAGATACGCTTCAGGAGCGACTTTCGATGGCCATTGGTGGACATCATACGCTGGCAGGCAACGTGGTAGCACTTAGTGAGCGTATGGACGCACAAGATCACCATAACATAGTGGTTGATGATAGGTTTGCTGATTTGGAGGCACAGCTAGCAGCACTCCAGATTGCTGAAGCCCCTGCACCTTTGGTGGAACCTGATGAGGAAGACCCAGAAGAAGAACCCGAGGAAGCCCCCGAAGAAGAACCAGTAGAGATGGATGAGGACAGTGACGGATCTGACGTACTGGACTGATCTACCTTTTAAATGACTTAGACTATGTAGTGTTTCTTTTCTTTGAAACCTATGTGGGAAGGGTTGTTTCCCACCCAACTGACAAACTTAAATTTTGACATTGATGGAATATTTTGTGACTCAATTGCAAATTATTTATCTTTGATTATTATTTCTGTTATAAATGTTGTGGTTGTGGTGAATGCATTATTTCTTATTGTTTACTGTACCTTGATGAGATTAATGTGTTGGATGTTACTCATTATTGTAATTGTGAATTTTAAAGTGAAATATGGACGCACGTGGACGAGGACGTGGGCGTGGTCGTGGACGTGGCGCCGGAGGCCGTGGAGCCGGAGCCATAAACATGACGCCTGCGGAATTGGCGGCATTAATTAATGAACATGTTCAGGCGGCAGTGGCTGCTGCCCAACCGGGACAACCAGCAGGTAAATGATAACAAGAGGTTAAACTGATTATCCTAGTTATTTGTCTAGGATATCTGACTAATGTTTGGGTTGTCAAAACAGGACCACCACCATGTACTACAAGTCCTTCATGGACTGTAAACCCATACCTACAGTGGGACGGAAGGAGCTGTAGGGCTTGTAAGGTGGTTTGAGAAGACAGAGTCTGTCTTCGCGAAATGCAACTGCCCGCCTGCTGATCAGGTGAAGTATGCCACCGGGACATTGGAAGGCGCAGCACTTTCCTGGTGGAATGCCCAGGTACAAATGCTGGGTCAAGCCGTGGCCAATGAACTACCTTGGGATGAGTTTAAAGAAATCATGACGAAGAATACTGCCCCCGGAATGAAGTGCAGAAACTGGAGATTGAGTTCTGGCAACTCAAAATGCAAGGCTCAGAAATTGAAGCCTACACGACTCGTACTCATGAGTTAGCCACTTTATGCCCAGGGATGGTGAATGAAATGCACAAGAGGGTGGAGCATTATATACGGGGATTGGTGCCTGAAATTCAAAGTATGGTAACTGCTTCTAACCCCACTACCATACAACAAGCTATCCGAACGCCCACAGGCTGACTGACCAGGCAGTTGAGCAAGGTCGGTTACCCAAACGGGGTGCGGTGGCAAGCGTGCCCGACCAGAAACGCAAGTGGGATGGTTCAAGCAACAAGGGATCGTCATCCAGCAGCCAATCTCAACCTCAACAACACAGCAAAGTCAGCAACAGCAACGGAAGTTCGATAACAACCGAAGCTTCAACCAGACGACTCACTCAAATCAAGGACCCGGTGGGTATGGTGGAAGACTGCCGAAGTGCAACCGGTGTAACTACCACCATGTGGGTCGATGTGATAACTACAAGTGTCAACGTTGTGGGAAGATTGGTCATGCAGCCAAAGACTGTCGGGGTGAACTGATGAAGAAGCCACAACAATCACAAGAAACTCCGAAAGGTTGTTTTGAGTGTGGAAAAGAAGGCCATTACAGACGCAACTGTCCCCAGCTTAAGAGGAATGGTAATGGTAACAACAACAATGGGAACAACAACAATAATAACAATGGCAACAACAATAACAACAACAATGGTAATGGCAACAACAATGGTGGAAACAATAATGGAGCCAAAGGAAGAGCCTTCGTCATTGGCTCAGGTGAGGCTCTAAACGATCCTACAACAGTAACTGGTAAATTTTCGTTAATGGTTGTTTTGCTACCGTATTATTCGATACCGGAGCCGATAGAAGTTTCGTGTCCACTAGGTTCTGTAGTCTTTTAAGTGATATGCCCTCAGCTTAGAATCTAAATACACCGTAGAGTTAGCTGACGGTACACAGATTCACGTAACGCATATTCTTAGAGACTGCAAGATAGAGCTTGCTGGTCATACATTCACTATAGATCTCATGCCTGTTACGTTAGGAAGCTTTGACGTGGTAGTAGGCATGGATTGGCTTTCCGATAAACAAGCAGAAGTCATATGCCACGAGAAGATCATACGGATTCCCCTTGGTGAAGAAGTCCTTACGGTCAAAGGTGATAGGAGTGGTGCGGTGATAGGCATCATCTCGTTTATGAAAGCACAAAAGTTATTACGAAAGGGTCGACTGGCCATATTAGCACTCGTCACAGATAAACAGGTCGAGGAAAAGAAGATAGAGGATATCCCCGTAGTTCGTGAGTTTCTCGAGGTGTTTCCGGAAGACCTTCCTGGATTACCGCCTCATCGTCAAGTTGAATTTCAGATTGAGTTGACTCCAGGAGCCGCTCCAATTGCGAGAGCACCGTACCGTTAGCTCCGAACGAACTGCAGGAATTATCCGCTCAACTACAAGAGTTGTTGGATAAAGGGTTCATCCGACCGAGTTCGTCGCCCTGGGGAGCGCCAGTTCTATTTGTGAAGAAGAAGGATGGTACATTTCGAATGTGCATTGACTATAGGGAACTGAACAAGGTTACTATCAAGAATAGATATCCGTTACCTCGTATCGATGATTTGTTTGATCAACTACAAGGATCAAGCTATTACTCTAAGATTGATCTGAGGTCTGGGTATCATCAACTGAGAGTTCGAGAAGAGGACATCTCGAAGACTGCTTTCCGTACACGATATGGTCACTATGAATTTTTGGTCATGCCATTTGGGTTGACGAATGCACCAGCAGTATTCATGGACCTCATGAATCGCGTGTGCAAACCCTATCTTGATCAGTTTGTTATCGTCTTTATTGATGACATACTGATATACTCAAGGACCGAGGAAGAACATGGAGAGCACTTACGTTTAATCTTAGAATTACTTAGAGAGGAACAACTGTATGCAAAGTTTTCTAAGTGTGATTTCTGGATACGTGAGGTACAATTCTTGGGTCATATTGTCAACGAGAAGGGAATACATGTTGATCCTGCTAAGATTGAAGCGATAAAGAATTGGTCTGTTCCTAAGACACCAAGTGAGATACGACAATTCCTTGGATTAGCGGGATATTATCGACGATTCATTGAAGGATTCTCTAAGATTGCACAACCTCTCACAGCTTTGACTCACAAGGGAACGACGTACAAATGGGGTGAGAGTCAGGAATCTGCTTTTCAGTTGCTGAAACATAAATTGTGTAGCGCACCAATATTAGCGTTACCGGATGGTAGTGATGATTTTGTAGTCTACTGCGACGCTTCTATTCAAGGACTTGGATGCGTCTTGATGCAGCGGGATAAAGTGATAGCTTACGCCTCTAGACAATTGAAGATTCATGAGAAGAACTATACCACCCATGACTTGGAACTGGGTGCGGTAGTTTTTGCCTTAAAGATCTGGAGACATTACTTGTACGGTACCAAATGCACCATCTACACCGATCACAAGAGTCTTCAGCACATCTTTGAGCAAAAGGAGTTGAACATGAGGCAAAGACGCTGGGTGGAATTGTTAAACGACTATGATTGTGCTATTAAGTACCACCCGGGGAAAGCAAATGTAGTTGCTGATGCGTTGAGTAGAAAAGAGACTGCTAAACCTCGACGTGTGCGAGCTCTGCAACTAACGATTAGTACGCAATTACCTGAACAAATCCGAGAGGCTCAAACAGAAGCTTTGAAAGCAGAAAACATTGGGTCTGAATCATTAAGGGGTATGGAAAAGAAATTAGAAGTAAAAGCGGATGGGATTCGTTACTTCATGGATAGACTATGGGTACCTCTACATGGAAATCTGAGAGATTTGGTCATGAGTGAGGCTCATAAGTCCAAGTATTCTATACATCCTGGATCTGACAAGATGTACCACGATTTGAAGGCGCACTATTGGTGGCCTAACATGAAAGCAGATGTAGCTACTTATGTGAGTAAGTGTCTGACCTGCTCGAAGGTGAAAGTGGAGTATCAGAAACCATCTGGTCTACTACAACAACCCGAGATCCCTATGTGGAAGTGGGATCAAATATCAATGGATTTTATTACTAAGTTACCTCGCACTTCTACGGGTTGTGATACAATATGGGTTATCATGGATCGATTAACAAAATCTGCTCATTTCCTAGCGATAAAGGAAACAGATAAGATGGAGAAGTTAACCCGACTTTATCTGAAGGAGATCGTTTCGAGGCATGGAGTACCGATCTCAATTATTTCTGATCGCGATTCTCGTTTCACATCACACTTCTGGCAGTCGTTGCAGAAAGCTCTAGGTACACGATTGGATATGAGTACTGCTTATCATCCATAGACTGATGGTCAAAGCGAGCGTACTATACAGACTTTGGAGGACATGTTACGTGCTTGTGTGATTGACTTCGGGAATAACTGGGAAGTTCACCTACCATTGGTGGAATTTTCTTACAACAACAGTTATCACACTAGTATAAAGGCATCACCTTTTGAAGCTTTATATGGGAGAAAGTGTAGATCGCCAGTTTGCTGGGCTGAAATTGGTGATAGTCAGTTAACGGGTCCCGAGTTAGTACACGAGACAACTGAGAAGATTGTTCAGATAAGAAACCGCATGGCCGCAGCGCGAGACAGACAGAAAAGCTATGCTGACAAACGACGAAAACCTTTGGAATTTCAGACAGGTGACAAAGTTTTGTTGAAAGTCTCACCGAGGAAAGGCGTAGTTCGGTTTGGTAAGCGAGGAAAGCTAAATCCGAGATACGTTGGACCATTTGAGATAGTGGAAAGAATTGGTCCAGTGGCTTATCGACTAGCCTTACCTGATTCATTGAGTGGAATCCATGATGTATTCCATGTTTCAAATCTAAAGAAATGTTTAACGGATGAAACAATGGTCGTACCACCGGAAGAAGTTCAAGTAGATGAACAATTACGTTTCATTGAGGAACCTGTCGAAGTGATGGATCGTGAGGTGAAGACGCTTAAGCAAAGCAAGATACCCATTGTCAAAGTTCGTTGGAACTCGAGACGTGGACCAGAATTCACGTGGGAACTGAAGACCAAATGAAGCTTAAGTACCCTCAGCTATTCGAAAGGACGATGCAGCCGGCGAAGGTACTGATTAAATTTCGGGACGAAATTTCTTTCAACATGGGGATGATGTGACAACTCATCCAAAACTCACACGATTTCGATTTCCTTGTGCCAATGCAGTAGACCAGTGATGGAACACTCACCATGTAACGCAATTTTCGGGACGAAAATTCTTTCAACATGGGGATAATGTGACATCCGGTAATTTTCCGTTACCAAACTCCGTTTGTTCCGTTAAGTCTTGCATACACGTGTCGGGAGCACACACTAGTTGTCGTTGAACGTTGGTGACTTAACAATAATCAGTAATGTAAAATTTATGATAATTAAGTTAACAATGTGATTATTAAGTTATGCTTATGTGATTTAAATGTTAACTGTAATTTTATCGCGTAACGTGAAAACGTGCATATTTATTTCGTGTGTTTTGTGATAAATGGGAATTATGCATGATTGTTATTAGTGATTAATAATAATTGTGTTTAGTAGTTAAAAACTATTTAAAAACTATTCAAAAAGCCTAATTTTTATAAAATACAAATTATAAGGGTTAAAAGGGTAAATATGATTAATTAAGTTACAAAATCAAAAACAAACCCTAATCCCCTAACCCATTCGGCCGCGACTTGCATCCCCTCACCCTCACCATCGCGAATTCAGCCAAGAACAAGCATTCACATTTGAATTTGGATCGATTTCAAGGCATACAACAAGTTAGAACCTTCAATTGCAAACTATTACACATCTAAAGGTTAGATTTTTGTATGATTTGATGATTGTTCATGATTGGCCGAAATTTCCATGCGAATTCTGCAATTGATGGTCGATTGATGCTTGTTTGTTGTTGTTAATGTGTTTACTAGATAGATTACATGTTAATTAACGTCAAGTATGCAATAAAGGTTGGATTTTTACAAGTTTTTATGGAAATTACATTAGGGCCGAAACCCTAATTCGAAACTTGCAATTGGGGATCGATTTGTGTATGTTGGTTAGTGTTATTATGTTAGTTGGATTGTATATATGCTAGTTAACGTCGATTATGAAAGAAAGCTATGATTTTGATACATTGTTCATAGGTTACTAATAATAGTAACTTTATTTTGCATGAATTGATGATTGGTTGATGTATGAATGTTATGGATGTGTTTGTAATGATGTTTAGATGCTAGATGGTTGATATGAATGTTAGGAATTCAAGAATGCATGTTGTAGTTCATACACTGCTAAAAATAGTAACTTTTGGGTATGAAAGTTGATGAATCATGATGATTAGGTGTTGTTGATCATGTTTAGATGTTGTCATGGACTTGAATTGGTATATAATTGATGAATTCATGAATGTAGTGTGAGTTTGATGAAGTTGGGATGAACCTTCCCAAAAGGGAAACTTTAATTGTGCAAATCCTTGAATTGGATGATTGGAGCATGTTTGGGATATTAGGATCATGCTAGTGTGTTCATGGATGGTTTCTAAGGTGATTAAATGTGTTGTTTAGGTTATATGAATGGTGGTTTGGTTTGTTACCTGTTTTGGCCTGTTGTGATTCGCATGACTTGTATGATAATTGGTTGTATGATGATCTAGGTAGTACATGTGGTTAATGATGTGCTATATGTAATCAAGTTGTATGTTGATCATGTATGACATACTGTTGTGTTAGTATTAACGAATTATCACCTATAATGTCACCAACGGGTCAAACGGGTCAACTGGGTCAAATGCATCTTGTCTTTCTAAAAACCTTGAGTTCCTTGGTTTGTAGAGCACTTAGGGTTTCATATTGATTCTGTGTACACGTACTTATGTACTCTTGTGTTCTAGGTGACCTTTGAAGGTTGTCTTTCCCTCTTTCTTTCAAGTTAAGCTCTAGATTAATTCTTGCACGCATCAGGTGAGTTCTTGCCCCACTTATTTTACATAATCTCTTTTGGGGGAGATAGCATACTGTTGATCACAAACGCTTTTATATATGAGTGTGTATAATATTGATATAGCGCCGTTTACCATGGAAAGTCCTCACACTTTCGGATTGTTAATATTGAATAGCGGGGAAATTTTGGGTAGTACTACTGGGTCTGACGAGCCCCACCTGTGCGACTCGAGGTCAAACGGGTGCAATTTTGTCCCAACACATATTCGTCACGACACGGTAAGTCGTGACGGGAGGCAACAAATGTAACACAAGCTTCGATCGCGAAATCACTATGATTAATATTTTTATGTTAATAGACTAGCTATCTATTGCAATACACTACTTATGCTCTGGAAACGGTTGATTGGTTTATATTTTAACGCAAACTCTTGAACTCACCAACCATGTGTTGACTTGTTTAGTATGCTATTCTCAGGTTAAGGTTGCCAGTTGCCTAGGAGCACGCACACCAACATCGTAGAGTTGTCTACATTGTTTGTTTACACATTTGGGTTTATTTTTCCTATTAAACATTTGTGTTTGGGGCGCGTATGTTTTGCGCATTCTCTTTACATACTACTTGTTTTGGGTTTTCTAGTTTTAAAAACGCTTTCGCAGTATTTTAAACGTTAACTCTGGTTTTGTTTATTTATCATATAGAGTCGTTCTTGGTAACTAATGACTGAGATCCTGGTATGTCACGCGCCTCGCGGTAAAACCCCGCTCGCGGATTTTGAGGGTGTGACAGCTTCCCTTTTAAACATGCTGAGCAGAGATCATTAGTGGCAAACTTCTTTGATGGAAGGCCGATAATGATTTCCTGCTACAAGCTTGTTCATATTCTTGAAGTTGGAATGTCCGAGACGTCTATGCCAAAGCTGACTTTCGTCATTTGATGCTTGAGCAATAAGGAAAGTTGTTTCTGTGGATGGATCAACTTGAGACATATCCAGCTTGTATACATCTCGATCCCTAACAACTTTAACAACCACCCAATCTTTGCTAATCTGAAAACCTGGCTTCAAAATATAGCAATAAGAATCATCAAAAAGAATAGAATAGGATTTATCACAAATTTAGGATACGCTTAACAAATTAAAGTTCAACTATAAGCAGTAGTTGACTTTATCAAAGCTTATTATCCCGTTGGATACTATTCCCTAGCCTGTGATTTTTCCTCCTGCATCACCACTGAAGGCGACATGTGTACCATCCTTTAACTTAAAATCTTGAAGTAAGGCATGATTGCCTGTCATGTGCCGGCTACACCCGCTATCCACATACCATGTGTTGATTGGTCTTCTTGGACGTACCTGCATGACAAAGAAATTAAGTTGAGTTATCTACCCAAGCTGAAATGGTCTTGGGCTTGCCAAACTTATCAACGATGGTAAATTGTTTAAAATGGAGTTTATTCACATCAGGCTTGTTTTTAATGAATTTACCAATTTTATTATTCACAAATTTTTAATCATTATTAAGAAAATTCATACCATTTGAATGACCAATTTTTGAAAAATTGGTATTTCCAAAATTTTTATCATTCATTCTCACAGACCTTGAAATGAATTGATCTTGAATGTATTGTTTTGGTCTCACAGAGTCATTTCTTTTGAAAGATCTCAAGCCTAAGGAAGGTTGGTTAGTTAATCTTTGAAAACTAATAGTTTGATTTCTTATTAACTGAGGATTAACATAACCTTTGCTCAATTGTGTATTAGCAAATCCTTTCCTTGGCGAACTCTTTCTAAAGTAACAATTTTCTGTATTGTGAGTCCTTTCATCACAGAAGGTACAGTACTTATTAAAGTAACAATCTGTTGTTGTGTGATTTCTCATATCAAATATATGACAGTACTTGTTGAAAAAGCATTCAGCAGTCTTACGATTATACATGTCACAGATTTCATAGTACCTTTGTGGTGTGTTAAACAAATGTTTATTAACTTTTGATGTTGACGCAACGTTTGATCCTTGTTTAGATTTAGGCGTCAAAAAGTTAATCTTTTGTTTTTTATTTGACAAATTTTGTTTTTGATTTGGCAATTTGTTCTTTTGTATATTTGGTTTTGACTTTTGTACATGAACTGCATTCTTAGAATCCTTAGAAACAAATCGTTTAACGACAGCGGAAGACTTAGAATCTGAACCTGTTTTCAGATTAGAGTTTGATTGGTTCTTAGGAGTTTGTTTAACTTCTTGAATTAAGTTCATGTTCAAATTACCAGCAAACACAAATTTTATTGGTTTAAATTAACTTGCTTGATTTGTTGTTTTTGTCTGATTTTCTTGACTCTTATTCTGATTTAGTCAGTTTTCTTCTTCTTCTTTGGTTCCTTGATTTAGTAGAACTTGATTTTATCTAAGATTGAACATCTTCAGGTGAAGTTTCTTTTTTAGTTTCTTTCTCTTTCTGATCTTTTTGCCATTAAATAAACTCTGGATTATTTAGACCATAAGAGTTTGAATCTTCTAATGTTCCTTCTTCTTGTTTTGCTTTATCTTTGTTTGGAGTTTTGTTTGTTGTTTTTAATAATCACTTCTTCCAACACAGATTCTTTTGGAACAAATATTTTCTTATTTTTTGGTCGTGGTTCATTTGATTTTACTTTTACTGGATGACCGTTTTTGATCTTTTCAGTATCTTTTTCTTCAAAGATTTCAACATTGGTTTCTCTTCTTCACTATCAGAAATCTTGTTGTTTTTGTTTTGGCAAGCTTTAAGTTTAGCCTTATTTTTAGGAGAATGATCATGCGTATTAAAGTTCTCTGGTAAAGTGTTAGTTATAGATTCAGGCATTGGTTCGTGTGTGAAACCTAAGCCTGCTTTTTGTTTGTCCTTTCGTTCACTTACTAGTTGTTCCACAATCGTTTTGGAACTTTTTACTTTTGCTAGATCAACTTGTGTAGCAGCATGTGCTATTTTCTCATGTTCCAAGTTCTTAGTCATTTCTTCAAGTTGTTTGGAAACAATTTCTAATTCTTTCAAAGTTTTGTTCCATGAAGTTTGTAGAGAAATGATCTTTTCATCTGATATTTTGTGATCATTTTTAAGTTTGTTATGCATTAATTCCTCTTGCTTAAGCTTTTCATAGATTTTATAAGAGTAAGTTCGGTAATATTCTACATGTGCAAAGCAAGATTTGGTGCATAGTTTTTCTCTTACTTCAGCTGGTATTTCAGGATATTTAGGTGAAGAAGTCTCAGAGTTAGAATTTTCAACCTTTGGTTGATTTGACTGTGTCATTAAAGCAACTTCTTCTGAATCCTCTTTAGGATCAGGTTTATCATTCCAGTCATATTCTTCTTCATCATTCTCAGAATTACCTTCAGCTTTAGGATCACTATCCTCTGACCAATCTTCTCCTTGAACTTCTGCAATAACAGATAAACTAGAAGTTAGATCAGCAGTAAATTGCCTTGCATAAGCACTCTAATCATATCCATCCTTAATGCTAACAACTAGAGCTTTCTTTGGCTCTTCAGATGACTTAGATTCATCTTTAAGTTCAGGCCTTGGTAAGCTTTGGTATGGCTTTTGGAATGTCTTCTGAGATGATTGTTGAAACCTCTGATTGCTTGAACTCGATTGACTATTTCCTCCTTTGTTTTTGGGACCTTTGCATTCCCTTGAAAGTGACCATAGCTATTGCAATTGAAACACCTTGACTTAGACTTGTCAAATCCAACAGTCTTGTTAGCACTTGGCTTGTAGTTCCTGTTGACATAAGAGTGTTTTTGAGTCCTGTATGCAATCATCACCATTTGCCAGTTTAGATCCATTTCCTCCACATCATCTGGATCCATCTCAAATAAGTCCTGCAAAACAAGATCTAATTGAGTTAAATGGCTACCTTGATAAGCTTGAAAACTAGCCATAAAAGAAGTAAAAGCATATATGGACTCTTCATCATGTAATAGGATGTTAATGACATATTTAACTTTGCTAGTTTAAGCAGAGTTAACAGATGGAGTCTCAGTTTGAGGTTTAGAGCTTTGAGGTTTAGGAGGAGACTGAGGTTGATGTTGAGATGCATAAGCAGGAGCACTTGTATATGAAGAATCTGTAAAGAACCCTGCTCCTACAAACAGATCACCCTCTTCTTCTGGTAAATTCTCATTCTTTGCCATAAAGTCATTCTCCACTGTACTAGCTGGAGATGCAACATATTTGTACTGAGACATTGAGGATGCTCTATCATTATTTCTTGAGATTTCATCAATCTCAACTGACTCAATCTTGGTAATCAATAGATCAAGATCCATAGGAAATTTCTCAGTATGCTTCAACAGTGTTACTGTTTGTTTCCATGAAGATGGAAGAACATTAAGAAGTCTAAAATTTAGATCTTTGAGATCATTTTTGATGCCAGCAGTTGACATCTCTGTTGTGAGTTGCACAAATCAATTCATCATTTGGTTTATAGTTTCACCAGATAAATGCTCAAACAGCTCTAACTGCCTCTTCAGATTCTGCTTCTTGAGATCTTGAATCTCCTTACCACCTTCACAAATTATCTTCAAAGCTTTATACATGGTATATCCCATTTGATATCCATCAAGTCTAGTTAAGACTTCAAGTGATAATCCTTTACACATCAAAGAATAGGCTTTAATGTTAATCCTTACTTTCCTTAGATCATCACCTTGTAACCCATCTTCAGGATATGGTTCTGGAGAGTCTTTAGTGTAAACAAACCCTCTATCAGGACCATCTGAAGTGATAGGAATATGAGGTCCTCTTTCTATTGACTTCCACAAGTCAGTGTCAATAGAATTAAGGTGATGTTTCAATCTAAGAGACCAGTTCTTAAAATCAGCTTTGTTCTTCAACTTAGGAACTCTGTTCTCTGAGTCTTCTGACTTCACCATTTTATATTTTTTATTTTAGAAAAAAAAATTTTTTTGTTGTTTTTTAAGTTTTTGAATTTAATCAATGAATTGAAAATATTTTTGGATTTTTTAAATTTTGAAAAATTTCTAAGTGTTAAGTTGATGCACTTAAACAGTGATGAAGCGCCCAAACAGTTGTGAAACTTCTGACTTTGACTTAGAAACGCCCAAGGGATTGCCTTAGTAGAATTCTCAAAACGCCCAACTTGAAATGCGCCTGAACAGTTGTAAGACGTCCAAACAGTTGTCAGACGCCTGGGTTTAAAAACGCCCACAGTTCAAATGCGCCTACACAGTTGTAATGCACCTAGAATTAATTTGTTTCTGAAAAGTTTCAAAGTGACCAAACAGTTGTAATACGCCTCAACAGTGGTCAAACGCCTAGACCAAAAACGCCTGAATAATGGTCAAATGTCTGAACAGTTGTCAAGCGCCTATACACTTGGGCAATTTTCAGTAGTGTTTTAACCTAATGCGCCAACTTCAACAGACTCATACGAACACAGATCTTTTGAAATTCTTCAAAACTTGTTGAATTGACCTAAAAACCTCCAATTAGGTAGTAGTTGGATCAATTAATAGTCCTTTATCTTCAATTTCACCAAACAACAACAACAATTCAATCTTTTGATTGAAAATCAGTTCGAAAATGAAGAACAGGTTCGAACACTAATTTGAACAAAATCACTGATTTTGAACGAATTGAATTGCAAATTGTGATTCAATTCATGTTTCTAATGATGAAACACAACTGAAATCAACAATTGTTTGATTGAATTGCTTATCAATCACAGATTCAAGTGATTCAAAAGTTTGACAGTTTGACAAACTCAAATCACTGAACCAATAGCTCTGATACCATTTGATAGGAACAAAATGGATCGATCAGTGATGATATTGTGATGCAATTGAATCAAAACAAACACAAGTAATCAAATCAATACAAACATATCAGAAAAATTCATAGTTTTTCATTGATAGAAAGCATAGAAATACAAGTGTAAGAAAATAGTTATTACAATTCGTTCAAACTGATCTAAGTCTAGAGTCTAGTGCTTAAGTCTCTAGTCTCTCTTATCTACACAATACATACTATGCTATTTATACCATCAAAGAAAACAAAAAGGAACAATATTTACAAATAAGTCCTTAAACTATGACAAAACTATTAATAAAGACAATAAAGACTAAATGTTAATCTTCGAGAGGCTTCTACACGGGTGTTACAAAGAACAACAATCAATCATTGATTTTGATTAGTTCCAAGTGATTCCAACGTGTAGCAAGCATCAATTCTTGATTTCTACGTGATTAAAGGTCAGATTTTGATTGGTTTTTATGGGTTTTTGATTTTGGCCAAAACCCTAGTTTGATTTTCATGGTATAAGTCGAAATTGATGTTGGTTTGATGATGCTATGATATTAGTTATGTTTTATGAATGTTAATCTATGTATATTGTGCAAGAAATTCATGATTTTGTTATCTAGTTCATACATTGCCAAAAGTGGAAACTTTTCTTCATGAGAATTCATGTTTTGATGAATTGTTGATGTTAAATGGATGATTATAAATGCTATGAACTAGATTAGGTGTAATATTGATGAATCTATAATTGAAATTAAGTGGTTGTTCATACCTTACTATTAATAGTAAGTTTTATACATGAGATTGATGAATTATGATGAATTGATGATGTTTATCATGTTTAGGTGATTGTTATGAACTTGATTAGGTATAAAGTTAATGAATTTTTGAAAGAATTAGATGTTAGATTGGTTTTGGGCGTTACTTTCCCGAAAGGGAAACTTTATTTATGTAGATCATTGGATATTGTTAATTGAGCATGTTTATGATATTAGGATCATGTTAGAATGTTTGTTGATGATGTCTAAGGTGGTACATTGTGTTATTTCGGTTGTATGAATACTTGATGCACAATTTGGGAAATTTAGGCTTTTATGGAATATACATGATAATGGATGATGTATGATGAGCTATATAGCATTTAAGGGTTTGTAATGTGGCATATGTGAATAACTTGTGTGATAACCATGTATGATGGATTGCTATACATGATCAACAAGAATTTAATTTGACATGTCACCAACGGGTCAAACGGGTCAACTTGGTCAAATGAGTCTTGTTTTACAAAACCTTGGGTCAATGTGGTTATTAAGCACTTAGGGTTGTTAAGTTTTCTGTGTACACGTACTTATGTACTTGTGTGTTCTAGGTAACCTTTGAAGGGTTGTCTTTCCACTCATCATTAGCTTTTACAATCATTCATTTGCGCACCAGGTGAGTTCAATGCTCCACTTTTACTACTTCTCTTTTTGGAGGAGAAAGTATACTTGTTTTTAAAATGCTTTACTGATATAACATATGTTTGGTAAGACATAGTGGGTTATACCATAGAAAGTCCTCACACTTTCGGATCGTTAATTATGGAATCTAGCGGGAAATCTTGGGTAGTGCTACTGGATCTGACAAGCCCCCACCCGGGTGACCGGAAGTCAACGGGTGCAATATTGTCCTAAACAACTAACAGCGTCACAACCTGGTATTTCGTAGCGCGAGGCAAACAGACAAACATAGTCAGCTTTGATCGCGAAATCACTATTGTTCTTTACTAATGAAATTAGACTAGCTATCTATTTCAATGCACTTGTTTATATTTTTACTAACACAACTATTTATGATTGATTACAAACTCTTAAACTCACCAACCATTGTGTTGACACTTTTAGTATGCTTTTCTCAGGTTGTTTCTAGCAGCTGCCCTTAAGAGCACGCACGTGTCAAGCATGCTTTGTTCAAACATTGTTTACTTTTAATTTAGCATTTACTTAAGTATTTTGATTTGGCTCATGTTTTGCGCAGTTTACCTTTAGTACCTTATGTTTGGGTTATTTACAAAACGCTTCCGCATATATTTTAAAGATTTAAACTCTGATTTGTTGAAATGTTGCATATAGAGTCGTTCTGAGTAACTAATGACTAAGATCCTGGTTTGTTCACACGCCTCGTGGTAAAACCCCGCACGTGAAATTGAGGGTGTGACAATAGTAATAATGATAATAGTAATAATGATAATAGTAATAATAATAATAATAGTAATAATAATAATAATAGTAATAATAATAATAATAATAATAATAATAGTAATAGTAATAATAATAATAATAATTATTATAATAATAATAATAATAATAATAATTATAATAATAATAATAATAAATTTATAGATAAGTATTATTGTATTTGAATACTTAACTATATAATTACTAAATATTTTATAATAATGATGATACTAATAATCTATATCTATATCATCTGTTATTTATTACTATTTATGAAACATCTTTTTAAAATAAAATTGAAATTTTGTAATAATTTTAAGATAACATATAAAGGATTCAAGCTTTAATTTTTAATATTATAAGAAATCTTCCTATTATACTCTAATTCTGTTTTAAAGAAATGTACCACATGGTTTTCTATTAATATATCTATATTTAATACCTAATGTTATAACAAATCTTTTCATTGTTTTATCAAAGCAATTCAACCTATACTATGTCGAATGTGAATTTTATTTAAAATATTCGTTAAACTTTAATCATGTTCAATACTTATGTTTACTTAAAAGTCGAGTCATTCAGCTATTATTGCTAATTCTAATTAGTTTTGTAACAATGTGTTAGGTCTAACATCGGATAATAATCATAAGTCGTATAAGAGATTTAAACCATAAAACAAAACAATTGATAAATTAAATGAAATATAACAAGTATAGACTTGTAAATTGTTCACTCCACCGCAACGCGCGGGTTACTCACTAGTATATATTAATTTGTTGTGTATGTTGTAAGGTGATGGTGTGAGCTAAGTTTATAGGACCATGGAAAATATAATTGAAAGACATCCAGAACATTCTTAATATATTCAGACAATTCAAAATGTGACACCCGTTAAGGTATTGGCTTCAAATTCATGAGATTGTATAAAGTTATTACTGATATAAAATAGAATTGTTTCTTTGGGATTCTCTAAAACAACAAAACATCATAGGAGGTCCATACAACTAGTATGTTGGACCAAAATTATTAGCTATCACTTAACATAAATATCAACCCAGAGTTGTTTTTTCAGTTTTTGCTAGATAGCAACAGTTCTAAACTTCCGTTATTGACAATACGAGAATCTTCATATATACCTTGAACCGTAAGATAACAACAATACCAGATTACACAATTCTTTGCATACACCAACAAGATTATAAATCATATCAGCTAATTCTTTCTATAAAATTCTGCATTGAATAGGAAATGAAGATATTCGAGTTGATTCATCACAAGAAACAACTCCAATATCGTAGAAACATTACCACCTCAATAAATTTTAGAAGAAAGTGATGGATTAAAGCTATTACGTATGATGAAGAATAATGATAGAAAAAATTATGATGGTTTGGTTTGAACATGATAGAGGGAAAGGTTGTTTAAGAGTGGCAATAGAACAGGGATTGTTTGAATACTTGATCGAGAGAAAGGTGGTTATGGTTTGTGGAATTTGACATTTGCTAGTAGAAATAGTCAAATCGGAGTTTGAGATCACAGTTTGCTAGTAGAAATAAACAAAGTGGAGTATAAAACTCTGATGAGATGATTCTTTATGGCGAGCCACCAATTCGGAGTTTGAAAACTCCAGAATCACCGAAAACATAATTCTTGTAACTTCCCACCAATATCGTAAGATATAAGGCATCGTTTCTACAAGACCTCACAAGTGGGTTCATACTTTATAACCATAATTCTCATACTAATAATTTCATACGAAATGTGGTAGTAGAAAACATTTCAGAAACATTTAGACATTATCTAATTCATAAATATCCACTATAATATCAAAGAAACAAAGTTGCCAGTCTTTCTTATGTCAGGGCAGATATCACCTCATGCCACCAGAATCATCTAGCTATAGCTTTCTCTGAAGAACATGACAGGCTTACTAAGAAAGTCATTATTGCTGAGTGAAGTTTTAATTTTAGTTAAACATGACTTTGTAAATCATACATTACATAGTAGCATATTTGATGCATCATTTTCGTCAAATCTTATAATATTATAACCATACCATATCATAATAAAATAAGAAATCATGTAGATGCTAGCAACGCATGCTAGCAAATAAATATCCTAATTTTGCCTTTATGGTTCGCAACCTATAAATTGATAGATCGTATCATTATAATGCTCATATGGTTCTCTACTCATAAACTGACATTTTATATCATTGTAATTCCCCTATGGTTTGCTACCTATAGACAGACATTTCATATCATAGTAATGATCATATGGTTTCCTGCATATAGACTGACATCTCATATCGTAGCAATGCTCCTGTGCTTCTTTGCCCATAGACCAACATTTCTTATCATGGTAATGCCCTTATGGTTTTCTCCTATAAACTAACATTTTGTATCTCAAAAATGCTTGTATAGTTATCTGACAATAGACTCATATTTCATATCCTGTTAATGCCCCTATGGTTCTCTAACCATGGATCGACATTTCATTCCATATAAATGTCTTCCTACACATGTGAGATGCGTAGGTTCAATATCAGGTGCAAAGGCTGCAGGACCGAGTAAGGGTGCTTAAGTTTGCAATTAGCTTCACAGGAGGAGAGAACTTTAGATCACTTAACAATTCAAATAGGGAACTGGTAACTATTTAGAAGATACTAAGCCAACACAAGTAATGTAAGTGAACCAAGAACAAAATCACAAGAACACAAGATAAAGTATGGAAGTTTCACCAACTAATGAAAAGCATGTGAGTCTTCAGAGCAGTAGCGGAAGGTACAACAGTTTTATCAAAAAGTAACTAAGAGAAAGCATATTTTCTCTGTCTTCAGAAGAAATCAGTCAACTCTTTAAATGGCTTCGGAAGACTTTGTCTTGTGAAGCTTCGGAAGACTTCATCTTTGGCTTCGGAAGAAAAGGGTCTTTGGCTTCGGAAGATTTCACACTTGTAATATTTTTTGATGAGTGTGAAACTTCCGAAGCAACTTCTTCTGAACTGTTGGCTTCGAAAGATCTTAGACTTAGACTTATTTACTAGTGTAAGACTTCTGAAGCTAGTTCATCCTTGTTCCTTAGTGCATACTGGAAGACATGGTTGTTCTGGTATCCTTTGGTTGCATCAGCATTTAATCTTCAGATGTTCCATACAAACTCCCCCTAGGGTGATGCTACCAAAACAGATAAGTTCTTCAGATTTTGATAGTCCACATCAGGATCTTCAGCATTCCTTTCTTCATCTTAAGATCTGGATCCTTCAGACTGATATAGAACCTTCTCATGTCAAAGAGATCATGCAGAGGAAGTTCAAGCATGTCATTTGTGAAGTAGACATGTTGTTCTGCCTGATCTCTTGTGATATACCATCAATCTGGATCTTCAGCATAAGTCCATGACAGAATTCGTCTTCCAGTAGCAAGAGGCTCTACTATGATTGGAGTTTGTTGAGAGACCTCTTCATGCACTCCCTCAGGATGCTCTGACTCATCCTGAGGTTGGGAGTTGGATGCCTTTCTTTTCTTCTTCTTTGAAGTGGATCTTCTTCTAGGCATCCTTTTTCTCCTCCCAGATTTCTTCAACTAAGAGGGCTAGTCTTGAGTACCAGTTTGTTCTGTTATGTCCCTCTCAGTTGGGTTCTCCTCTCTCACAGGTTCAGAAGGAGAGAGAGGAGGACCCTACTATGGATCAGAAGATGAAGTTGGCTCAAATGCAGCTCCAGATTCAGGTTGTGTTGTCTCAAAATGTTCAACCTTCACCTCAACTTAAGGTTGAGCTGGACTTGGTGGAGAATGCAAGTCCACCAGCTCTCCCTTCTTTATCTTCTACTTGATCACCCTAATATGCTCATCCATTATGGACAGAGACATGGGACCAAGCCTCCTTTAGGAGTACCCATACAGCTTCAAGAAGCTCATCATCCTTTGTCTGTCAGCAGACTTCTTTTGGCTTTTATGGATGATGGCCCTTGACTTTGCAGCTTCTTCCCTTAATCTCTTCCTTGCAGCTTGCCTTTCCTTTTTGGCTTGTTCTTCCAGCTACCTGTTGTATTCAAACATTATGTACTCATATCATAAGGGAAGAAGTGCAGCTACCTGATAGAGACCTGTGGCACTCAGGTAGTTGATCATCTTTAGTCTTTCTTCTTCATTAACTATCTAAGGTTGTTCAGTGGCCACAGTCTCTGGCTCAGGACTTTCTTGAACTGGAGAGAGGATAGGAGCATCTTTGTAGAGTCTTTTAAGTCTCTTTTCTTCTTTGATTTTGAGGAGCAATTCTGCATCCTCTACTTCCTTCCTCTCTTTTGACAATTCAATGTCAGCCAGTCTCCTCTAAGGGGAGAGAGATGAATTCATCAACATTGTAGTTTCTGGTTCCCAGGTAATTTAGCCTGGCTGCCCGTAACTCATCTTCCTAAGTGTTTAGCCTGGGGGCAGCCCTGATTGCAACTTCCATGAATCCTGGAGAACCACTTGAACTCTCTCCCTTCAGCTTCCTCTTCCTCTCTCTCTTCTCCTCCTCAATCTCTTCAGGAGTCATTTTCCTTTTGCCTTTGTCAACCACAGGCCTTGGTGACTCAGGCTGGAGAGAGCTTTGGCCTTCATTGCTTGGTTCGGCTATCAAGCTCTGGCCAGAGAGAGGTTTTGAAGCACCATAACCAGCTGGTGTTTCACTTAGGGTAATGGGTGCAGAGGGAGATCCTGTCTCAAGGTTCATAGGTTCAACCTCTGGGCCTTCAGTCAAGGCTTTCCCTTTGAAGTTAATCTCCGGGTCCACCTCAACATCCAGTTGACCAAAGTTCTCACCTGCTAGCCTCTGTCTATATAGTTTTGATCTTAGTTTGAATTCCTCTAGCACCCTGTCTTGGATCCTTTCTACCGATCTTGCAGCTTGTCTATTATTGCTTGGGTTGACAAGTGGCAGATCCACCAAATTTATACTCTCATAGTAGCTCAGTCTTGAAATATTGAAAACTTCTGGTTGACCCTGAGCTTTAGAGATCATAAGAGCTCTCATGTTACTGTCATACCCCTAACCCCTAATTGGGTTCTCAGAACGGGCAGACATTGCTTTTGGTATTCCCTCCTCAAACAGTTATTGGATGAGCAAGTCTAGATCACTGTCATGAGGAGGTTGTTGAGTATGGATAAGTTCAAGAGAGGGTGGTGAATCCTCAATGTCCATACTCTAGGATGACCTCCCAGGTTATATGGCTGTCAAGACTTTCTCCCCCTTTTTGGTAGCATCACCCTCTTGACTAGGTGAGCTGGGGAATTGGTGCAAGACATCCACAGGTTCTTGTGGACCTGGTTGAGTTGTCCTCCTTGGTCTCTCAGCTAACTAGCCCTTAAGATCGGTGATCTCAAGTTGCTGGTCATTGACCCTCTTCTGTAAGTTAGTCACCTGAGATTCAAGGTGAGCTATCTTTGAAACTAAGTACGTGCATGTTTTTGTCACTTTGTGCATTTTTGTTTTAGACTCCCCTCATCTTTAGTTAAAGAATCACTGGGGGATGAGAGAATTGGACCTAAGTCTTCTTGCTCATCACCAGCATGGTGTTCATGGCTGTTGGATTTCCCCTGCCTAATGACAGCTTCCAGAGAAATGTCAAGAGGCTGGGTTGCCATGGTTGAGGTCCTATTGATGTTTTCACTTGCAAAAGTGAGAGCCTCTTCCATATGGATTTCCTAAACAAGTTCAGGAACATCCACCTCAGTGGAGGGTAGATGATGTGGGCTAGACCTGGGTGAGTCAAGAATACTCATCTCTTTTTGAGCAGGGGTAGAGAAGAGAAACTCATGGTATTCACTGACATCCAAGTCCTTATAATCATAAAAGTCTAAGCTGGGTATTGGTTGGTTGAGATCTAGAAGTTGGGGATGGTAGTTGTCCCCTAAAGGTTGATCACTTGAGTTTAGAGACTTAGAGTGAAGGCTAGAGGCTGTTTGGCTAATGAGCTCATCAGCCTGAGCATAAGGAACCTCAGAACTGATTATTGGAAAGATGGGAGTGGTCTGCTCCTCAAGGGAAGTGGGAGCTCGAGATTCCACTTCCTCCTGTATGGGTTGTGATATGGGAGCCTGCACATGCTCAGTAGCAAGTGCAGGGGTTTGTTTGGATTTTCTTTTGTAGGTGATGGTGATGGTAGGCTGTGTTTGAGGTGGTTGAGAAGTGGAGGGTGTGGGATCAACACTAGCTGGTGCTGCTAGGTTGTCTCCCTGAGGAATATGCTCAAACATTTGTGGGACAAGGGCTGTTTCTACCCCTGAAAGCCAACAGTTGGCTTCTTCAAGATTTTGAAAATGCCAGGCCTCATTTGTCCCAATTTAAGAATATTTCCTATTTCCCTCAATTGTGGTCCCAATTCACAGTTGAGAATATGTTGAACATACCTGGGGAACATGTAATATTCTAAGGAGTCCAAGTTAGCAAGTAAATTTGTGTAAACAAACTGAGAGTAACTGAACTTGACCCCTTGTACCATCCCATGGACTATGAAGGAGAGGTCTTCCGGAACTTGATCCTATCCTCCATGTTTGTTAGATAAGCTATGTATGATCACATTAAGGAGGTACTTCCACTGGGATGAGACCTTCCCCTTCCTGAAGGTTTTGACTGAGAAGTCACCTTCATAGCCCATCTACTGGAAGGAATGGTTGACAGCAGATTTTGGAAAGGATAGTTCACCTGCTTCATCATCCAGCTACAAATAGGTGTTTATGATGGCCGGAGTGATGAAAACTGTCCTCCCTGCACCGTAGCAGATATCCATGGTGACCTCTTGACAAGTCCGCCAGAATTCAAGCAACTGATCCTCATAGAGAGGAGGATCGATTGTAAGGGAGGTGAATTAGTGAGATGAAGTAAGGTACCTACAAACATCTGAGAAGCTTGGATCCTTCTCAGAGTTCAACAGGGCAACTTGATTGTGTTACCTGTGTAGGTGCATGGTGAAATGAGGGTTGTTTCTGCAATCGATGTTGGCCATTTGGTGAAGTTTATCAGTGAAGAAAGGAAGAAGAAAGTGAGTTTGGGGTGAAATTAGGTTAAAGATTGTGAGAGTAGAGAGAAGAAATGGAACCGGTGAGAAGATATACGCAGCGGATTTGAGACAAAGTTAGAACAAAAAGATAAACTTTGAAATCCGCAAGTGGGTCCCACTTCTAAAAAGGCGCCCAAAAGTTAGTTTTCTTGGAAGTTGAAAATCTTCCGAAGGTATTTTTGCTTCGGAAGTTTTTTAAGAAAAGCTTCCGAAAGCAATTTTTCTTTGGAAGATATTTCAATGAGTTGTGAAAATTTGGCTTTGGAAGGAATATACTTAAAGAAATTTCTTCTGACATAAATTTTGCTTCGAAAGAACTAAGTCTGAGAAAATTATTATCCATAGATAATAAATCTTCCGAGAGAAAATTGCTTTCGTAAGATATGTGTTCTTTGAATGCATTTAAGTACTTATAAGCATATTTAAGCTTCGGAAGATATTTCAAGAATTTCTTCCGAAGGTAATCTGTTATGAATAGTTAAATGATTTAAACACATAAATTTCTTTCGAAGGTAATTTGAGTTCTTTCGAGACAAAATAATAAATTTTCACAAATCTAAGGAATACCCAAAAAAATGATTTACTTCCAAAGAGAACTGGGCTTATGACGGTGATAATATAGACAACTTAGGACACACAATTTTTAGAAATAAAGTTGATTAAATGTTTAAAGAAAAATCTATTCAAAGTTAATCATCCCAATAGCTGATATAAGATATTTAAACCTCTGTTCATCAAAAGCTTCAATGAACAGAACAGCATATTGTTCATTTGTGTTAACCTTGATTAGTTTGATTAATCCTTTCTCAAAATTATCTCTAATCAAATGATACCTGATGTTGATGTGTTTGGTCCTAGAGTGCTGCATAGGATTCTCTGTAATAGAGATGGCACTGTTGTTGTCTATGTAGATAGGAGTCTCCTTGAAATTGAATCCATAGTCCAGCATCTAATTCTGAATCAAAAGCACTTGAGCACAGCAGCTTGCAGCAGCAATGTATTCAGCTTCAGCAGTTGATGCAGACACACAGGATTGCTTCTTGCATTGCCAAGAGACTATCCTTCCACCAAGGAATTGACATCCCCCAGATGTAGACTTTGCAGTCATGTTGTAGCCACCATAGTCACTATCTATATAAGCATACAGATTGAAGTCTGAATTCATTGGATACCAAAGGCCTAGTTTAGGAGCACCTTTAAGGTATCTGAGAATTCTTTTCATAGTAACTAGGTGTGACATCTTGGGGTTGGCTTGATATTTTGAATATATGCATGTAGCAAACATAATATTAGGCCTGCTAGCAGTGAGGTACATAAGAGACCCAATCATAGCCCTGTAGAAATGTTCATTAACAGACTCCCCCTCAAGATCAGGACCAAGGTAGTGGTTTCTGGCTATGGGTGTCTTTGCAACCTTACAATCAGTCATCTTGAATCTTGTAAGTATGTCTTGTACTTACTTTGACTGACTAATAAAGATGCCATTTTCAACCTGCTTCACTTGAATTCCTAGAAAGAAGTTTAGTTCCCCCATGGCACTCATTTCAAATCTATCCTTCATCAGCTTCTCAAAGTCTTTGCAGAGCTTTTGATTAGTTGAACTAAAAATGATGTCATCTACATATATCTGAACTAGCATTATGTCATTCCCTATTTCTTTGATGAAGAGAGTCCTATCAATAGTACCTTTTTTGTATCCATGTTGGCAAAGATACGTTGATAGTGTCTCATACCACTTTCTTGGAGCCTGATGCAATCCATATAGAGCTTTATCAAGCTTGCAGACATAATCAGGATGATCTGGGTCTGCAAAGCCAGGTGGTTGTTGACATAAACTTCTTCATCTATCACCCCATAGAGAAGGGCACATTTTACATCAAGCTGGTAGACCTTGAAATCCTTGGATGCAGCATAAGCCAGGAATATTCTTACAGCTTCAAGTCTTGCTACAGGAGCAAAGACATCAGTGTAGTCAATTACTTCTTCTTAAGTGTACCCCTGGACAACCAGTCTAGCCTTGTTCTTGATGAAAATCCCTCTATCATCAGTCTTGTTCCTGAATACCCATTTGGTTCCTATAACACTTTTTCCTTAAGGAAGAGGACGTAAGTTCCATACCTTCTGTCTTCTGATTTGAAGCAACTCTTCTTGCATTGCCTTAATCCAGCTTCCATCCTTCAAAGCCTCATCAACTTTCTCAATCTAGGATAAGAAACAAGAATGAAGACAAACATTGCTCTCATGTGTTTGTCCTCTTGTTCTTACCCCTGTGTCAACATTTCCAATGATGTTTGTGATGGGGTATGACTTGTGGATCCTAAGTTGAGGGATCACAGCAAGTTGATTTGAGAGATCTAAGTTAGAGAAATTTAGATCCGGCAAAGTGTTACCCACCACATCAACACACTTATCAAGAGAAGCTTGATCCAATGAGTGTGTTACATCATTAATGTTGTCTTCTATGGAGTGGTTATCAGCATCAAGAAATTCCTGATCACTGTCACCACCTCCATCTCTTTCTGCATTTAAAGTTCCTTAACCTGAATTTGGAGCCTCTAAGCTGGAATTTGAAGGCATCTCAGAAGAATCAGCAGTATTTGTCATGCTTGTACTAATAGGAGCTTCACTTGCAGGGTTAGTTACAATTGGAGCTGAAGTAGTATTCTTGTTTGGTCTTCTTAGCTCAAATCTTGGGTCAGAATAACCTGTTGATATATTATCTGTAGATCCTGAAACATTCTCACAAGACTTGTTAAAACAGTTGTTAACTAAATCAAGATCAAACAGTCAATCCAAACCAGAACCTTTAACATGGGAGTGTTTTCATTTAAGGTCACATTGGCTGACTCCTCAATTACTCTAGTTCTGAGGTTGTATACTCTATAAGCTTTAGCTTGAGAGGAGTATCCAATAGTGTCCATCATCTGATTTCTCAGCAAACTTGGCTACTTGATCTTTGGTATTCAAGATGGTGCATGGACATCCAAATGACCTGAGGAAACCAATGAATGGTCTCCTTTTGTGCCACAGCTCATAAGGAGTCTTACCATGAGTCTTAACTACTAAAACTCTGTTCTGCACATAGTAGGTTGTGTTGACAGCCTCTGCCCAGAAGGTGATAGGCAATTTAGAGTCAGACAACATGGTTCTAGCAGCCTCAATAAGTGTCCTGTTTCTCCTCTCAGCAACACCATTTTGCTGAGGAGTCTCTGGAGCATTATATTGTCTTGAAATACCCTTCACAAAATGTATCAAGGATTTGGTTTTTAAATTCTGTTCCTTGATCATATCTTATGGTTTTGACCTTGTGATCACATTGATTCTCAATTTTCAGAATGAAGTTCTTCAAGATCTTAGGAGTCTCATCCTTAGTTCTAAGGAAGAAGACCCAAGTGAATCTTGTGAAGTCATCTGTGATCACTAAACAATAAGAGGTCCTTCCTAGACTCCTTACACTAGTGGGGCCAAACAGATCCATATGTAATAAGTGTAGGGGTGTAGTGATGGAGTTGATTTCCTTTGGCTTGTGAGACACTTTGTGCTGCTTCCCTTTCAGGCATGCAACATAATGGTAATCACTTGTAAACTCTTTCTTTGGCATTTCAGTTACCAAATCATTTTTAATCAATTTATTCATGTTTTTTAAGTTTACATGGCACATTCTTTTATGCCAGAGGAAAGACTCGTCACTATTTGCTTTAGATAGAAAGCAGGACACTTCTCCAGAGGGAGTTGTTTCTTGCAGATCCATCTTGTACATGTTTCGCTTCCTGGGGGCTCTGAGTAGGATGTACTCCTAAGAAATAACCATCCCAGGCTTGGGAACAATGCACTCATGCTTAGTGAAGAGCATGTGATGTTTTTGGTCATAAAATTAGGACACACTCAAAAGATTGTATCCAAGCTGCTTGACAAAGTTTACCTTCTCAATGCTGAGCTTACCATTTGAGACCATGCCCCTACCAGTGATGTAACCTCCTGCATCTCCTCCAAAAGCAACTGGCCCTCCATCAAACTTCTCAAAGTTTTGAAGCAAGGAGCCATTTCCTATCATGTGTCTTGAGCAGCCGCTATCAATGATCCATACATTCCTGTTGGTTTTCAGCTGCCCCTACACAAAAAGAGATGATTTAGTTATATTTGGGAACCCAAGCCTCATTGGTCTTGGGCTTGTCAAAGTGAATGGAAGACAATGAAACAGTAAGTGATCCTATGTTTAGGCTTTAAGGATCATTTGTTGTTGCTGATGTTGAACTTTCAGTCATATTATCTTCCTTCATCTTCCACACCACCTTCGGAAGATTAGGCTTGACCTTCAAAGCTTCTGAAGTTTTAACAACTTCAGAAGATTTGAAGACTGGGCCTTTGGAAGATCTAGCTTTCACTGCAGCTGGCTTTGGTGCTTTAGAAGTATTCCTTTCTTCCGAGACCATTTTTCCTTCCGAAGGCAATTTACCACCTGTTTTCCTTTTCACTTTGGAGTTTCCGAAGGAAACAGATTTTCCTTCCGAAGCTAGCTTTTCCTTCTTCTTCCCAAAAGCTTTCTCTTTGATTATGTGGATAGTGCTTTTGGGATTGTAGATGCAATCCTTAGCCAGATGAGAAGTACTACCACACATGATGCAGTCCATTTGCTTCCTTTTGGGAGTCTTCTTCTGAGAGCAAGACTGAACTTGAACACTTTCCTTCTCCAGCTTCTTCTTCACAGATGATGCAGCAAGCTTCTTAGGGAGAGACTTGTTCTTGGAGGAGGATGGTTTAGACTGTGTAGTAGTGGTACAGAGCAATTTAGCCTTCTCTTTACTGGAATGAGTTTGAACTATACTAAAACACCTGGTACTAGAGTTTGTAGTTGATTCCTCAGCCTTTACCACTTCAAACCCTGTAGAGATGAACACTTGTTTCTGCTTGGAGTCAAAAGTGGCTTTGATCTCTTGAGCATTCTTTGATCTTCTCTTTACTTTTCTGATCAAGTTCTTCCTCTTTGTCTTTGTCATACCAGCCTTCTTACTCTCCTCAGGACCATGGTGACCCTTTTTGGATTGACTCTCTTCACTCATTTCAGAGTCATCCCTCACCATCTCCTCTTCATCCTCTTCAACAATAAGGTCTATGAGTGGAAGCTCATCTTCACCAGTTCCACACCTTGGAGATCTTACAGATAATAGAGTGTGTGGAGGAGCTATTTCAGTAGATCCTAGTCCTTTCTTATTCTGATAACAAACTTTTGCATGCAGAGATGAGGAAATGATGTTCTTAAAGGTCTCTTCTTCAAGAACACATTTTTCAGCCTGGGCTTTGCTGATCATAAGCTCAGCCTGGCATTCAGTCAACTTGGTAATGAGATCTTTAGTTAGAGTCCTGTAATTTGTTTGCTCATGTTTAAGAGTTGAAATTGTTTTCTCTAAATCTTCTATCTCAAGTTTGTAGTTATTTTCAGCTCTTTTAAAATCAGCTTTTAGGATATTCAAGGACTCAACATTAGATCTTATTTCTAAGTTGTAGGACCTGTATCTATTCAGTTTAGCAATACATTCAGGAGAGCAAAGATGTTCTAGTACCTTAGCCTCATCATGGTCAGCCATGAGTGCTTGATTTGGTGAAGCATCTTTAGCATGAAAGCTCCAGTCAAAGCCTCCTTCTTTAACAGCAACAATAGCTTACTGTCTTGGCTTCTCATTCTGGTGCCCTCCCTCAGTGTAGTTTGACCTGGATGAAGCTTGGCCACCATTTGACTTAGGTGCCTTGCATTCTCTGGCAAAGTGACCCATCTGGTTATAGTTGTAACACTTCACTTTGCTCTTGTCCAGTCCAAACTTGCCACTGTCAGCATTGCTGGAAAACCTTCTCCCTGTCCTCTTGTAGAACTTCTGGGCTCTGTGAGTGAGAAGAGCCATCTGCTAGACTATCTCCATGTATTCCAGATCATCTGGATGGATACAATCCAGGTCTTCAAGAGTGAAAAGAAAGTTTCCTAAACTTTCATCAGTAGAGACAAAAGCTTAAGAGGTGCTTGTCTCTTGGAATGGACTTCATTGGATGTAGCACTCTCTGGATGTCTCTGGGAAGGTGATGAAAGGACCCTTTTGTGAAGTTTTAGGGTAGCAGATAAGATGGTGTTGTGGTTCTTTTCTATCCCTTTCACCCACATGAAGGGCAGAACTCTGGTGAGTGTTGGAGTTTCCAGATAGGTTTTGCATGTTCATCTCCATCTGGTATCCACTGAGTATTCCATATAACTCGATGAGAGTCTGGGTCTTGAGATTTTTAGTCCTCTTAATCACCACATAATAGTGTGTCCATTGTCTGGGAAGAGATGACATGAACTACCTAAAAATATCCCTATTCTCAATAGTTACTCCAACATCAGCCAGAGTATCCATAATCTTAACATACCTGAAATACTGTTGAGTCATGGTTTCACCTATCTTGAAGGTGAAATTTTCAAACTGCTGCTTCAAGAGGTCCTTCTTGTTTTCCTTGGCTTCATTGAACCCCTCATACATCAGTTTCAGTGCATCAGATAGTTGTTTAGCGGTTTTGCACTTCTTGAAACCTCTATAGATGGAATTTGGAAGAGCAGTCTGAAGTGCTGTCATGGCTTTCTAATCAATGTCAATCTTCTTCCTGTCTTTTTCAGAGAAGTCAACCTTTCTTTGAGTATCATACTACCACCAGTAGCAGCTGAAGTGGTGGATGGTACATGAGGTCCATTGACAACAGACTCCCACATCCTGGAATCCTAAGACTTGATGAAGCCTTCCATTCTTTGGCACCAAGTGTTAAAATCCTCAGGAGTGATCAGTGGGGACTTTGTCATAGTTCTAATTTCCATATCAGCCTTAGAGATAGCTGCCATTTGAAGAGTTAAGTGATGTGTGAAGCTAAGAGGATTAAAGATGGTGAGATTTTACAATCAAGAGCTTGTAAAGCTCTGATACCAATTGCAGGATCGGGTAAGCGTGCTTAAGTTTGCAATTAGCTTCACAGGAGGAGAGAACTTTAGATCACTTAACAATTCAAATAGGGAACTGGTAACTATTTAAAAGATACTAAGCCAACACAAGTAATGTAAGTGAACCAAGAACAAAATCACAAGAACACAAGATAAAGTATGGAAGTTTCACCAACTAATGAAAAGCAGGTGAGTCTTCAGAGCAGCAGCGGAAGGTACAACAGCTTTATCAAAAAGTAACTCAGAAAAAGCATATTTTCTCTGTCTTCGGAAGAAATCAGTCAACTCTTCAAAATGGCTTTGGAAGACTTTGTCTTGTGAAGCTTTGAAAGACCTAATCTTTGGCTTCAGAAGAAAAGGGTCTTTGGCTTCAGAAGATTTCACACTTGTAATATTTTCTGATGAGTGTGAAACTTCCGAAGCAACTTCTTCTGAACTTTGGCTTCGGAAGATCTTACACTTAGACTTATTTGTGAGTGTAAGACTTTCAAAGCTAGTTCATCCTTGTTTCTTAGTGCATGCTGGAAGACTTGGTTGTTCTGGAATCCTTTGGTTGCATCAGCCTTTAATCTTTAGATGTTCCTTACAAAGGCTTTAATAGGTTTTGGAGAAGATATGGTATTTTTCTAGGTAGGATAGGATGCGGAGGAAGTAATGAGATACGGAGCTTCATTTCAATTACGACACTGATAGCCACTTATGGAGAGTTTAGGTGACTGGGAAATGGTTAAGTATAATATGATGAGAAGGTTATGGAAGTGATGGAGGTAAAAATAGATTGAAGACTTCATTCACTTACGAATATATCAAACCACAAGAAAAAGGACTAAGTATAGTCAGCTGTGATGGTACGCTAGTCAATTAGAAAAGTTGCATTCATATACGGATACTTTAGGTTATGTGCGAAGTGGATAGCTAAAATACTTTGAGTACGAAGGATTGCAAAGATGCAAGGCACTTACAAATGTGCTATGTCACTTAAAAAGGTAGAAGTCCACTTACAAAGACCATTAAACATTTGAGAAGACTTTAGATCACTTGCGGAGGCATTAGGCCTTAACGATAGGGTTGGACAGAAGTTGCAAAGATGGTAATCATTTATAGGGTGTCATTTCAGTTAAGAAGGTTCAAATAATGGTCTAACTTACTATTGGATCACCATATAAACCTATTTTTATTTCTTCTTTATGAAACTTCAAATCAAAAAACATTATTTTAGGATATATTGAAAGTAACATTATATGCAGGTACATATATAGATGCATAACTAAAACGCTTACATATATCATATTAAAGTTTGACCTTTAATGTACATCTTCATATTTAATCTCAAATTACCATTAAGTATGCAAATCAACCCAAAAACTTTGAGAAAACATTATAAGTTCAGGGATCCAGAACTCACATTGATAGAACAATATATAAACTCTAGAACCAAAGGTTCTTTTCTGTGAGATATAGTCAAACATAACAAGATACTACTACTACTACTACTACTGCTACTGCTGCTGCTGCTGCTGTTGCGGCCCCCGCCCCCGCAGCCGCCGCCGCCCCCGCCGCCGCTCCCGCTCCCGCCGCGCCGCCGGTCGGTCCCGCCGCGCCGCCGGTCGGTCCCGCCGCGCCGCCGGCCGGTCCCGCTCCCGCCGCCGCCGCCGCCGCCGCTGCTAAGAAGAAGAAGAAGACGAAGAAAAAGTGTCTTATAATCATTAAGTAACTCTTGCCCACAAAACTTCAACTTTCACTAATATTTACAAAATTAGAGTTAAAAAGGAGTTGGGTAAATAGCAAAATTATTTGCAGTCAAAGTGTTGAAGTTATCTTCAAAGTAAAAGGTTCAAGCCTCTCATATGACGGGTTGGTGTGAATTACTTTTGTATCATTATACGAAATTAAGCAAATACACAGATAAATAAAGAATATGAATAAAACAATGAAAACTCTGGTCGCCACATGACTAGGAAAGTCTTCTAGTTGCATACCTTATTATATATTTTGAGCACAACAATAGTGAAAATGATGAATCAAATCAAAGCTTTCAAAACATTGAAGAAATCATGTTTATAACCATCTGTATGAAAATGGTTACTTGGAATGATCTTTGTGTAGACATAAAACACCATACAAGAGATAGCAGGCCCAACCCAAAACACCCAGTGACCATCCCATAAATGACCTCCTCTAATCAAGGCTGGTCCCAAACATCTTGCCGGGTTCATCCCCGCTTCAGCATAACCTTTCTTTCCGGTCACACTTGTTGAAATGAACACTATAAGCATGACGACGATTCCAATGATGGAAAACACCACAAGAACACCTAAAGCATTGGCTTGCCGATGGTCGTAGGCTATCCATACAGATGCAAAAAGCAAGATGAATGTACAAATAATCTCGAGCCAAAGAGCTTGGCTTGTCTCAATCCCTGTAACCACTGGGCCAGTAGGCCCTGGGGTAATGACCTTGAGGGTGCACCCACCTAGTAAAAAGGTCTGGGCAATGTTAGGACTCACAACTGCTTGTAGCGCTAGAGCTCCAAGTATGGCGCCAATACATTGTGCAAATATGTAGATAAATGCCCGAGGGAGCGAAATGAGTCCAACAAGGGCGGCTGAGAATGATATGACTGGAGTCATGTGTCCACCTGAGATTGGGAAAAGGGCTAGGAGAAGGATGGTGATGGTAATGCCAACCATGATCGACGTTAAAACATTTGATGTTTGGTTTTGTGTCTCATAAGATGAAATGACTATCGTATCTATCATGAACACCAAAACCGCCGACCCAAGTAACTCTCCTACGGATGCGCGCCACACCTAAACATTTCAAATAAATGTAAAAAAAACAAGGGGTGTTCTTTTCAGAACCAATTTAATGTATAATCTTGAAATGATACTAACATCCAAGGAAAATATATCCTCTAAACCCAACCTCTCTCCTAAAGTAAAAGTACTTTCCTTTTTTGCATGATCGACTTTCCATTGTTCAATCCTGAAAATACATTGAAGGAATGACAAAATTGCCCTTAGATGTGATAATATATGAAATATGGTACTTGCCTTGGTGTAGTGGGTGAGACCTTAATGTTCCCACAACCAAGACCTTCTTCTTCAACTTGAACCACCTGTGCTACGTTATTTGTTGCCATCAATTTGCTAACATATTACTAACTCTAAGGGTTTATAAATACAACTTGTGTAAACATCCACTGTTGGATCATTTGTGTATTTCGAGTAGTTTTAGATATGAAGAATATAATTGTAATATTCCAAAATTCAGTCAAGTAAGATAATAATTCATGAGTTAAATAAGAATCAAATTAACAAAAGAAGAGAAAAAATGATTAAACAAGCTTTCAAGAAAAATGAATAAAACAAATCACAATAATATAAACGAAAATCAAGTACAATAAAAAGGAAAAAGGATAGCTAAATGCAAAATAAAGCAAAGATATGGAACAATAACATGCCTTGAATTTTTTTTTTAGCTAAATGTTCTCTATATAATAGAGCATTTTCTTTCTCGAAAATCACTTTATTCAGCATGAATTTTTACTTTGTAATTTATGCTATTTCTTCAAACAGGATCACGGATTTTAAAATTAACAGTAATATAATCATTTTTAGTATGCGTTATACGTCAAAATACGACATAAACACAACATGCTTGTGCTGTTTTACCCAAAATGTGCTAGTTTACCCTAAATTAGCTAAAAACATCTTGTTTTATGTTAAATAAGCACATCACATACTGATTTATGTGAAAACATCAGATAATATGTTATTTTATGTGAAAGTAGAACAAAACATGCTTTTTCACATGAAAGCAACTCATAACATCCTGTTTTACATGAAAACAACCTAAAACATGTTGTTTTACATGAAAACAACACAGAACGTGGAAATAACACAGAACATGTTATTTTACATACTATCAAAACATGAAAACATCAAAGAATATGTTGTTTTACATTGAAACCATATAGAGCGTGTTGTTTTATTATAAAACAACACAAGATGTTATGTTTTACCTTATTATTTTACTGTAAACAACACATAAATTTATGTTGTTTTATATAATCTTTTACACTAAACAAAACAAAAAATAATCTCTTACCGTAAAACAATATATAACCTAAAACAACGTATAAGGTGTTTTCTTATCATAGAACAACACAGAATGCACCCTTTTATCGTAAAACAACACAATTTTAAAATAATTGTAAGTGACGTTTTAATATTAGACAACACAAAACATTATATTTTACCCTAAACCGGAACATAACATGTTGTGTTGTTCTAATGTTAAATAGCACAAAAGTGTTGTCTTACGACAAAACAATACATAATGTGTTGTTTTTATCATAAAACAGCATATTTTCGTAACAACGATTGTTTTATTAAAATAAATATTGCAATACTATACTCAAATCAAAGATGATAAAACGCTTAATTTTATGGTGCGATTAATTTTAAAAATAATATCGTATAAAAAAGTTACAAACATTTAAATAAAATAGGGGAATTTGAAAAAAAAAATCAATAAAATTGGTTTGTTCCGTGCTACCTTTGGGGGCCATTTTTATAACTAAAAATTGATCTCAACGATTGATTCATGAAATAGAGGGCTAAGATCTTTTCTTAGGCTTTTTAGGCAAATGTATTTTTTTATTTTAACCGGCCCTTATATATATATATATGTGTATATATATACGTATACGTATACGTATACGTATACGTATATACGTATACGTATACGTATACACGTATACGTATACGTATACACGTATACGTATACGTATACACGTATACGTATACGTATACACGTATACGTATACGTATACGTATATACGTATACGTATACGTATATACGTATAGATATGTGTATATATATGTGTATATATATATGTATATACATATATATATATATATATACATATATATATATATATATATATATCTATATATATATATATATATATATATATATATGTACATATATATACATATATATATAGATATATCATATATATATATATACGTATATATATATATACATATATATATATATATACGTATATACGTATACGTATATACGTATATATATACGTATACGTATATATATATGTATAGGTATATATATATACATATATATGTATATGTATATATATGTATATACGTAAATATATGTGTATATATGTATATATATGTGTATATATATATATATATATGTATGTACGTATATATATACACATATATATACATATATACACATATATTTACGTATATACATATATATATACATATATATATATGGGGTATGGTTATTATGAGAACCCTTTATTTTTGTAAGAACTTTTTAACTCAATCTTTACCATAGATCAACAAATAGATAGATAAGATCTTTCAAATATTTTCTCAATAGAAAAAGGCATAAAGGTCATATAACAAATCCATCAAAATTCAGATTTGATAGGAACATGACAAGTGTCATCCCTATACCCCCTTATTTTTTTTCTTTATACTTAAAAACTTTACCCCTTTTTTATTTAAACACTCATAACTTTTTTATAAATTGTAATTTTTTTTATTAAAATTACACCATTAAACTTATCATATTTTTCTCTTTAATTCTACTATAGTGTTGCAAAAAAGAGTTTCACCTGTACATAATTACATCATATTACAATGTTACACTATTATACCATGTAGCAAATTTGAAACAAAAACAATAAGTTACAATGTTAAATTCTCATATAATCTTGCACTACTGTACCAAACTTTTACACCCGATATTACACCACTCATACTAATAATAACATCCTCATTACGACAACCAAATGACATTACACCATGTAATTACAACACTGTAATGAAATTTCAATATTGTAACAAAACCAAAATAACAAAACTACACTACTGTAACGAAGTTAAATCGATGTAAACCAATCGTTTAACCAATGTAATTACGCCACTAACGTTTTTTTAATGTAAACTAGTGTAAACTAATGTAAACTAACATTTTCTTTTGTGAGGTATACTATTACTCGATAAACATGACTGAAAATCACCAAATATGGAACTAAACCATATTTAACCGGATAGAATCGAAGATGAAAAACGCATAAGAAAGAACCGTAATGACTTGACACCAAATCTGGAACGCCCTCTAAGTCAACTTAGAAAATACAATCTGTAAAACATTATAAACTAAAATAACAAAACTACACCATTATAATAATAATATTTTTCAATGTAAATCAATATAAACCAACATGTAAACCTATGTAAACTAAGAACATATGCACTAACAAAACCTAAAACTATTGTAAACTAAAAGCATATGCATTAACACCATAACAATCTAACCATAAAATAAGATGTCAATTTATCAGGGTTATAATGATGCAACATAATGCAATGCTTAGTTACAATGACTTATAGTAAATTACAGCATATTATAATTCTTTACGTTGAATTACATCGAGAAAAATAAATTAAAAAGCCAACACAAATGCAAAATCATAATACTTACAGTGAGTCACATCATATTTATAATTATTTACAGTGAATTACATCGAAGAAATATATATAAAAATCAACAAAAATAAATTCTTAGAAAAAATATATATCACGTTTCAATAAATCACTTATACTAGTTTAGCAATAAAGTGATCGGACCACTCTACGATGGTCCTTATATATAAAAACGATTCATAATTACTTATTGATATTCTTTTAAACCCATATATATTTACACAATATTGTAGTTTACTAAACATTACTATAGCAATAATAGTACTGTGAAACTAAAACTTAAAAACTACACATCCCATTCAAGAATATTAAAATGGAATGATTATAACAACATAACAGAAAATTACATATTGTTTCTTTGTAACATCAACATCCCATTCAATAAAACCAAATATGGGTCATCAAAAATTGCTTTTTGAACAAAGTTAAGGCATGATATGCAAAATTCAAGAATCGGGTCACACGAACAGGTTGTTTCTTAGTAACATCAACATCTTCCCCAAAAATTTGTTCAAAAATTGTCTTGCAAATATCAAAACAAAAATTACATACCTTCATTTGATTGAACAACCTCATAAGCATCCAGATGTGGTTGTAAATTTGACAACAATAGAAAGACCAATGTGGTTGTAAATTTGAGAATTAAATCATACTTAGATATTTTCCAAAAAGTGATACAAAATTTGATTTGTAATAATTATTGTATATTTCTAACTTTAAAATTGTTCAAGCACCTAAAAAGATATTTCTAGGGCAAAAGATAAAAAAAATTTGTGAAGAAGAAACCCTGACCTATTTTGTGAACATGATGATGAAAAGCAATGAAAGGGAGGTGTTGTTAGCGGTGATGGTGGTTTGCTCATGGTGTCGGCCAGAGGTAGTGGTGGTGTGCTCGTGGTGCCAAATCTGAACCGTATTATGAACCCAGATCTAAACGGTAGTGTCGTGGCGGCAGTAGTGTGCTAGCGCAAAGTGTTATCCGCCACCACTAGATTTGTAAGGTGGAGATTTTGGGATTTGATACGACAGTGCAACAAAGAATCGATGGTGAATGGTGGCCGGTGAGTGAGGGGTTCGATGGTTAAAATTAGCAAGGAAGACAAAGAAAGGGAAGGGGGAACGATAGTGATGGTGATGGTGGTGTAGGGTGGTATTTGACTGTTGGTGGTGGTGGTGGTGGGTGGTTGTGTTCAATGGTAATAGTGAAGATATGAATGTATTATTGAATGGGATGGGTTTTTGA
Source organism: Flaveria sonorensis (assembly GCA_025506505.1). Lineage (NCBI taxonomy): Eukaryota > Viridiplantae > Streptophyta > Magnoliopsida > Asterales > Asteraceae > Flaveria > Flaveria sonorensis. The sequence continues at coordinate 45,746,914 of CM046435.1, forward strand.
AAAACAGTGATATGGATCTGACAACAAGTACAAAAGTGCAAAAGACTATCTTACCCTTGAATTGATCCTATCCCTTTAAATAGAATCTAGTATATTTTATATTATATGAATGGTGTTATGATGGGTTAATAGGTTCTTATAAAAACTAAGGGTTCTCATATGATCTCCATCCTATATATATATATATATATATATATATATATATATATATATATATATATATATATATATATATATATATATATATATATATATATATATATATATATATATATATATATATCAATTTCAACCATGGAATATATGTGTATGTATGCATATGCATCATTCAGATCCCATTTGAATATCACACACATATCTTGAAACATTATAATTAATATAATTATAATAATTTCAGTTTTAATAATTATTTAAACCATGATATTAAACAAATAATCGTTTATGCTACGAACAAGAAAATGTTTATCAATGTTTTGAAACTTGACCGGAGAGCGAACCAAACGACTCAAAGGTACCAGTCCGAGAGGATTTAAAAACCGGAAGACATCACAAATTGTATAATACTTAGGAAACATACATACAAATATACCAAATATTTATAGGGGTTGAAAGTTTTATAAAGTAACTTCAAGGACCGTAGATGTTAAAATAAGTTTTATAAGGGATGAGTTAAAAATATTTATGTAGCCCACTAACCATAGGATATATAACAACATTATCATCTTTCTCTATGTTCTTTCTATGCTTTAAATTTTCTAAACCTAGTCAACACATTATGTTAAATCAATATTTCAGATTTATTGAGTTTGAATCTTAGGATTTATCATGTTCAAGATCTGAAAGTTAAAATTAAGATATGTGTATGTGTGTGAATCTTCGAACATTAGAAAAAGATGATGATGATGATAATAAGATGATTTCATTAATGTTAATGAAGAAATTACAATGAGAATCATATAATAGAATTGAAAGATCAAACCCACCCACAGGAGAATTTCTCCTTGGGTAGATGATTAATACCATAGAAAACACACTTTAATGACACTAGTGGGTTTCTATTTATAGTGGACTATGGAATATTACATCAAATTGGTCTCTAAATCTGTACAATAAGATCTCAAGTTGCTTGTGAATGTGATTTGGTAAACTTCAGTTTATCATCTTGTTGAACCCAACAATACTCCCCCTTAAACTTATGCTTGCCAAACTTTAAGATTGAAGATCTTCTCTGTCACATGTCTTCTTGCTTAACTGAAGTTTTGACATAGTTCAATGTATTTTTTCCCCCTCACATTCAGCTTCACCTAATATATTTCTGACAAAGGATAGAATCTTTTGAGAATACGTATTTGGTATTTGATATGTGTCATATCACTTTTGGATTACACTTTATAACACAACTCTAAGTATTAGAATGTATTAGGCATATTACGTGGCTTTGAATTACAACAAACAACATTAGAATCATCTGTATATGCAACCGCGTTTGTTATTCAAACAAAATCACTTGCCTTTGTATGCCAAATTAGGCGTTTGTATTGATCATCCGCTATCAACATTTGCATTTCGATTAAGGCAGTCACATTTGTCATGCATTCAAATAGACTTCCATATTTGGATATTAAATGAGTATTCACATTTTAATTATGATATCCGTATTTGTGAGATACCACTACTCATCATATGGACTCATCCGCATTTAGATGACACTCATCTACATTTTGATGTTACCCATCCTTGGATAATAGTTTTTCGTATTTGTTTGATGGTTTAACTCATCTGTATTTGACTTACTTAGAACAATCTCATTAACCAAGTTATAGCATCCACATAAGATCATGAACCATCCGTATTTGTCATTGGTTGAACCATATTAGTATGTTCACTTGAAAACATGTGAACCAATATGAATACCAGTAATCAGATGAACTCGTTCTGCGTTAATTATGTCTTTCATTAAAATCTTAGAGCTGAATCATTCAAAGCATTTAACTGAATGCGATAATGATTCATCAACCATCTTCAATGCATCAACACTAGATCGATCATAACAGTCTTGTTAATTAGACCGATTTTATGTATTACGATAAACCGTATTCCTAAATTGATCTTCTTCTTCATTTCTTTGGTTTTAATCTATTTAGTAGCAACAAATTTTGAGTAAATAATCATTTATTTAATTATCTATCCTCAAATCATATGTATTTTAAATAGATTTGTTGATTTCTTATTCTTTTACTAATGAATAGATGATTTTCTTCATTTTCTTTTCTCTTCTTTGTTCTTAACATCGTAAAATTGAAATTAGATTTGAAACTTAGATGAATCTGACAACCAATAACTCTGATACCATTTTACTAGATCAATATTTCAAATTCAATGAACTTGGATTTTAGTATTCATCGTCTTTCAAATCAAGTCAAAATTAAGATGGAGAGTATGTGTGTGAATCCAAGAACACAAGAAAAAGATGATGATGATGATGATGATGATAATAAGATGATAGTAATAATGTTGATAAACAAATTACAATGAGAATCATACAATAGAATTGAAAGATCAAAACCACCCAAAAAAAAATTTCTTCTTGGGGGATGATTCACACCATAAAAAAACACACACTAATAAAACACCACTAGTGGGTTTCTATTTATAATGAACTAGGGATATTGCATCATAAGCCCTAATTTTGATTATTATTTGGTCTTGATTTTGACTTTGCTTTGTTGACTTTGTCTTCTATTTTTTTTTTCTTTTTATCAACTTGGACTCTAAATTTATACAATGAGATTTTTAGTTGGCTCTAAATATGATTTGGTAAGCTTCATTTTATCATTTTTTTGAGCCCAACACTCTCTTGTTTGCACAACCATTACTCTTATATTCTTTCATAGTAGATGTTGTGGATGGTGTTGATTGGAGTCGTGTCGATCGTAGTTAATGTCGACATTGCTGTTGGTGTCGATCAGAGAAGTCGTCGATGTTGAAATGGTGTCGATTTGTGTTATTGCCTGAAATTTCTAATGATATAGATCTGAGGTGTTAAAGGTTACAAGAGTTACTAAACAATTTAATGAAGGTTTCCGGCAGAGATATAAAGGCGGTCACGTTCAATCTTGTTTGACTCCGGATCACCGGTCCCGATTCAACCGTGAACCACTCATAACCAGCTGGTCATTTGATAAATAGTTTAATAGGGCTAACCGACCGCCGATGACACCAGTTCCTGGTTGAGCCGCTCCGACCGCCCGGTTCAGTCGGGAAACATTGGCGCTTATTTAGATTTGACTAGTTTTATTATTTATTTAATATATAATGTTTAGTATTATGAATTATCTATAATAATTATTTCTTAATGCAATTCTCTTCACAAAACTGTTTCATGTTGATGCATTTTTACATTTTTAAACGAACTAATTACCATTGCTCCTTTTTGACCCCTTTGATCAAACATCATTGGTAGAAGTATAGTATATTACTATTTAAGAATCTAAGTTCAGAATAGAACGAGTTGTGGAACTAGTACCGCTAAGCGCTAACGAGGATATAACCCTTATAATAGGACACAAATGTTATGATATTGTTAACTACACATGGTTGCAGAACTATAACCGAATTAACCTCATTAACCAAGTCAAATTAACCAAACCCAACAACTAAGCGATGGTTCAGTTAAACATAACCAATTAACCACACATTGCGTTTCGGTTTTGGGTTTGATATATAAATTAACCGATTTAACCACACCGAACTGAATGCCATTAATATATAATGAATTTAGAATACTATTCATGATTTACTAGAATTTCATATGTTAACCACTATAATTCACATATATAAAAATAAATTTACATACCGGGATTTCGATGTGTATCAAAGGAACCCCCTAAACAAGCAGAAGTGATGCCAGATGCATGCACGAATTGTTGTATGCACACTCTGACTTCAGGATTAGATTTTGGTGGGACCTTAAAAACAAAAAAGTATCATGGACACCATTATAACATTAGTCCAAACCTAGCCTAACAATAATTTCTTAGTTAAAATTTTGTTTTAAAAACATGTGTTAAATATATTGGTTATTTAGCCGAAATTAACCGTACTAGCTGTTAACCGAAGTGTGGGTAACCGAAGTATTGGTTGTAGTTACGGTTTTGAAAATGATATTAACTGTACTAGCGGTTTTGGTTTCAGAAATGGTCTTAACCGCACCGGGCACACCTCTAGTTGTAGTAGTCGCTAGACGCTATCAAGTTGGTCGAATGGAGAGTTACGTGTACTCGGCCTTGGCGGAGAGTACCATGACATGTAAATTTTAAAGAAATTAATTTTTGGGAAATCATATATGTGAATATCATTAGTTTACTAATATTTATCGCAAAATATGTGGATATCACATATATTAAAAGGATGCATGGTAAAATACTAAAGAATTTCAAAAGGTAATATCCATTCTTTAATATTATCAACATCGAAAATTTTTAATTCTCGCCTTCCAAGACATCTCTATGAAAATAGCGAGAATCTGAGAACTATAGTGAAAAGCATCAGGAATTAGTGAAAAATGACGAAAATCGGTGAAAACAACGAAAATCTGACTTGTTCAAGTTGGATCAAGTTGCTTTGAAAAATTTGACCGAGTTGAAGAAATTCACCTTGACACCCTAGACAAGTACTCCACCGCCTGGGCCAAGTTTTACAGCTTTGACTACACTCGATTTATCTCTTTACATAGTAAGGAATGTGCGCCCTAAATGTACATAATATTCATCGTCAATTTGTTAAAAAATATTGCAACCTTTGAGATAATTGGAGTTTGAAGAACATCACTAAAAACCTTGGTGTCATTGTTAAAACATTAAAGGTGTATTTTTTCCAAACGAGCAACCTTCTACCGCTGAGCATCCGCAGCTGCAACTCGTCTACTAACTGGGCAATAGGCTTATAAAATCATACTTATCGCTACTCACATGAGTAGTTGTTCTAGACATTATGACCATAACCATGAACAAAGATTTATCTTAGGATTCGAAAGACCTTAAATGTTACTTTACTAGCTTTCGTACCTAATAACATTTCAGTGGGCTCTTTAATGAAATTCTAACAAATAACAAGATTATTCGACATCACTCATTTATACAACAAATGTAGGATTTTACCATCACCGATACAAATACATGATCATAATGGAGTATAGGTATTCACTATCTTGTTGATAATGGGAATTTGAGAGTTACATGTCATGAGTAAAAGGGTGATATGCAAGTTTAGATGTTATAAAAGAAACATTTGTATGTGTTTTTACTAGATTAATAATTGACATGCGATCAAAAGTAGGTGATTTTCAACATTAGGTCATGCGAAATGATCCAACACCTAGGGCATTAAATCATACCGGATGTGTTATTGGTGTGAAACATCGCTCAGATGCGGCGTTAAAGGGCGTTAAAGGCCCTTCTCGTTAATATGTTAACAGGGGTGGATGGTGGATCTTGAGAAAACATAGATTTAATTGGATAACCATAAAGGTCTTAAGGAACCCACGCCAAGAAAGATGAAGATGTAAAGTTGGATAGCTTGTTTTCTATTTTGTTTTATGTTTTGTTTTTTAACAGGTGGGTCTACAAAAAACATAAGGTGTGCAGGACCAGTGAAGGGGGTCAATACAACAGTTTCACAAGGTGAAGAGACTTAAAACACTTAACAGATCAAATAGGGAACCGGTTAGGATGAAACAATGAGCATAAGAAAAAAGAACAATAACAAGAACACTCAAATATGGTTTTCAAGAATGATGTATATTGCTCTCAAGTTCTTACAAGTGTTATAAAGCTTACATTAGAATACAAGTACTTGAGATACCTTATACTACATATTACAACCGGTCATACTTTAAAGGTCAGCTGGAAACACTAATCTAGATAACAAGATCAACGCATAGTCAAAAGGCAGATTGCCTTTTGACTATTCTTATCTATTACCAAGAGGATAAAAGTACATAGTTGGAAAGTTACAGACACAACACCTTAATCTACAGTTGACAAAAGCATGGACTTTTCACCAACTCATGCTAGTTGGTGAGTCTTCAGAGATGGGAGCGGAAAGGTGATTCAGCTTTTGTCAAAAGTATGTCAGAGAAGACATGCCTTCTCTGTCTTCGAAAGAAATCAGTCTTTGGCTTTGGAAGACTTTGTCTTTGAAGCTTCGGAAGACTTCATCTTTGGCTTCGAAAGAATTGGTCTTCTGGCTTTGGAAGATTTGATACTTAGCATAATTCACTAGGTAATATCAAATCTTTCGAAGTACTTTCCTAGTACTTCACATGTGCATGCTAAGAGCTCTTTGAGTTGTTCTTTGGTTGCATCAGCCTCTAAGTGTAATCCTTACAAACTCCCCCTAGGCTGATGCTAGCAAAACTAAAGAGACCTTTGATTCTTGATCTTCATCTGTTGACAGTCCTCATCAGAATCAAGACCATTCCCTTCATAATCAGTTGGTCATGATTCCTCAGACTCTCAAAGTATCTCCTCATGTCATAGAGATCATGTAGAGGGAGAACAAGAATGTTTTGCCAGAAGTACATGTCTTGACCTCCTTGATCTCTAGTGACGTACAATCTGTCTGGGTTAGTATCAAATACTCAAGACAAGATGAGTCTCTCAGTAGCAAGAGGCTCTACTATGAGTGGACTTTGTTGAGTAGCCTCTTCTTGAGTACCCTCAGGATGTTCTGACCCATCCTGAGGTATAGAGATAGATGCCTTGGACTTCTTCTTCTTGTTCTTGTCCCTTCTAATGGCCATCCTTTTCCTCTTTCTGTATTTTAACTGAGAAGACTGGCCTGCAGTACCAGATTGTTCTTGTTTGCCTTTCTCAGTTTGGTTATTATCCTTTACAGGCTCAGAAGGAGAAGGATCAGGACCCTGCTGTGGATCAGAAGATGAAATTGGCTGTGATGCAGCATTAGGTCTAGGTTGTGTTGTCTCTTAGGGTTCAACCTTGACCTCAGCTTCAGGTGCAGCCTGACTTGGTGGAGAATGCAAGTCAACCAGCTCACCCCTTTTGATATTTTGCTTGATCACTCTAATATGCTCATCCATGATGGATAGAGACATTGGATCAAGTCTCCTTCTGGAGAATCCATACAGCTTCAAGAAGCTCACCATCTTTTGTTTATCAGTAGACTTCTTCAGATTTGCTTTGAAGGTCGTTCTTGACTTTGCAGCCTCTTCCCTCATCTTCCTTTTCACGGCTTTTTGCTCTTTTAGCACTTGTTGCTCAAGCTGCTTGAGGTATTCAAACTCAGTGTATTCATATGATAAGGGAAGGAGGTTTGCTGCCTGATAGAGACCTGTGGCACTCAAGTAGGTTATCATGTTTTGCCTGTCTTGTTCCCTACCTACCTAAGTTTGTTACTCCGTAGCCACAGCCTTTGACTCAGGACTTTCTTGAACTAGGGAGAGAGTAGGAGCTTTGTAGAGTCTTCTCCTTCTTCTTTCTTCCTTGATTTTGAGGAGCAATTCTGCATTCTCAGCCTTCTTTCGCTCCTTTGACAACTCATTGTCAGCCAGTTCATTTAGTTCATCTAAGGAAGAGAGAGGAGTTCATAAATATTATAATTCTTTGTCCCCAAATAGTTCAATTTGGCTGCCCTTAACTCATTATCTTGAGTGTTTGGCCTGAGGGCAGCCTTGATTGCAGCTTCCATGAAGCCAGGGGTCTTACTTGAACTCTCTCCCCTTATCTTCCTGTTCTTCTCTCTCTCCTCCTCCTTAATCTCCTCAGAGGTCAACTTCCTCTTTCCTTTGTCACTCATAGGCCCGTGTGACTCAGGGTCGAGAGAGCTTTGGTCTTCATTGCTTGGTTCTGTACATGAGCTCTAGCCAGAGAGAGGCTGTGAGACACCTTCATCGGCTGGTGCCTAACTGAGGGTGATAGGTGTTGAAGCAGTTTAGTCTCAAGGTTCACAGGCTCAACTACTAGTCCTTCAACCAAGGTTTCCCTTTCGAAGCTAATCTTAGGGTCCACCTCAACATCTAGCTGACCAATAGTCTTGCCTGCTAGCCTCTATCTATATATCTTGTTTCTCCTCTTGAACTCTTCAAGCACCCTGTCTTGAATCCCATCAGCTAACCTTGCAGCTTGCCTGCTTTGACTTGGGTTGGCAAGTGGGAGGTCAACTAGATAGGTGCTCTCATAGTATCTCAGGTTGTAGAAGTTGAAGATTTCTTGTTTTCCCTGAGATCTAAAGATTACCAGGGCTCTCCTTTAAGCATCATACCTCCATCCTACTATTGGACTTTCAGCAGGGTGAGATGGAGTAGGCATTGCCCTTAGTATACCCTCCTCAAACAAGCTTTGAATGAGTGAGTCCATATCAATGTGGACTTGAGGAGGTTGTTGAGTATAGATAACTGCAAGTGAGGGTGGTGAGTCCTCCATGTCCATACTCTGGGAGGAATTTCCAGGATCTATGATTGCAGGTAGGACATTCTCGCCCTTTATGGTAGCATCACCCTCTTGCATAGGGGAGCTAAGGGTTAGGGCCACCACATCCATAGGTTCTTATAGGCCTGGTTGAGTTCTTCTGATGGGTCTCCCAACTAACTTGCACTTGAGATCAGTAATCTCAAGTTGTTGGTCATTGACCCTTCTTTATAAGGTAGCCACCTGAGATTCCAGGTAACCTACCTTTGAAACTAAATAGGTGCATGTTCTTGACAGTTTTTGCATCTTTAGTTGCAGAATCCCATCATCTTCGTCAAAAAAATCATGGAGGGATGAGAAAATAGAACCAAAGTCTTCTTCCTTATCACCAGCATGGAGTTCTTGGCTGCTGGATTTCCCCTGCACCATAACAGCTTCAAAAGAAGTGTCAATGGGTTGGGTTGCCATGGTTGAAGTCTTAATGATGTAATAACTTGCAGAAATGAGAGCCTCTTCCATATGGACTTCTTGAACAGGTTCAGGGAGGTCCACCTCAGTTTAGGTTGGATGATGTAGGCGGGATATGGGTGATTTAGGAGCACTCATCTCTCTTTGAGCAGGGGTGGAGAATAGAGACTCATGGTACTCACTAAACCCCATATCTTCATCATCATAGAATTCAACGTTTGGGATTGGTTGGTTGAGATCTAAAGGCTGGGGATGGTAGATTCCACTGAAGGTTGATTACTAGAGTTTTGACACTCAAAGTGAAAGCTTAAGGCTGGTGTAGTGAGCTCATCGGGCTGAGCATGAGGAACCTCAGCACTGATCAAAGAAATGATGGGAGTGGTCTGCTCCTCAGGAGAAGTGGGAGCTCTAGGGTCCACTTCTTCCTGCATGGGTGAGTGTATGGGGGCTTGCACATCCTGAGTAGTTTGTGCAGGGGTTCGTTTGGATCTTCTTGAGTAGGTGAGGGTGATTTATGGCTGTGTGGGTGGTGTAGATGTAGAAGATGTGGGTTCAATATTGGCTTGTGTTGCCAAGTTGTCACCTTGAGCAATGAGCTCTAACATTTTTAGGACCAAGGCTGTTTCTAACCATGAGAAGCCAACAGTGGACTTTCTCATTGTCTAGAAGTTGTTAGGCTTCATCTGTTCCAGTTTAAGAGTGTTACTTATTCCCCATAACTGTGTGTCGGGTTCACAGTTAAGAATGTGTTGAACATATCTAGGGAACATGTAATACTCTAAGGAGTCCAAGTTTGCAAGCAAATTTGTATAAACAAACTGAGAGTACCTAAACTTGACCCCTTGAACCATCCTATGGAATCTGTAGGATAGGTCCTCAGGAATTTGGTCCCAACCTCCATGTTTATTGGACAGAGAATGGATGACCACATGGAAGAGGTACTTCCATTAGGAGGAAACCTTACCCTTTTTGAATGTTCTTACTGAATAGTCCCCTTCATAGCCTATCTGCCTGAATGAGTTGTTTACAATAGGTTTAGGGAAAGACAATTCTCCATCTTCATCATCCAGCCTCAGATGAGAGCTGATGGTGGTTGGAGTGATGAAAATTGTCTTCCCCTGCATTGTAGCAGACAGCGCCTTCTTACCATCCAAGATGACCTCTTGGCAGGTCCTCCAAAACTCTAACAGTTGATCTCCATACAACAAAGGGTCGATTATGAGTGCAGTGAGGTAGTTTGATTGAGATAGGAAGCGGCAAACATCAGAGAATCTAGGATCTTTCTCAGATGATAACAGAGCAACTTGGTTGTGCTACCTATGTACCTGCATGGAAGATTAGGTTGGTTTCTGGGATCAGGATTAGCCATTTTGAGTAGCTTAAAGGTGAAGGAAGGTAATAACAAAGGTGGTTTATAGGTGAATTTAGGTTAAGAACTTTTGCAGATGAAGGAGAAGATGAAAGAGGGGGAACCATTAAAGGTATATTTATATGAATTGGATTTGAGACAAAATTAATGCAAAAGGATAAACTTTGAAATTCGGATGTTGGACCCATCTCTGAAAAAGTACTGAAAAAGGTAGTTTTCTTGGAAGTCCAAAATCTTCCAAAGGTAATTTGTCTTTGGAAGTTTTGAGAAAATTTCCGAAGCCAATTTGATTTCGGAAGATATTCCTTAGCTTGATAAAAATTTGCTTCGAAAGAAAAATACTTAGAGTATTTTTGCCTCCAAGATATATTTGGTTTCGGAAGATATTAAACTTTAGAGGTTTTATTCAATGGAGAATAAAGCTTTCAAGACTTAATTGCTTTCGGAAGAAAATTGTCCTTCAAAAACATATAAGTACGTAGAAGCATATTAAAGCTTCGAAAGATATATAAGAATTTCTTCTGAAGGTAAATGTCTTAGAAGTATTTATTAGATTTGAAGACATAATGTTCTTCCGAAGTCAACTTAATGTCTTCTGAGAGAAAATATATCTTAAATTGCACTTATATAGGTGATGATATAGACAACTTAAGACACACACATATTAAAAATAATCTTGAGTTTAGTTTACGAAAAACTACTGAAAGTTAATCATCCCAATAGCTGATACAAGATACTTAAATCTCTGCTCATCAAAAGCTTTTATGAACAGATCAGCATATTGTTCATTGGTGTTAACTTTGACCAGTTTTATCAATCCTTTTTCAAAATTATCTCTAATCAAATGATACTTGATGTTGATATGTTTTGTCTTTAAGTGCTGCACATGGTTCTCTTTAACAGAGATAGCATTGTTGTTGTCTATATGGATGGGAGTCTCTTTAAAGTTGAATCTATAGTCTAGCATCTGATTCTAAATTCAAAGCACTTGATCACAGCAGCTTGCAGCAATAATGTATTCAGCTTCAGCAGTTGATAAAGACACACAGGATTGTTTCTTGCATTGCCATGAGACTATCCTTCCACCAAGAAATTGACATCCCCCAGATGTAAACTTTGCCGTCATATTACAGTCACCATAGTCACTATCTATATAGGCATATAGATTGAAGTCAAAATTATTTGGATACCAAAGGCCCAGTTTAGGAGCACCTTTAAAAGACCCAATCATAGCCCTGTAGAGATGTTCATCAACACACTCTCCCTCAAGAGCAGGTCCTAGGGAGTGGTTTCTTGCTATGGGTGTCTTTGCAACCTTACACTCAGTCAGATGAAATTAGGTAAGTATGTCTTGTACATACTTTGACTGGTTTATGAAGATGCCATTTTCAACCTACTTCACTTGAATTCCCAGAAAGAAATTGAGTTCCCTTATGGCACTCATTTTAAATCTATTCTTCATCTGCTTCTCAAAGTCTTTGCAGAGCCATGGATTAGTTGACCCAGATAATGTCATCTACATAAACTTGAACCAGCATCAAGTCATTCCTTATTCCTTTAATGAAGAGTATTCAATCAATAGTACCCTTTTTATTGCCATGTTGAACAAGGTACTAAGATAGTGTCTCATACCACTTTCTTGGTGCTTTATGTAGCCCATAGAGAGCTTTGTCAAGCTTGCAGACATAATCAGGATGATCTAGGTCTACAAAGCCAGGTGGCGGTTTGACATACACTTTCTCATCAATCACCCCATATAAGAAGGAACACTTGACATCAAGTTGGTAGACATTGAAATCCCTAGATGCAGCAAAAGCCAGGAATATCCTAACAGCTTCAAGTCTTGCTACAGGAGCAAAAACATCTGTGTAGTCAATCCCCTCTTTTGTGTGAATCTTTGAACAACTAGTCTTGCCTTGTTCTTGATGACAAGTCCTCTATCATCTTTCTTGTTCATAAAAACCCACTTGGTACTTATTGTGTTCTTCCCTTGAGAAGAGGACATAGGTTCCAAACCTTTTGCCTTTTGAATTGAATAATCTCCTCCTGTATTGCTTCAACCTAACTTCCATCATTCAAAGCCTCATCAATCTTCTCAGGCTCAATCTGAGACAAGAAACAAGTGTGAAGACAAACATTTTTGTCATGGGTTTATCCTCTTGTTTTCACCCCTTTCTTAACATCTCCAATGATGTTTGTGGTGGGATGGGACTTGTGGATTCTTAGTTGAGGAATCATAGCAAGTTGGTTGGAGAGATCTAAATTGGTAAAATTTAGATCTAATGATTGAGTATAACCCACCACATCAGCACACTTATCAAGAGAAACTTGATCCAATGAGTGTGTGATATCATTAATGTTGTCTTTCATGGGATGATTATCAGCATCAAGAAATTCTTGATCATTATCACCACCACCATCTCCTCCTATATTGGAAACTCCTTCATTTGAGTTCTATGCCTCAGTGCTAGAATTTGTAGGCACCTCAGATGTGTTAGTTGAAGAGTTTGTCATTGTTGTACTAACAAGATTTCCAACTGCAGGGTTTTGTTACCACTGGAGTTGAAATAGTTTTCTGCTGGGTCTTCTCATCTTAAATCTTGTATCAGGGTCTCCTATTGATAAGATACCTGTAGATCCCAAAACATCTTCACAAGATTTGTTAAAAAAGTTGGTAACTAAATCAAGATCAAACACCCAATCAGGACCAGAGCCTTTCACACTAGGAGTATGCTCATTGAAGGTCACATTAGCTGACTCCTCAACTACTCTAGTTTTAAGATTGTATAGTTTATAAGCCTTAGCTTGGGAAGAGTATCCAATAAAGTGTCCATCATCTAACTTCTCAGCAAATTTGGCTATTTGATCTTTGGTATTCAAGATGGTGCAAAAACATCCAAATGATCTGAGGAAACCAATGAAAGGTCTCCTTCTGTGTCACAGCTCATAAGGAGTCTTACCATGAGTCTTAACTACTAAAACTCTATTATGCATATAGCAGGTAGTGTTAACTGCCTCTGCCCAGAAGGTGGTGTGCAGTTTAGAGTCAGATATAATGGTTCTTGCAGCTTCAATAAGTGTCATGTTTTTCCTCTTAGCAACACCGTTTTGCTGAGGAGTCCTAGGAGAACTATATTGTCTTGTAATAACTTTCTCATCACAAAATACATCAAGGATTTGGTTCTTAAATTCAATTCCTAGATCACATCTTATGATTTTGACCTTGTGATCAAATTGATTCTCAATTTTCATAATGAAGTTCCTCAAGATCTCAAGGGGTCTCATCCTTAGTTCTAAGGAAGAAGACCCAAGTATATCTTGTGAAATCATCTGTGATCACCAAACAATAAGAGGTCCTTCCTAGACTTATTACACTGGTAGGGCCAAAGAGATCCATATGTAATAGTTGTAGGGGAAAAGTGATTGAGTTTCTTTCCTTTGGCTTGTGAGACACTTTGTACTGCTTCCTTTTCAGGCATGCAACACAATGGTCATCATTTGTAAACTCTTTCTTTGGCATTCCAGTTACCAAATCATTCTTTCATTCCAGAGGAAAGACTTATCACTATTTGCTTTAGATAGAAAGTAAGAAACTTCTTCTGAGGGAGATGTTTCCTGCAAGTCCATCTTGTATATGTTCCTTTTCCTGAGGGCTCTGAGCAGGATATGCTCTTGAGGAATGACCACCCCGGGCTTGAGAACAATGCACTCATGCTCAGTAAAGACCTTGTTATCTCGCCGATCACTAAATTTGGATACACTCAGAATATTGTACCTAAGCTCCTTAATAAAGTTTACCTTCGCAATGCTGAGCTTACCATTTATGACCTTTCCCCTTCCAGTGATGTAACCACCCGAATCTTCTCCAAAAGCAATTGGCCCTCCATCAATTTTCTCAAATTTTTGAAGCAAAGAGCCATTGCCTGTCATATGCCTGGAACAACCATTATCAATGATCCATACATTTTCTTTGGTCTTTAGTTGTTCCTGCATAAAAGGAGATGCTTAGTTATATTTGGAAACCCAAGCCTTGTTGGTCTTGGGATTGTCAAAATGAACTGAAGATAATGCAACAATAATTGATCCTATATGCAAGCTTTGAGGATCATTTGCTATTGTTGATGAAGAACTTTCAGTCACATGGCCTTCCTTCATCTTCCACACCATCTTTGGAAGACTAGACTTGACCTTCAATACTTCGGAAGTTTTGATGACTTTGAAAGTTTTGGAGACTGGACCTTCAGAAGATTTTGCATCCACTATAGTAGACTTCAGTACTTCGGAAGCATTCCTTTCTTCCGAGACAAATTTTTCTTCCGAATGTAAGTTTTCACTTATCTTTTTCTTCACTTTAGAGCTTTCAAAAGAAAGAGATTTTCCTTCCGATGCTATCTTCTTCTTCTTCTTCTCAGAGGTTTTCTTCTTAGTCACGTGGATAGTGCTTTTGGGATTGTAGATGCAATACATAGCAAAATGAGAAGTACTACCACACATGATGCATTTAGTTGACTTCCTTCTGAGAGTCTTCTTCTAAGTAGAAAGCTGAGCGTGATCACTTTCCATTTCCATCTTCATCTTCACAGATGATGCAGCAGGCTTCTTAAGGTGAAGCTTGCTCTTGGAACTGGATGGCTTAGGCTGTTCAGTAGTGATGCACATTTGATCAGCCTTCTCTTGACCAAGATGATTTGGACATGAACTAGGACTCCTAGTACTAGAGTCCATGGTTGAGTCTTCAGTCTTCATGACTTTGAATCTAGCAGAGCTGAATACTTGTTTTTTGCTTGGAGTTGAAAGTGATCTTGATCTCTTAGGCTTTCTTTGATTTTCTTTTGGCTGCCCTGATCAAGTTCTTCCTTGCAGACTTGGTCATCTTTGGTTCTTTCCTCTCATCAGGAGAATAGTGACCCTTTTTAGGATGATCCTCTTCACTCACTTCAGATCCATCCTTCACTGTCTCCTCTTCATCTTCATCCTCTTCTTGAATAGGGTCTATAAGAGGCAGCTCATCTTGACAAGTTCCATACCTTGGAGGTCTTACAGATAACAATGTGTGTGAAGGAGCTACTCATTTGAACCCAATCCTTGCCTGTTATGATAAAAAAAATCTTTGCATGCATAGATGAGATATGATGTTCTTGAAGGTTTCCTCTTCAAGAACACATTTTTCTACCTTAGCTTTGCTGATCACAAGCTCAGCCTGGCATTCAGTTAACTTGGTAATGAGATCCCTTATTTGAGTCCTGTAATTTGTGTGCACATGCTTAAGAGTTGAAATGGTTTTCTCTAAATCTTCTATTCTAAGTTTATAATTATTTTCAGCTCTTTTAAAGTCAGCTTTTAAGATATTCAATGATTCAAGGTCAGATCTCACTTCCAAGTTATAGGACCTATATGTATTTACTTTAGCAATGCATTCAGGAGTACAAAGATGTTCTAATACCTTGGCTTCTTTATGATAAGCCATCAGCGCTTGGTTGGGAGAAACATCTTCTACCTGAAAGCTCCAATCAAAGCCTCCCTCTTCAACAGCAACAACATGTTGTTTTGGTTGGCTCGGCTTCTCAGGTCTGGGAGCACCCTCAGTGTAGTTTGGTCTGGGTTATGCTTGGCCACCATTTGTCCTTGGTGCCTTGCATTCTCTAGCAAAGTGTCCCATTTGGTTACAGTTGTAACACTTCACCTTGCTTTTATCCAGTCCAAACTTTCCACTGGATACATTGATGGGAAACTTTCTTCCTGTTCTCTTGTAGAACTTCTTGGCTCTGTGAGTAAGAAGAGCCATTTGCTGGACTATCTCTATGTACTCTATTTCACCTGGATGGATACAATCCAAATCTTCAAGAGTGAAAAGAAACTTGCCACAACTTTCATCAGCAGACATAAAGGCTTGAGCAGAGCTTGTCTCTTGGAATGGGCTTCCTTAGATGTAGCTCTCCCTTGGTGTCTCAGGTAAGGTGATGAAATGACCTTTTTGTGATTTGTCAGGGTAGTAGATAAGATGATGTTATGGTTCCCTACTATCCTTTTCAACCATATAAAGGAATGAACTCTACTGATTGTTGGAAGAGCTGCTTGATGGATTTTGCATGTTCATCTCCATCTGATAGCCACTAAGGATACCATACAGCTCTGTGAGAGTAAGGGTAGTGAGGTTTTCAATTCTTTTAAAGGCCACATAATAGTAAGTCCATTGTTTGGGAAGAGAGAACATGAACTTTCTCACAATGTCCCTATTCTCAAGTTTTACTCCAACATCCATTAGAGTATCCACAATCTCAATATACCTGAAGTATTGTTGAGTCATTGTTTCACCTGTCTTGTAGGTGAAGTTCTCAAACTGCTGCTTCATAAGGTCTTTCTTAGAAGAGTAGTTTGAAGAGCGGTCATAGCTTTCTAATCTACATCAATTTTCTTTCAATCTTCTTCAAAATAGTCAGCCACTTCCTTTGGTATTGACCCACCTCCAGCAGTGGCTAAAGAGGTGCTTGGGATGTGAGGTCCATCTAGGCAGATCTTCACATCTTGCTGTCTTGAGACTTGATGAACCCTTCCATATGTTGGCACCAAGTATCAAAATCATCAGGACTGATCAGTGGAGATTTAGTCATAGTACCGAGTTCCATATCAACCTTTGAGATAGCTACCATTTGAGTTGATAAGTGTTTTGCGAAACTGAAGAGATCTAAGATGGTGAGATCTTACAATCAAAAGCCTAAAATGCTCTGATAACAATTGCAGGACTGGCGAAGGGGGTCAATGCAACAGTTTCACAAGGAGGAGAGACTTAGAACACTTAGCAGATCAAATATGGATTAGGTTAGGATGAAAAAACAAACACAAGTAAAAGTACAATAACAAGAACACTCAAATATGGTTTTCAAGAATGATATATTTTGCTCTCAAGTTCTTACAAGTGTTACAAAGCTTACATTAGAATACAAGTACTTGAGATACTTTATACTACATCCTACAGCCAGCCATACTTTGAAGGCCAGCTGGAAACACTAATCTAGATAACAAGATTAACGTAGAGTCAAAAGGCAAATTGCCTTTTGACTAGTAACTATGACATGTCATAGCTCACATCCTTATTTATTACATAAAGGATAAAAGTACATAGATGAAAAGTTACAGACACAACACCTTAATTTACAGTTGACAAAAGCATGGACTTTTCACCAACTCATGCTAGTTGGTGAGTCTTTAGAGATGGCAGCGGAAAGGTGATTCAGCTTTTTTCAAAAGTATGTCAGAGAAGACATGCCTTCTCTGTCTTCGGAAGAAATCAGTCTTTGGCTTTGGAAGACTTTGTCTTTGAAGCTTCGAAAGACTTCATCTTTGGCTTCAGAAGAATTGGTCTTTGGCTTTGGAAGATTTGATACTTAGCACAATTCACTGAGTAATATCAAATCTTCTGAAATACTTTTCTAGTACTTCACATGTGCATGCTGAGAGCTCTTTGAGTTATTCTTTGGTTGCATCAGCTTCTAAGTGTAATCCTTACAATGTGGATATGTTTTGTATTTAACAAATTACTTATTTTGTTTCTAATTTAATTTTTAATGCATATAATGTTTTCTTAGTTTCTTTTTATTTTTTGTATTTTTATTTTACTACGATGTGTTATTTTAATATGTAACGTTTTAAAAAATTAATCTAATATTAATATTATTATAGTATTTTAATAAACTATATAATATTATACTAAAAAGGAAGGTGGGCAAGATTTCTTTAGTTGTTGCTTACATTAAATGAAATATCTACTCTTGTTGCTTGTCATTACACAAGAAAAATGTTGGTCGTCACGAGTGCAAGACTTTTATCACATGTCATTACATAACACTCCTATGTTGATACTTAGGGTACGTCAAGACATTTGTTCTTGCAAGACGCATTTAATTAGCGTACTTTTTCATTCACAGTTGTGTTTTAACAAAGTAAGGGTTCTTGATATGTTATCTAAGGTTCTATGTTATATCCCAGGTGAAACTATGTTTTTTCACAATCTTTATCTTTCTTTACGTCAAAATTATCATTATCTCTTTATCATTCATTACTTTAGTTGAGTTTTATCTGTACTTTAGCTAATTACTATACTATGTAGCATTACAAATCCCTTGGCCAAAACAAGTTAAAATTGGAGGGGAGGGGCAATGCAGATAACAACTGATTGCTCCCGGTATCAACCACCAATCAACGACACGTCATCAACCCCAACGGATTAACCAACGTTGATATTCCCCTCACTCACCTTCTTCTCTATCCACACACACCCTCTCGCACACTCTCTCTCACCTCCAATGGATGTGAGCACCATCTTCATCGTAAAACCCAATCCACATCCACATCCTCTATCTCCTCCGCCCTTCACCTCCTGCATTTCTCCCACCATCTCCTTACGATCGCACTTCTTCGGCCGTGGCTTCCGTCGCCGGAGAAAATGTATTGGCTTAGGGTTGGGCTTTCGTTCTCCGTTGATTGGAAGCCGGAGGAGCTTTCTCTTCAGGACGTCTGCCTCTTTGGATCCGCAAACTGTTGTTGTTGTCGTCTCCTTTGTTGCTGTTTCGGCTCTAACAGTCTTTTGTTTCAATTTCTGCAATAGAAAGTCTGGTGATGAGTCGAAGAAGGTAATTGACCTGAATTAAGAGTTAATTGGTTCTTTGTACAAAACGTAGATAGATATATTATATGGTGGTTAAGGCTGTAATTTATGTGGTTGGCTGATTCATTCATTCCTTGAGCTCAATTGTTATTATCTATGTTATTTTTCCTTCTTTGATATAAGCTAAGATGATAATGGTTGCTTAAGAAAAAGAGAGATAACTTCGAATTGGCGACGCTATATGGTATTTTGGTTAGTATAAGCTTAGAACTGATAACATGTTGTCTATGATACTTGATCTGTGCTCCCACAGCAAGAAGTTTTAGATTCTTTCCCAAATTGACTAGTTTGATTTCAATCTAGTGAGTACTAACTAGTGTGAGGCACATTTATTGTCAAATCAAAGGAAATATGCATTATGTGCTATAATTGCAGTTTTATATTATAACTTTATAATTGAAGAGGGTATTCTTTGTTTTGAGCAAAATTTGAATAATTTTGTATATGAGAGATGATTACAAGTAGAAGACTTTATTAACCACGCTTGATTCTTTAGAGTCAAATTTAGCATCCTTACCTTGGGCAGAGGCATTATATTGTGTCATTACAAATTTATTCTCTTCCTCTACAGTTTCGTGCTGCAGCATATTTGACTTCCTGATCTTTAATTTTTGAATACCCTCTTCAATTATAAAGTTATAATATAAAACTGCAATTATAGCACCTAATGCATATTTCCTTTGATTTGACAATAAATGTGCCTCACACTAGTTAGTACTCTAATATTTAGTTTGGGGCTGTAACAAGGCCTGCTCCTACTATGCACAAATACATACATCTAATATTCAATTTGATTCTAATCTTATGTGGCAAATATAATAAGTTATATACTCATTTGTCTCTTCATAAGAGGGAGGTAAAAGTTAAGTATTAAGTTAATCAAGCTACAACTATTATAAGTTATATACTCATTTGTCTCTTCATAAGAGGGAGGTAAAAGTTAAGTATTAAGTTAATCAAGCTACTTTTCCAATGCGGTAGGCTGGTAGTATTTTTGATGCGTGAGGAAACACACATTAATCTCAACTTAGAAGGTAATACTTTGATCGAACAATATCTGCGTATGTCGTTCACTCTCTCCCTGTTTATGTTTATTATCATGATTTGGTTCTATTTGTTTGTTGAGAAAATTATATATGGTGAAATATTGTGTCTGCAAATATATCTTTTTTGGAATATAGAAGCTAACATGATTTGTCTTTAAATACTAGTAATTTCTTATGCATAGTTATGGCTCTTAAACTGGTTCTGAACTGCGTTGTGATTGCTTGACCTACTTTTGTCTAGGGCCATAATGTTGTTATTATCTATAGTTTTGTTATTCTGCATCTCTCCTGATTCCCTTAATGAACAGAGAGTGGTACTGATTAGTAGAAAATCTTCTTACAGCAGCAGGCTTCTAATCTTTATCTCGTTTCTGTAGATATCAAAACCGATTAATCAATCAGATTGCCAACAAGGTTCAAGTATGCTAAATCATACCTTTAATGATCAAAATACATCAGGTTTTCATCTCCATGTAGAGAAATCTGATGTAGGGAGCAAAGATATTGTTAAGGAAATGAAAGAATTTAGTAATGATTTTCTCAACGAATCAGCACAGGTGCATCACCATGAAACTGTCTTTGTGGACAAAGAATCTCTAACACATGTTGCATCAGTATCTTCTGGTTCCAATAATATTGCTTCTAGCATTATAGGATCTGCAATATCGTACAAGGTTAAACCATCTTTCGAAAAAGATGTTGTTATGTTGGAATCATCTTTTGAGGATCCTTCTAATGTAATGGAATTATCATCTCAAGAATCACGTAGCATGCATCTTGAGTCAGGTGATGTACTTTGTATACCTACCACAGAAACAAATGCTGTCTGTTTAGATGAGAAACATAAAACTGAGCAAGATTCTGAGTTTCCTAAGCTAAGGATGGAAACCGAGTTGGTTGCTGTTGCTGTTGCTGTTCCTGCAAAAAGTATGGCCGCCGGTGGTAATTTGATTGAAGAGAAAACGTATGGACTCGCTGAAGAACATGATAATAATAGGTATAAGTTTACACATACGAAGTACACTCATAATGGGTTACACTCATTTTATGAGGCAAATCAATATGCAATGAGTTCTTTGGAAAATCTTAGTAGTACAAAAGCGATGCCTAAGCTTTCCTCTTTTAGAAATAATGGCTTTTCTGCATCAGCAGGCTGTTCCATATTTCAAAGTGAAAGATTTTCTGCGAAGGACTTTCTTCATGCTGCAGGTATTGTTTAAGAATTATGTTATTTTTGGTTACTTCCATTTTAGGGCTTAGAGTATACCTGCTTTTTTTTTTTTTTCCGGTTACTTTAACTTGACTTGAGAGTTGAATTTCTTTCCAGAAAAGTATGAGGCTAAATTACCTAATGGAAAATCTGAAAATGGCTGTCCTCATGGAATGAGAGAGTTTTGGAAGAAAGGCGTGTCCTGTAATGAGAAAGCTAAATCTATGCTGACTAAGGATGACCTGAAAACTTTGTTCCTTGATTCAAAATCTAAGAAACAAGGAAACACAAAAGATTATGCTTCACAGCAGTTACGTGCTTACCATCGCTATCTCAAAGAGGGCAGGTAATACATTTGTTTATAAAATTTATAGTTTAGTTCCATTATTTTCATTTTCTATAGTCTCATCATCTCTATTCTCTAAACTTATTCGATTGAAAGGTTTCTGTGAGAAATAGAGGCTGAGCCACTCCACTTTTTCTTAATTTGCTTATACTGTAGTAGTTAATTTGATGTTGTAACTTGCAAGAATCTCAGTAACCATTACCCACATAACCGAATACTCTTGTCGATTTGTTGTTCATGTACATTTCGTTTTTCGGTTGTAGGTTAACTGAAAGCTTAGAAAAGCTTGAATATCTGGAAAGAAAAGGTTTGTTAGACATGAATAATGTAAGGCTACCTCTTTTTAGCCATCATTTGAATGGCCATCACATTAATTTCTATTTTTATTTGATTATTAATGCTACAAAACATTATGGTTTTATAGGTTTATCACATGGGATTTATCCAAGTGTGTAGAAGTCAGAAAGCTGTGAAGGAAGCTTTTCGTTTTGTCAGTCTCATACCAAACCCGACTTTGAGCACATTTAATATGCTTATGTCTGTTTGTGCATGCTCTCTAGATTTAGATGGTATATATCTTTAATGTTTCTCTTGTGTTTTCAGTTATACGTTGATAAATATGTGATATGGTTAGCATGTATAGTTCTACTCTCATTATCTTCCTATTTTTACGGTATCTTTATATTAGGAGCTTTTGAGGTGTTGAAACTTGTACAGAAAGCTGGATTAAAAGCTGACTGTAAGCTATACACTACTTTAATATCAACTTGTGCAAGGAGTAAAAAGGTTGATACAATGTTTAAGGTATGTTTCTTTTTTTCCATCAGTCATATTCTTTGTCATTTTGTTTGTCTCCATAAAGAAAATATTACTGGACTTCAGCTCATGATATGTTCTCATATGTATATTTACTTATATGATTATCATTAGTAATATACTAGTTTCAGTTACATATTTTACTGTACTATTCTAGGTTTTTCATGAAATGGTCAACTTTGGAGTGGAGCCAAATGTTAACACATATGGTGCACTTATTGATGGATGTGCCAAAGCTGGGCAAGTTGCAAAGGCATTTGGTGCCTATGGTATTATGAGGTCAAAGGTATGTGAATAATGTTTTCCCTTTGCTACCGATTTTCATCTTATTATATCTAGATACTTTATTCAATATGATTTTTCTGCTTTTATTATACTTATAGAGTTTATTTGTACATGCATGCAGTAGAATGTGAAACCAGACCGAGTTGTATTCAATGCACTTATCAGTGCGTGTGGTCAATCAGGAGCCGTTGATCGAGCATTTGATGTATTATCAGAAATGAGATCAGAGACGCATCCTATAGATCCAGATCATGTCACTGTTGGAGCCTTGATTAAAGCATGTTTGAATGCGGGTCAGGTTAGACAATTCATTATCTTTTCTTTTTTCCCTCTCTATATTTAAAGCATGTTTGTTAGTAATTTGTTCTTTTAGGTTGAACGGGCAAGAGAGGTATATGGTATGATTAAAGAATTCAACATCAAAGGCACTCCTGAAGTTTACACCATTGCTGTTAATAGTTGCAGTGGAAATGGTGATTGGGAGTTTGCATGCAGCGTGTATAATGATATGACAAAAAAAGGAATTATCCCAGATGAGGTATGTAACTCTATGTATCGTTGCAAACTTGTTCTGATGTGTGTTAAATTATAACGGTTTCTGAGGTTTAATATTGAATACTTGAATGGTAAAAAACGTGAATAAAAGAGCACAATGCATTATGTATTCTTTATACCCTTATTATGTCTACTTTGTACGTGTATTATAAATGAATATGTAAAATAGTTTTCGTTTGTTTGCAGATGTTTTTTAGCGCATTGATAGATGTGGCAGGACATGCTGGGAAGCTGGATGCTTCATTTGAAATTCTACATGAAGCCAGGAATAAAGGAATAGATGTGGGGATCATATCATATAGCTCATTGATGGGAGCATGTAGCAATGTATGTTTTAACCATACAAAGTTTCATTTCCTTTTTGCCTGGTGTTAACTCGGTGCAGTAATATTTGTGTGTCTACAGTTTGATCTGCAAATTCTGTATATTAACTTTTAATGAACATATATTTAATTTATTCTTGTTGGTCCTGAAATTTTGATTTTTTTTTTTTGTGATATGAAACTAGTTCTTATAGTGTTAAAATAATTGCCAACTCACATGTCCAGGCAAGAAACTGGAAGAAGGCACTGGAATTATATGAATATATCATAAAGATGAGGATTAAACCGTCAGTTTCGATGATCAATGCATTGATTACTGCCTTGTGTAAGTAATTTTTGCTTCTCCAGTTCCCAAATGTATTATTAATTACCTTATGGTGGAAATTTTGAAAAAATAAGAGTACATTTTTTACACCTTTTTACATGTGAGTGCATTTTTCAAAAATAAGCTTTTAAAATGACCTTTTTGTAGTGCCAAGTTTGAAAAATGTGTCGATTGTTTATATAACAATCTTACAAAATGTGAAGAAAGCTTGTCCTCATAAAAGTTTGATCGGTTTTATTCTATCCTTTTATGTAAATCTTACTAAATTTTAAGACTAACAATTGTCTAAAACTCAAGTAATTAAAACATTTTTATAAAATCAATAACGTTCCAGATTACAAACCTTTTAAAGTATCAAGATGTCATGATGCCGGTGTCCTAAGCTGATGTTCTGTTTTTGAAGAATTATATTTTTGAAAGTTAATTTACCCTAGTGGATTCTTTTAGTAATGCATATATTCTGCTGTTAAGAAAGAGTAATTATATTATACATATCGGTGAATTTGTTGGATACATGCTGAAGGTGATGGAGATGAACTGCCTAAGGCTGTGGAAATTCTGTCAGAAATGAAAAAACTAGGCTTACGACCAAACTCCATCACATACTCCATTTTATTGGTGTCAAGTGAAAAGTAAATTCTAAGAACTTCAAAAATACTTTCTACTCCATGGTCTGTTTATCTAAATATTTCGACTCTGCATGTTTAATACAGAAAGGATGATCTTGAAGTTGGTCTTATGCTCCTTTCTCAAGCAAAAAAGGATGCCATTTCCCCAAATCTTGTGATGTGCAGATGTTTAATTGGTAAGCTTCTGTACGGTCTATATGGTTACAATGCAGTGCTCGTGTAAATCTTGACTATATTTTTTTCTCATCCAGACTGATTATTTTTTGTTTAATCCTATTCTGAACTATTATTCCCAAATTTGTGATTCTGAAGCTTTGTGCTACCGGAGATTTGAGAAAGCTTGCATGGTTGGTGAGCCCATTTTGTCTTTTGACTCACAACGGTTACTGATAAACAATAAATGGTAAACCTCTTGTACGATACTATCATATTTTTCTAGATATTCATTTATGTGTATAGGGATAGAAAATAGTGCAAAGACAGTTGACAAGACATAATGATTGTTTTAACTTATTCTACTGATGTTAGTAATATATAACAACAATTAAAGAGATAAGACAAGTATACATTTTGGATCGTTTGCAGGACGGCATTAGTCTTGAAGGTGTATAGAGAAACAGTTAATGCGGGTGTTGTTCCAGGGATAGAAGAACTTTCACAAGTCTTAGGATGTCTGAGGCTCCCTCAGGATTCGTCCTTAAAAACTAGACTGATAGAGAATCTGGGAGTAATTGCAGAAACATCAAAAGGATCAAATCTCTGTTCTCTGATTGATGGATTTGGGGAATATGATCCGCGTGCCTTTTCTTTGCTTGAGGTTTGAAATCAATTCATCAACTGCTCTCTTTTTGCATGTCGTATATTATATCTTTTACATTTCTTTTCTCACTTCAGGAAGCAGCTTCACTTGGAATTGTTCCTTGTGTTTCTTTAAAAGAAAGTCCAATAGTCGTGGACGTGACAAAATTACCATTATATACGGCGGAGGTGGTTTCCTTTTCTTTTATTAAATTTGGCTGAAGTTTGATTTGGCAAAGCTGTAAATGTATTCGTATTTGTTTCTCTTTATATTCTGTTTATGAGGTTTGCTCAAGTTAATTGCTTGTTGTATTAAAACTCCTCAGGTTTACTTCTTGACAGTCTTGAAGGGTCTTAAGCATCGGCTGGCTGCTGGTAACGACAATGTGCTTCTTTTAATTTATATTTTTCTACCTTGCAAGATTAAACAATCTCTTGGTTCTCACTTTTAGACAACTTGGTTGATGTTAAATTGTATTAATTGTATTTTCAGGTGTGAAATTGCCCAATATAAGCATCTTGCTGCCTGTAGTAAAGACGCACATCAAGGCTCCCACCGGTGATAAAACAATGAATGTTGCAGGAAGGTGAGCATGCTCATTCTTTTCTTTAATATAAATTATTTTTAACCTCATTTTTGGAACATTTTACATGTTTTTTCTAACTATTTGCTCCGACCCGTTTTTGATAAACAGAGTCACCCAAGGAATTTCATCGTTATTGAGAAGGCTAAGGATATCCTACATAGGAAACGAGTCATTTGGAAAAATAAGAATTAATGGGGTCGTCGTGAAGAAGTGGCTTTCACCAAAGCTTTCATCTCCTTATGGTGCAAAACCGACGGATTTTGGTTCATCTAACTCACGTCTGGGTAAAGGAATCAGCAATCAGCAGCGTGACATCCGAAGCGGCAATTTGTCTTTTGAATAATTTTGTAACATAAATTTTTTTTCTCGGCCATATAAATATCCATGCATGCATGATGACTCGTTAGCTCCTTCTGTGTTTGTTTAAGTCGACAGGCATTGAAGTAGATTGTATAATTTGGCATAAGATAATGTCTGTTATGTAGGTACAGTTTTGGTACTAGGCTTTATATACAGTTTACCTACGAGACCTTAGCCGGATGCCATTGAATAGAACATACTAAGGTTGTTTTATAATGACAGTATGCAATATGTGCATGTATATGTATTCTCTTATGGTATTCTCAATAATATGTTGTTACCTTATACATTGTTGGTTGTCGGTTGATGGTATTAGAAAAGGAATAGCGACAATTCGACAAATGTTTTGGAATGTCTCGATACTTAATTCTACAGATGTTTTAGAATCCAACATAAAAGAGTGTGAAGTTTTAGTAATTTTAAATAGGGAATAACCAAGATACGCATAACAAGCAAAGACTGAACAATCTGCAAAGCTATAGTCGTATTTACTTTGTATTTTGGTTGTTTTGGATAATAGAGTGGAACACCTATTGTATAATGTTCATGCTATATTGATAAGAGAAGAAAGTATTGAAGAGAATTTGCACAACTGATTGATGGTTGTTACTCATTTGCTAACGATAATAATAGGACTCATGCTAACTAACTAACTAACTAGTCCGTTAGTTAGTTGAAAATTACAATCAATACCACAGACTATCACAATTAAAACTTTAGTACTATACTATAACAAACATATAATTCGTAACAACAATCCTTCTTTGAAAAGGTCTTCACCTCGTGACTGGAAAGATGGAAATGTGAGTTAAAACTCAGATGCATCTTCCCATGTAGCCTTTGAAGAAGAAAGGCCATGCCAATGCACCAGAACTTGCATCACTACCTGACTATTGTTCCGAGCAAATTGTTGATCCAAAATTTGAGTTGGTTGTGCATGGAAACACGACTTCTTTAGTAAAGGAATAGTGTGCATAGGAGGGTATGAGCACGTGTCAGAAGTGATACATGGAACGGATGGTAAACTTGCACATCAAACGGTAGATCTAGTTTAAAAGCCATAGTACCAACCTTTTAGACAATGAAGAAAAGTCCATAAAATTTGGGAGATAATTTAGAATGAGCTGTGTAACGTAAAGTGGGTTGACAATAAGATGAATCTGACAAACCCCATGTCCCAACATCAAAAGATCTTTCATGAAGATGGCGTTCAACTTGTTGCTTCATTTTATTCTTAGCACCGTTTAAAGGTTGCTTAAGAATATTTTTACTTATACTATGTGTTAGTGCAAAACTCATCAATTGTAGCAACACATGCACCTTTTGGAACATAAGGAATGAAAATCAAGGGTATGAAATCATATACAACATGAAATGGGCTAATATTGATAGTGGAATGATGGCTGGTGTTATACCACCATTAAGCAAGACTCTTTTGGTTTGCCCATTATCATGCATCGTATATACGATTCTATGTAATAGTTCACCACTTCAGTCTGATGTTTGTTTAAGGGTGGTAGGCCGTGGAAAAAGCCAAATTAACACCACTCAGAGATGTGAATTCCAACTAAAATTACTCAAAAACACTACGCCATGATCTGACATAATGGTGTTCGACCAGTCATAAAGTTTGAACACATGGTCTAAAAACACTTGAGCTACAGTGGCTGCCGAATATGTGTGAGCAAGAGGCATAAAATGCGCAAACTTGATTAAACAAGCCAAAAAAATCATGTCTTTACCTTGTGACTTGGGTAAGCCTCCTATAAAAATCCATTGAAATGTTGGAGAACACAAATTGAGGAGTAGGCAATGGTGGCAATAACCTAGGAGAAGGAATTGTATTTCACTTAGATCGTTGACGGACTTCACAATGACAGATGCATTGGCGGACCTTTTTTTGTAACTCCTTTCCAAGTAAATAAGTGCATTAATGGTTGTAAAGTGACGTGTCTTCTTGAATAACCATCTATGGAAGTATCATGACACAACTTAATGATATTAAGTCGAAGGGATCATCTGTAGCCACCACAACCTTATGTTTTTAGTCAAAAGGTGACCATCCCATTTGTAGTTTTTGATTGTCTCACCGGTCATCATGCAATGCAAGAGCCCTTGTAAATTGTTATCAGAGGACCATGAAGCTTTGATTCTATAAGAAAATGGCAGAATCGAAAGTAGTGTAACACCCCATGTTCTCAGGTTAACGCCACAACCTTAATTTCCCGTATCTAACTCTTTCCGCCATATTGTATTATTAAATTTCCTTTTTAGCAAATGATAATAATAATAATATTATTATTATTAAAAACCTAATTCATAATTAATTAAACTACCTAATCATTATTTATATTAAATTAACAATTTATAAACTTTTTAACCTTATCTAAATCCAACAAATTTTCCTTCCACTCGACCCCATCTCTTCTCTCGGTTATCTTCTAACCTCGAAAACCCCACCCCTTGCAAAACCCTAATTGATCTAATCCCTTTCTTTCGATCTCTTTCTCTAGAAACCATCGTAAAACTCCCGATCACAGCCTCCCTTTGACCACTTATTCCCGCCGGTATATACTCCCCCTCGGTTTAGTTCTTGTATAAATCACTAACTCGGGTTCATATACGAATCGTACTAACGGTGGGTGAATTGGTTGTGTCGTGTATGTGTGTGGTATGTGTGTTGAATTCGGTGAATGCATGGTTAGGGTTAGGATGGTTCGGGGTAACCCGATTAGGGTTTCATGAGTGCATGACGGCTGTTGGGAATCAATTTTGTTTGTGGTGTGTGAGTTGTGGGGGTGGTGGTTGTTAGGCAGTGAGTTAGTCATGGGTGGTTGATGGCGTGACTAGCTAGGGTTGGGTTTGGATGATGGTTGTATGGTGTGTGTTGCATAGTCATAGTATTCATGCATGTGATGTATGTGAGTGGTAGTTTAGGTGTCTTGTGTGCATGGGTGTGCAGTGACATGACCCATATTGGGTTTTGGACCCGGATGGTCTCGGTTATGATCGGGTGTAAGGTGGTGTTCTTGGCTTATATGAGTGGGTAATCATGTGTATGCTGGGTTTGACATGTGATGTATGATAGGGGATGTATGTCTATATGTATGAATATCCTTTTACGTGTGAATGGTATGTATGTTTCTTTAATGTGTGTGTGTGGGAGATCGGTTTGGGGTGGGTGTCTCGGATGTGGGTGTTCTTTAGTGTGGGGGTTTGGATGGTGACAAATTATGTGAATGTGTGTATGTGCATATGAATATAGTGTAACATATGCATATGATATGTTGTGTAAGGGTATGTGGATAATATGTGATTGGATGTAACATATGCATATATTATGTAATGTGGGTGTGTGCATGAGGTCATACGTGTAGATGTGTGTGTATAATTTATGATTGGTATGTATAATTTATGTGGATGTGTAGCATGGTATAAAGGTTACTTCATTATCGTTATTGCACATAGGAAATAAAATATTTTAATTTCATAACTACATGTGCATATATAATATAAATATAGTTATAGGGTAAGAAGAATAAGTATTAATTCATGGTAATAATCTTAGGATTTCATAGGTCTTGCATTTGGGGTTGTCAGGAGTTGAACTTTGTTGATAGTGCGAAACCGTATAGTTTAATTATTAATATTTAAATTTCAAATATTAAAATTAATATTAATATTTAATATTAATAAATCTTAAATGTAACCTCAGGTTTTTGGGAAACCTAAACTTTATTAATATGCATTATTTATTGTTGTGCATTTGAGGTGAGTTTATAGCCCTACTTTACTTGTACTCTTTCAGGGAAGGGAAATGTGGTTCCAAATGTTCTTCTCTTTAGATCAGTATTATTGTATAATAACTTGTTTATTGGTGTTGTACCATTTAAATTCCTCACTTTTGAATCGTTAGTTTATGTATTTTAGAGAGGTTATTCTAAGTAGATCTACTGTGTTTGACAAATCTCACCAGAGGTAGTCGTGCTAGCACGATTGGAAGTCGAACGGGTGTTCAATTCACCTAATTTCTGTTGTTATGGTCCGGTAACCACTTCTAAGGCATACTATTACTTTTTCAGCTTTGGTTGTGAACTTCATACACTAATAACTTATTACGCAGACTAGCTATCTACTTGATATACTTTGTTACTGGATCTATTTTCTAAATTATTACTATTCTGATAAAGCTGTAAACTAACGAACCTTATGTTGACACTTTAGCATATATCTCTCAGGTTCATAAAGGTTCACATTGCTATAAGCATATTCATTGGTTCATGCATTATTAGTCTTTTCATAATGATTAATTGGGTTTTTACAAAGCATATTGAATTTGGCTGCGCGTGTTTTGTGCAATTTTGATTTATGAAAGATAACTTATATTCTTTTCTACCACAATACTTTTGAAACTTAGTTTTTGAATTATGTTTTGGTTTTACTTAGGCGCTGTTTGTTTTTTCCAAAAAGGTCTGCGTGACCTCTTATGTCTACACTAAGAAGACCACGCGCAGAGGTTTACTTTCGCAGACTGTTTGATTTTTCGAAGACTTTTCATTAAAAAACGTCTGCGCGGGGTCTTCTTGGTGTAGATGTGGAACAACCACTTCTTGCCACTTCTTACCTCTTCTCCGTATTAGATATAACTTTAGAAAAGTTAAAAAATGAACCCTAATCTAGCAACTGACCTCCCCATCATTCCACAACTGACATTCCCATCGTTCAACCTCCCCATCTTTCCATCGACCTTCCTGCCACTCCACCGCCCCTCCACTCGATCAACCACAATCGACTGTCTTTCCCCTCACCGCTGTCGAACCGTCGGGAAGTCACTCAACCACCATCGATCGCCCTTCCATCGGCCGCCCTTCCACTCGAGAGCATAGACCGACAGCTCCGAGAGCACAACCGCCAGCATTCCACCTCCGAGAGCACAATCGACCGTCGTTCCCCTCAAAGACCGATAGCTCTGACACCCCTCGAGAGCACATACTCAAGATCAAGGTACACACGTACATCTTCCTTAAGTCTCAACTTTCTGGTTTGTGATTCTATTTCCCCGATTTAGCTTGAAACTTCTGTTTTGACTGGATTTTATTAATATACTGTTATTCAATCATCCATGGTGGGTTTTATTTTCTTCCAATTTGATCTTTGGTAAATAGATATTGTGCTCTTTGTTTAAACGTTGAAGTACTTTCAATTTATTTAAATTTCAATTTATTTAAAGTTCAGTTTATTTTATCAGTCTGCAGACGTTAAAAAACAAATAGTCTTCTTCTTGTAGACTGCAGAGGTTTGGTCCACCTCTTCTACTACTGATGTCTGCAGATGCGGTCCGCAGACTGCAGACATTTTCCTGCAGAAAAAACAAACAACACCTTAATGAACTTTAGTGACATGTTCTTGTAACAAATGTGTCGTTTGGTATAACTCTTGGCTGAGATCATGTTATGTCACGCGCCTAACAGTAAAACCCCATTTGTGGAAATGAAGGGTGTGATAAGTAGAGAGGGTAATGGGTAGGGGTGAGCATGGTCGGTTTGGTTTGGTTTTAGCCTAAAACCAAACCCAAAACCAAACCCAAAACAAACCCAAAAATCGATATTTCGGTTTCTAGGTTTTTAAAACTATTTGGTTTCGATTTTTTCGATTTTTGGTTTTCGGTTTTCACTTCGGTTTCGGTTTGGTTTTGGTTTTTTTGGTTTTTTCGGTTTTGCTTTTTGGGCTTTAAGTTTTTTTCTAAAAAATTTAGTCTAAAGTATTTAATTTAAGCTAGAAGTTTTGGGACAATAACAAAAAAATCAATAAAACACATTAATCAACCAAACAAAAAAGTTTAAATATTATTTTAGAAACCTAAATATTCAATTTATTCTAGATAGGATAAATTAAATAAGTAATTTATAGGCTAGTCATGTTTAATAGTATATGAATACACCTTTAAATTTATATGTTCGGTTTTATGGTTGTGGTTCGGTTTTTTCGGTTTCCGTTAAAAGCAAAACAGAAACCAAACCGAAAAAATTGGTTTTTAAAAAACCATCAAACCAAACAGTCGGTTTCTAATTGATTTCAGTTTTTTTGGTTCGGTTACGGCGGTTATTTCGGTTGTGGTTCGGTTATTTCGGTTTTTTGCGCACCCATGGTAATGGGTAACAGGGTAGGACCTTGTATGCAGGACAAGGCATCGATAGCTAGATAATCTTTAATCTACTCGTAGACGACAATATCATAGTCAAATCCCATCATATTGGAAAGCCAGACATGCTAAAGAGGGGTGTTGACTTTCTGATTCAAAAGGTATTTAAAATTCTTCTGAAAAGTATGAATCAGGAATCGTCCATTTGACAAATAATGTTTCCAGTGTCGTATAACAAAGATAATAGCTAGTGACTCCTTGTAATAATCAAACAAAGATTGTTGTTAAGGAGAAGTGCTTTACTAATAAAGGTTGTATGATAGGAATCTTGCTTCAGAACAACCCCGATTCTCAATTCTGAGGCATTGGTTTTGATTACGAAAGGAATTTTAAAAATTTGGAAGAGCCGGAAGAGGAGGGGAGCTTAAATAATTCTTGAGCTAGACAAAACCAGATGTTGCTTCTAGGGACCAAGTGAAGCATCCATCTTGAGTGGATCTGTCAAGGGCTTAGAAATAATACTAAATGATATGATAAAATATGTGTAACAACCCACAAGCCAAGGAGCCCCCTTAATTGCTTCACAGTGGTGGGTTGGGGCCAATTTTGAGTAGTTTCCACTTACTTTGGATTAGTGGTAGCCTAATATTTAGAAATAAAATGACCTAGATATTCAATGGTAGAACCCTAAAGCTATGTTTAGATCTCTTAGCATATAACTTATGTGCTTTAAAAAGGGTTAGGACCTCATGAAGGTTAATAAGATGTTAAAAATAATTTTTCTATACCAAATTTCAAGAATACTCTTCGTTAGAAGGTGTTTAAATGTCTTATTCATCAAGGATTGAAAAGTAGCCAGAGTATTAGTGAGGCTAAAGGGTATCACTAAAAATTTACGGAGCCCTTGATGTGTTTGGAAAGCTATCTTCTAAATGTCAGCCTCATTCACATGAATCTGGCGATACCTAAAGAAAAGGTTATGTTTAAATAAGATCATTGCTCCATTTAGCTTATCAACTCCTCATATGATATATGAAATTAGTTTTTAATCGTGGCTGCATTGAGTTTTCTGTAATCTATACGAAGTCTGCACATTCCATCTTTTTTCTTGACCAATAAAATAGGAGAAGCAAATGGACATATACTGTTGTGAATTACTCCTATATATAGCATCTCTGGAATAATTGTCCAATGATATCCTTCTACATAGCTTGATAACAATATGGTCTATGATTAATGACCAAATTATTGTTTTGAAGGACGAGTTTGTGGTTAAAATCACGAGATGGACGCAACTCCCTAGGAGTTTAGAATACATCGTCACACCATTGCAAAAGACCATCAATAGCTTCATGTTAAGTTACTTCTAGAATTCTACGTAAGTGATCAAAATGATTATCTATTGGGTTGACCTACAAGCCAAGCACCTGCACTTGTACCACATTGCCATCTTTGTTGAGGAGAGCACTCAACTTTTTAGTGGAACATAGAGAGACTGAAGTACTATTAGGTATCGTATATCAACTTTACCCATTTAAGTTGTGACTTTATTATAAAAGCTAGAAACTTTTATATTTAAATAGTGGAAGCGGTTTTCACGCTTAATTAAATTAAATACCCAAAATAGGCATCTAATTACACATGGTAAACAAAAACGAAAACACAACCATAGGGTGTTGAAAAACTTATACCTTTGATGATCAATTTGAATCATTACACCTTGGAAGCAACAACGGTCTCACTAGTTGACCGGATTCACAAAAAAGAGCCAAACTTTGCAACGATTGCAACTAAGAGCGGCGACGGCAGTGGTCTACGATGGCAACGGTGGTGGTAGATGGTGGTATAGTGGTTGGCCGAAGCTAAACCAAAAAGGAGGAGGCAGTTCGTGTATTGACGAATAAGAATGGGTAGAAGTTAGGGTTTCCCCTAATCCCTATTTTACACACACACACAAAAGTATTTATGCTTTGAACCCTGCAATTTATGTTTTAGATCCCCGGTTTATTAACACTTAATAACCTTTGGTAACTAACCATTAATTACAAAAACCCTTTTGGTTTATCGGTCAAAATATAATCAAATAAACATTTAAGCAATTAATTATTTAACCACTAAACTTTAAATGTTTAATCCTATGTTATTAATAATATTAACCACCTTTAAGTTAATTGATGGTTCTTGAACCATAACGTGTAACAATTACATTTTATTATTTTGTTTCACCTTAGTGCAACTCTTTGGATCATATGTCGATAGTAATTTACCACTAATATTATTGATGGTAAGACATTGAATATCCAAAAGACTCCCACTTGGATGATTCATCAACTAATTGTCTCAACGTAGACACTAGTAGATGCCTAGTTGCATCTCACTACCCCTAGTAGTATGTCATTTTATACTCGTCAACCAGTTCGTCATGTTCAGGTAAACCCTTACTTAACTAAGTACTATAGTCAGGTTGACCTTATCAGTCTATCCTTTCTGTATTGGATATTTGTTGAACATAATACATGGATCTTTTTCAAACTTATATTTTGTTCCACCATTCTATTTCTTATCTCTAATTTGAAGTAGTCTAAGAAACTACTCTTAGTTTAAGCACGACCCGCGTTTTGAGACCAGTTCAAATTAACGAGGACGCTAGAATGTCCAACACCTATTTTCATAAATGCACAAAATTCCTTTAACTGCATACAACTCCCACTTAACTTCGGATATATTCCCAGAACCTTTCGGTAGTACCAGAACCTTATTGGGATTCTTTGGATCCTCAGAACCTTCTGGTAGTACCATATAGACATCTTTTGCAAGTTTTTCATTTAGAAATGTGGTTTTGACATCCATTTGTCATATCTCATAGTCATAATATGCAGCTTTGGCATGAAGTATCCTAATCAACTTTAGCATGGGCACTAGTGAAAAGGTTTCCTCATAATCAACACCTTGAGTTTGATTGAACTCTTTTTCAACCAATTATGCTTTGTAGGTTTGTACCTTTCTATCTATGTCTGTCTTCTTCCTAAAGATCCATTTCCTATAGTCTGATATATGAGATGAAGATCAACCACGTCCCATATATGGTTATCATATATGAATTGCATCTCAGTACGCATAGCTTTTTTCCATTCCTTGGATTCATAATCCAAAATTTTAGATTTGTAACCAAAATGTTCATCCTAATCCACTATCAGGATGTCGACATTTTTATGAATTCTAATATATCTATCAGATTCATGCTGATCTCTAGTGCTTCTGCCGACGCTTAGAATAACTGCTAATCCCTGAATCTTCTTTGATTCATGTTGATCGGTAGTTTGAGTCTGTGATTCGGTTACATGTGTTTCAAAAGTTTCTTCTGAATCCACATAATGTTCTACAATCCTTCACACAATGAGTTTCTTCTCTAAGAAGACAACTTTGCATATGATGAAAACCTTACTTTCAACAGGATTGTAGAAATAGTAATCGATTATTTTTGAGTATCCGATGAAAACAACCTTATCCCCTTGGAGTTCTAGTTTATTCGGAGATTCAAATGTAACATAAGCATCATAATCCCTTACCCTAAGGTAGGAGACTTTGGCTTTGACCCATGCCAAATCTCATAAGGCGTTTTCTCCACCTTTTTAGTCTGAGCCAGATTAAGTATTTTAACTGCAGTCTTAATATCAAAACTCCAAAAGGAGTGAGACTATTTTATATGACACATCATTGACTGAATCATATCAAATATTGTTCAATTTCTCCTTTTGGACACACCATTAAGCTATGGTGTTGCAGGTGGAGTGAGTTGTGAGATGATCCCACATTTGCTTAGATGTTCATCAAACTCTTGAGTAAAATATTTCCCTCCTCGATCCGATCGAAGTATCTTAATTATTTTGTGTAACTGGTTTTGTATTTTTTTTGGTAATCTTTGAACATTTCAAACATTTCATGTTTATGCTTTATAAGATAAACATAACCATATCTACTAAAGTCATTAGTAGATGTAACAAAGTACATTTCTCTATTTCTGCCCATTGTTCTAAATGTACCACATACATCTGTATGTATGAGTCCTAATAGATCCTTATCTTTTTTACCAATACCGGTAAAAGGAGCTTTGGTCAACTTTCCACTTAAACATGACTCATATTTTTCAAAAGACTCTTGACCATAGAATCTAAAATTCCTACAGTCTGGAGTTTCTTCATGCGATTCTTCTTTATGTGTCGAAGTCGACTATTCCATAGATAAGCGTTATTTCGTATGTTTATTACAGATGTATACATCGTTATTATTATGAAATTCTATCTCATAGATTCCATTATGTGATTTTGCATTAAAGTATAAAACATCATCCGAATATGCAAAAATATAATCACCATTAAAAACATATTAATAACAATGCTCACACAAACAAGAAACTGAACAATATTTCTCGTCGAACTAGGTATGTAACAAACATTGTTCAAGACAATTTGTAAACTATTAGAAAGTAAAAGAACATTAGTCCCTGTAAATCATTACATATATGAGAACCACATCCAGTGTTAAACACCTAAGATTTGCTAAAGAAATAGAAGGGTTCAATAACGATTAAACCTGAAGGTCTTGCTTGAGAATTCTTCTCCTATTTCAGCTCTACAAGGTGTTTACGGTAGTTTATCTTCTAGTGCCCAATTTCATCACAATGAAAGAACTTAGTATCCTTTAAAGGATTCTTCTTGGTGATAACAACCTTGGCCTTGCCCTTGCCTTTTATGCTCTCTTTTCGTTTTCCCTTGGCATTAGGCTTCCTAACTCCACCCTCCTTTATCATTAGCACAGTCCTAGGTTTACTAGAACTTGTTACAGTCTTCTTAGCAATTATAAGCATCAAATGCAGCTCTAAGATGAGCTTGTCCTATGCATCCATATTATAGCTCTAAGATGATATCCCCAACCCGCTCATTGCTCAATAAGGCCTCAAGACGTGCTAAGTGATAAACATATCCCTTAATTTTCAACACGTGAGTGCTGCTTGAAGAACTGTCTTGCATTCTAATAGTAATTAGTGATTTCATCAGTTCAAAGCGCTCATGAGGAGCCTACTGCTGGAACATTTTCTTTAGCTTCTCAATCATGTCTAATGCTAACATGTTTACCAGATTCTTCTCAAGTTTTAGAATCATGGAAGCTAGCATGATACAGGAGAAGTTTTATGGAGTCATCCATATGTCTTTCCTAATTCCTAGGGGCAGCTTCCGTCAGGGTAATTAGGTTCTTTGGAAATTGATCCTTCGAGAACATACAACCTCATTTTTTGAGGGCATTATATATTTTTTAATTTAAACTTGAAGTAGCGAGGTGATGATGAAACGGCTTATATATACGTAACTTGTATAAATTACATGTACGTAACTCTTAGTTGTTGTCACACCCTTAAAATCCACGTGAGGGGTTTAACCATGAGGCATGTGAACAAACCAGGATCCAAGTCATTAGTTACTCAGAACGACGCTATATGTGACATTTAAGATAAACCAGAGTTTAAAACTTTAAAACATTTGCCGAAGTGTTTTGTAAATATTTCAAACCCAAAGTAATAAATGTAAATTGCGCAAAACACGCGCCCAAAGCAATGTACGTAAGTATGTAATAAGTCAAATGTAAATCAATGTTTGTTCAAAGCATGCTTGACATGTGAGAGCTCCTAAGGCAACTGCTAGTAACAACTTGAGAAACATACTAAAAGTGTCAACACGACGGTTGGTGAGTTCAAAAGTTTTCAAGTTATCATAAACAATAGCGTTTGTAAAATATAAACAAATGCACTGAAATAGATAGCTAGTCTAATTTCATTAGTATAAACAATAGTGATTTCACAATCGAAGCTGACTATGTTTGTCTGTTTGCCTTTCGCCACGACATACCAAGTCGTGACGTTGTTAGTCATTTAGGACAATATTGCACCCGCTTGATCTCCAGTCGTATAGGTGGGGCTTGTCAGACCCAGTAGTACTACCCAATATTTCCTGCTAGATTCCTTAATTAACGATCCGAAAATGTAAGGGCTTTCAATGGTATATCATACTATGCCTTACTAAACACATGTTATAATGGTAAAGCATTTTAAAACAAAGTATGCTTTCCCCCCAAGAAGAGAGCAAATAAAAGTGGGGCATTGAACTCACCTGGTACGCAAACGAACAATAATAGAGAGCTAACGGTGAGTGAAAAAACAATTCGTCAGGGGTTACCTAGAACACGTGAGTACATAAGTACGTGTAACAAGAAAATTTAACAACCCTAAGTGCTCAGTAAATACGTTGACCCAAGGGGTTTGGAAAACAAATACTCATTTGACCTAGTTGACCCGTTTGAACCGTTGGTGACATGTTAATTGATTTCTAGTTTGACCAAGTATAGTAACTCATTACATATGATTATCATACAAGTTATCCATGTATGCCACATCATCAATCATAAGTTCTATCAAGATCATCATACCAACATAGATTATCATACAACACATATGAACCTCAACCAATCAACATACCGAACATAAATATAATCACATCAAAATTAACAAATCATACATTGAGTTTAATCATGCACTACATGCCATGTGAAGCCACTCACGACTTCACACCGTAAACCCTACCAATCCTACTAAGTAGGGGCCTCAGATTCGCACGCATGTATGAAGATCATTATCACATTACTCAACAAGATTCATACTGACTAACATACACAACAATTATCTATTATAAGCCCAAACATGATTCCATGACCTCCTAATATAAACTCAACACCTGTGCATTACTTTCATAAAACCTAGGTTTCCCAATTAATCCATCAAGTATCCACACGACCCAATTAACGCATCCTAACACATTAGACATCAACAACAAGCATTAAACATGCCCAATTCACAACATCCAATGATTCACATCATTAAAGTTTCCCTTTCGGGAAAGTAACACCCAAAATCAATCTCTCATCCAATTCATTCATAAATTCATCATCTTTATACCTAATCAAGTTCATACAAATCATCTAGACATGATAAACATCATCAAATCACCATAATTCCCAAATCTCATGCATAAAAAGTTACTACTTATAGCAAGGTATGAACTACACGTCAATTCCATGAATTTCTTGCATAATCCACGTAAACTAACATCAATGCAATACAACTAACATCAAAACATCATCAAACAACATCAATTTCATGATATCAACTGCAAGGGTCCAGTTACTATTCAAAAATCGACTTGCGATCTGGATACCATTAGTTGCTAATAGCAGAAGAAGATATCCCGAAGATAGCCTTTAGAAGGCGTAATGGTCATGAAGAGTTTCTGGTGATGCCGTTTGGCCTAACTAATGTGCCTGCTATGTTTATGGATCTCATGAATAGGGTCTGCAAACCCTACTTGGACAAGTTTGTGATAATATTTATTGACAATATCTTAATATATTCACAGTCCAAGGAGGATCATGAACGTCATCTCCGACTCATTCTAAACGTATTAAAAAGAGAAAAAATGTATGCTAAGTTTTCCAAGTGCGAGTTTTGGCTTCGAGAAGTTTGATTCTTGGGCATGTTATTAATGAAAAGGGTATCCATGTGGATCCGGTGAAAATTGAAGCAATCAAGAATTGGGAAGCACCCAAGTCTCCAACAGAAGTGCGATAATTCTTAGGATAGCCGGTTACTATCGTAGATTTATTGAAAAATTTTCAAAGATAGCCTAGCCTTTGACCTTATTAACTCGTAACGACAGAAAATACGAATTGAGCATTGATCAAGAAGAAGTATTGTCACACCCTCAAAATCCACGTGCGGGGTTTTACCGCGAGGCATGTGACATACCAGGATCTCAGTCATTAGTTACTCAGAACGACTCTATATGAACAACCATTCAAAATCAGAGTTTAACTTTAAAATATGCGGAAGTGTTTTATAAACCAGAAAGACCAAAGTAAAGCAATATAATGTAAAATGCTCAAACACACGCGCCCAAAGTAATACCAACAAATACTTAAATGTTTAATAACCAAACCAAAACAAAGTTTCAATCATGCTGACATCTACAATGATGCTGACCCGTACACGTGCTCCTAGGCAATGGTAACCTCAACCTGAGAAGAGCATACTAAAAGTGTCAACACAATGGTTGGTGAGTTCAAGAGTTTTCGTTAATCATAAAACAGTAACAGTTGCAAAATATAAGAAGTGCATTCAAATAGATAGCTAGTCTATATTCATAAGTAATAGTCATAGTGATTTCGCGATTGAAGCTGACTATGTTTCGTTTGTTGCCTGCCGTCATGACTTACCAGACGATGTTTGTGTTAGGACAAAATTGCACCCTTTTGACCTCGAGTTGCACAGGTGGGGCTCGTCAGACCCAGTAGTACTACCCAAGATTTCCTGCTAATCATCATTATTAACAATCCGAAAGTGTGAGGACTTTCATGGTATTCAGCACTATATCATACTATAAACAACTCATATAAAGTAAGCGTTTGTAAAACCAATATGCTATCTCCCCCAAAAGAGAGTATGAAAAAGAGTGGGGCATGAACTCACCTGGTGTGCACAATAAAGACGTAAGAGCTTAACTTGAAAGAGAGAGTGGAAAGACAACCTTCAGAGGTCACCTAGAACACGCAAGTACATAAGTACGTGTACACAGAATCATAATGAAACCCTAGTGCTCTATAAACCAAAGAACTCAAGGTTTTGGAAAAACAGAAC
Source organism: Flaveria sonorensis (assembly GCA_025506505.1). Classification (NCBI taxonomy): domain Eukaryota; kingdom Viridiplantae; phylum Streptophyta; class Magnoliopsida; order Asterales; family Asteraceae; genus Flaveria; species Flaveria sonorensis. The sequence goes on from CM046435.1 coordinate 45,788,004, forward strand.
ACATTGACCCAGTTGACCCGTTTGACCCGTTGGTGACATTATAGGTGAAATTTCCATTCAATCAAATATAACAGTTCATCACACATGATTATCATACAGGTTGTTCTCGTATGCCACTTCATTAACCACATGTACTACCTAGACCATCATACAACTAGATTATCATACAAGTCATGCGAATCTCAAGTAATCATCATATTTAACATAATTATACCATAGCTAATGCATCATACACAGAATCAAATCATGCACAACATGCCATGTGAAGCCACTCACGACTTCACACCCTAAACCCTGCCAATCCTACTAAGTAGGGGCCTCAGATTCGCTCGCATGTATGACGATCATCATCATATTATTCAACAAAATCCATATCAACCAAAATATCCAACCATGATCTATTATAACCCAAACAATAGTTCTATCATAACCTACATGATCCATCACCATGTATAATCACCAAGAGATCAAATCCCCAAATTAACCAAACCAGTATTCATACAACCCAAACAATACATTCCACCACATTAGAAATCATCCATGAACATGCTAACATGATCCTAAAGTCACAAACATGCCCAAAACATCATATTCAAGATTTTGTACAAATAAAGTTTTCCTTTTGGGAAAGTGCATCCCAAAATCTATCCTTTCATGAATTACAACACATGTTCATTACTAACATACCCTATCTAGTTCACAAAGATCATAAGCATTCATCAAACACTTGCAACCCATCCAAACACAAATCTTCATAAATTAAAGTTTCCACTTTTGGCAATGTATGAACTACATTATCAATTCTTGGATTTCTAGCATAATCATAATCATTCTAACATCCATAGAATATCATAAACACTTTAACCACATCAATTCATCATCAAATCACCATATTCATGCAATCAAAGTTACTATTATTAGTAACGTATGAACAACGCATCAAAATCGCAACTTTCTTGCATAATCTATGTAAACCATCAACAATACTATCTAACTAACATTATACATTCATCAAACCATCAAGAAATCATGTACTATCTTCTCAGTGGTCTCGTGTACTAACTCAGGACCCGTTAGCTGGCTATCACCAATTTTTGCCCAACAAACCGGTGATCTACATTTTCTCCCATACAACGCTTCAAAAGGTGCTGCCTTTATGCTAGTGTGATAACTATTGTTGTAAGAAAATTCCACCAATGGTCAGTGAACTTCCCAGTTATTCCCGAAGTCAATCACATAAGCACGTAGCATGTCTTCGAGTGTCTGTATAGTACGCTGACTTTGAGCGTACATAGGTTTGCGGGTGATAAGTAGTACTCATGTCTAATCGCATACCTAAAGATTTTTGCAACGACTGCCAGAAGTGGGATGTAAAACGAGCATCATAGTCGGAAATGATTGAAACCGGTACACCATGTCTTGACACTATCTCCTTCAAATAAAGTCGGGTTAATTTATCCATTTTGTTTGTTTCCTTATTGCCAAGAAATGAGCAGACTTGGTTAATCGGTCCACAATAACCCATATCGTGTCACAGCAAGTAGGAGTTCGGGGTAGCTGATACTCCACTTTTACCTTGGAGTAGGCTATTGCAACAACCCAGATGGTTTCTGATACTCCACTTTTACCTTGGAGCAGGTCAGACACTTGCTCACATAGGTAGCTACATCCGCTTTCATATTAGGCCACCAATAGTGCGCCTTCAGATCATGATACATCTTGTCAAATCTAGGGTGTATAGAGTACTTAGACTTGTGTGCCCCACTCATGACTAAATCTCTCAGATTTCCGTGTAGAGGTACCCAAAGTCTGTCCATGAAGTAACGAATTCCATCCGCTTTTACTTCCAATTGTTTTTCCATTCCCCTTAACGATTCAGACCTAATGTTTTCTGCTGTCAAAGCTTCTGTCTGAGCCTCTCGGATTTGTTCAGGTAACTGTGTGCTAATGGTAAGTTGCAAAGCTCGCACACGTTGAGGCTTAGCAGTTTCTTTCCTACTCAGCGCGTCAGCGACTACATTTGCTTTCCCTGGATGGTATCTGATGGCACAATCATAATCATTCAGTAGCTCTATCCAACGTCTTTGCCTCATGTTCAATTCCTTTTGCTCAAAGATGTGCTGAAGACTCTTGTGATCGGTGTAAATAGTGCATTTGGTACCGTACAAGTAGTGTCTCCAGATCTTTAAGGCAAAAACTATCGCACCCAGCTCCAAGTCATGGGTGGTATAGTTCTTCTCATGAACCTTTAGTTGTCTAGAGGCGTAAGCTATTACCTTATCCTGCTGCATCAATACACACCCAAGTCCTTGAATGGAAGCGTCACAATAGACCACAAAATCATCACTTCCTTTCGGTAATGCTAATATTGGTGTGCTACACAGTTTCTGTTTCAGCAACTGGAAAGCAGATTCCTGACTCTCGCCCCATTTATACGGTGTTCCTTTATGAGTTAGAGCTGTGAGGGGTTGAGCAACATTAGAAAATCCTTCGATGATCCATCGATAGTATCATGCCAGTCCAAGAAACTGTCGTATCTCACTTGGCGTCTTAGGAATCGACCAATTCTCTATCGCTTTAATCTTTGCCGGATCAACATGTATTCCTTTCTCGTTAACAATATGACCCAAGAATTGCACTTCACGTATCCAAAAACACACTTACAAAATTTGGCGTACAATTGTCCTTTTCTAAGTAATTCTAAGATTAACCGTAAGTGCTCTCCATGTTCTTCCTCTATCCTTGAGTAGATCAATATGTCATCGATAAAGACAATAACAAACTGATCAAGATAGGGTTTGCTCACACGATTCATGAGGCCCATGAATACCGCTGGTGCATTCGTCAACCCGAATGGCATGACTAAGAACTCGTAGTGACCGTAACGTGTACAAAAGGCAGTCTTCGAGATGTCCTCCTCTCGAACTCTCAGCTGATGATACCCGGACCTCAGATCAATCTTAGAATAATAGCTTGATCCTTGCAGTTGATCAAACAAATCATCTATGCGAGGTAGCGGGTATCTATTCTTGATCGTAACCTTGTTCAGCTCCCTATAGTCAATGCATATTCGAAATGTACCATCCTTCTTCTTGACAAATAGAACTGGCGCTCCCCAGGGCGACGAGCTGGGTTGGATAAATCCTTTATCCAATAGTTCTTGGAGTTGAGCGGATAGTTCCTGCAGTTTATTTGGAGCTAACCGGTAGGGTGCTCTCATGATTGGGGCGGCTCCTGGAGTCAGATCAATCTGGAACTCTACTTGCCGATGAGGTGGTAGTCCAGGCAGGTCCTCCGGAAACACCTCGGAAAACTCACGAACCACAGGGATATCCTCTATCTTCTTTTCCTCTATCTGTTTGTCTGTGACAAGTGCCAATATGGCAAGTCGACCTTTCCGTAACAACTTCTGTGCCTTCATGAACGAGATGATGCCCATCACTGCACCATTCCTATCGCCTTGGACCGAGAGAATTTCTTCACCTTTAGGAATCTGTATAACCTTCTCGTGACATATGACTTCCGCTTGCTTGTCAGAAAACCAATCCATGCCAACCACTACATCAAAGCTCCCAAGTGTGATAGGCATGAGGTCTATGTCGAAGGTATGACCAGCAAGTTCTATCTTACAGCCTCTAAGGATATAGGTCACGTGAATCTGTTTACCGATAGCTAACTCTACGGTGTACTTAAATTCTAATGTTGAAGGCATATCACTTAAATGACTACTAAACTGAGTGGAAATAAAGCTTCTATCAGCTCCAGTATCAAATAATACGATAGCAAAATGACCATTAACCGAAAATTTACCAGTTACAGTTGTAGGATCATTTAGACCCTCACCTGAGCCAATGACGAAGGCTCTCCCTTTGGCTCTATTATTATTTCCACCATTGTTGTTGCCATTACCATTGTTGTTGATATTGTTGTTGTCGTTGTTTTTATTACCAGTGTCGTTCCTGCCATTTCCATTTCTCCTAAGCCGTGGACAATTGTGTCTATAATGACCTTCTTTTCCACACTCGAAACAACCTTTGAGAGTTTCTTGAGATTGTTGAGGCTTCTTTATCAGTTCACCCTGGCAGTCCTTCAATGCATGCCCAACTTTACCATAGTGTTGGCATCGGAAGTTGTCACACCTGCCAGTGTGATGGTAGTTGCATCGATTGCACTTGGGACTTTTCCCCACATAGCCTCCTTGTCCCTGTGATGCCGAGGATGACTGATTGAAATTTCGGTTGTTATCAAACCTCCTTTGTTGCTGGGGAGGTTGTTGCTGGGGAGGTTGTTGCTGCTGTTGTACCTGTTGCTGCTGTTGTTGTGGCTGGTTGTTGGAAGATGAACCTTTATTACTAATGTTCTCCCACTTTCGTTTGTTGTCGGGCACACTAGCAAACACGCCCCATTTGGGTAACCGTCCTTGCTCAACTGCCTGGTCAGTCGGCCTGTGGGCTGTCCGGATAGCCTGTTGTATGGTAGTGGGGTTGGAAGTAGTTACCATAGTCTAAATCTCGGGCACCAGTCCACGTGTGTAGTGCTTTACTCTCTTGTGCATTTCATTGACCATTCCCGGGCATAGTGTGGCCAACTCATGAGTACGGGTTGTGTAGGCTTCAATCTCTGAGCCTTGCATCTTGAGTTGTCAGAACTCAATCTCCAGCTTCTGTACTTCATTTTGGGGGTAGTATTCTTCGGTCATAATCTCCTTAAATTCATCCCAGGGTAGTTCATTGGCCATGGCTTGACCCATCATTTGCACCTGGGCATTCCACCAAGAAAGTGCTGCACCCTCAAGTGTTCCGGTCACGAACTTCATTTGATCAGCTGGTGGACAGTTACATTTTGAGAATACGGATTCAGTTTTCTCAAACCATCGTACTAATCCCACAGCTCCTTTCGTCCCACTGTAGGTGTGAGGTTTACAATCCATGAAGGACTTGTAAGTATAAGGTGGAGGTCCTGTTTTGACAAACCATACATTAGTCAGGTATCCCAGACAAGTAACTAGGATAATTGGTTAAACCTCTTTTATCATTTACCTGCTGGCTGTCCGGTTTGGGCAGCAGCCATTGCTGCCTGTACATGCTCGTTAATTAGGGCAGCCAACTCTGCAGGTGTCATGTTTATGGCACCGGCACCACGACCTCCGGCACCACGTCCATGACCTCGTCCACGTCCTCTTCCACGTCCGTCCATATTTCACTTTACATTCACAAATACAATAATGAGTAACATCCAACACATTAATCTCATTGAGGTATAGTAAATAATAAGAAATAAGGATTTCATCACAACCACAACATTTATAACAGAAATAATAACCAAAGATAAATAAATTATAAATGAGTCACAAAGTATTCCATCAATGTCAAAATTTGAGTTTTTCAGTTGGGTGGGAAACAACCCTTCCCACATTGGTTTCAAAAGAAAAGAAACACTATATAGTCTAAGTCATATAAAAGTAGAATCAGTCCAACACGTCAGATCCGTCACTATCCTCATCCATCTCTGCTGGTTCTTCTTCGGGGGCTTCCTCCGGTTCCTCTTCCGGGTCTTCCTCATCAGGGTCCGCTAAAGGTGCAGGGGCTTCAGCAACCTGAAGTGCTGCCAGTTGTGCCTCTAAATCAGCAAACCTATCATCGATCACTATGTTATGGTGATCCTACGCGTCCATGCGCCCAGTAAGTGCAAAAACATTGCCTGCCAGGGTATGATGTCCACCAATGGCCATCGAGAGTCTCCCCTGAAGCGTCTCTACCTGGTAGCGCAACTGACGCATCTCAGATTGTAAGGTAGAGTTCTCATTAGTGAGTCCTCTAATCCACTGTCGCTCCGTGACTAGAGTGGCTACCAAAGCTGCAGACGCCTGCTCGAGAGGGATGTCTAAGATAGGAAGAGTAGGCAATGCAGAGGCTATCGATGACCTAGTCCTAGGTCGAGTAGGAGCTACTGGTGGTACACGCTCTCTATAAGCCATACAACGTATGTAGGTGTGGTAGAAATCCTAGTTCCGCGGAGGATCGAGCTCAGGCGGTATGAATGGCTGATCCCAGTCTATCTCGCCAGAAGGATAAGGATGTCGGGGCCAGTTAAATCCCCTATCAGGTACGGGAGAAGTAGGAGGTGACTCAGACCGTGCAGGTCTCTTGCCTAAATTTCTGGATGATGATGCCATGCTGTGAAGTACGTGATGCGTATGCCAATGAGTATACAGTAAGGAAATAAGTGACGAGTAGCTAACAAACTGTGCGGGGTTTTACCGCGAGGCGTGTGACATACCAGGATCTCAGTCGTTAGTTACTCAGAACGACTCTATATGAACAACCATTCAAAATCAGAGTTTAACTTTAAAATATGCGGAAGCGTTTTATAAACCAGAAAGACCAAAGTAATACCAACAAATACTTAAATGTTTAATAACCAAACCAAAACAAAGTTTCAATCATGCTGACATCTACAGTGCTCATAGATAGCTAGTCTATATTCATAAGTAATAATCATAGTGATTTCGCGATTGAAGCTGACTATGTTTCATTTGTTGCCTCCCGTCACGACTTACCAGGTCATGGCGATGTTTGTGTTAGGACAAAATTGCACCTGTTTGACCTCAAGTCGCACAGGTGGGGCTCGTCAGACCCAGTAGTACTACCCTAGATTTCCTGCTAATCATCATTATTAACAATCCGAAAGTGTGAGGACTTTCATGGTATTCAGCACTATATCATACTATACACAACTCATATAAAGTAAGCGTTTGTAAAACCAGTATGCTATCTCCCCCAAAAGAGAGTATGAAAAAGAGTGGGGCATGAACTCACCTGGTGTGCACAATAAAGACTTAAGAGCTTAACTTGAAAAAGAGAGTGGAAAGACAACCTTCAGAGGTCACCTAGAACATGCAAGTACATAAGTACGTGTACACAGAATCATAATGAAACCCTAGTGCTCTATAAACCAAAGAACTCAAGGTTTTGGAAAAACAGAACACATTGACCCAGTTGACCCGTTTGACCCGTTGGTGACATTATAGGTGAAATTTCCATTCAATCAAATATAACAGTTCATCACACATGATTATCATACAGGTTGTTCTCGTATGCCACCTCATTAACCACATGAACTACCTAGATCATCATACAACTAGATTATCATACAAGTCATGTGAATCTCAAGTAATCATCATGTTTAACATAATTATACCATAGCTAATGCATCATACACAGAATCAAACCATGCACAACATGCCATGTGAAGCCACTCACGACTTCACACCCTAAACCCTGCCAATCCTACTAAGTAGGGGCCTCAGATTCGCACGCGTGTATGACGATCATCATCATATTATTCAACAGAATCCATATCAACCAAAATGTCCAACTAGATCTATTACAACCAAAACAATAGTTCTATCATAACCTACATGATCCATCACCATGTATAACCACCAAGAGATCAAATCCCCAAATAACCAAACAAGTATTCGTACAACCCAAACAATACATTCCACCACATTAGAAATCATCCATGAACATGCTAACATGATCCTAAAGTCACAAACATGCCCAAAACATCATATTCAAGATTTTGTACAAATAAAGTTTCCCTTTTGGGAAAGTGCATCCCAAAATCTATCCTTTCATGAATTACAACACATGTTCATAACTAACATACCCTATCTAGTTCACAAAGATCATAAGCATTCATCAAACACTTGCAACCCATCCAAACACAAATCTTTATAAATTAAAGTTTCCACTTTTGGCAATGTATGAACTACATTATCAATTCTTGGATTTCTCGCATAATCATCATCATTATAACATCTATATAACATCATAAACACTTTAATCACATCAATTCATCATCAAATCACCATATTCATGCAATTAAAGTTACTATTATTAGTAACGTATGAACAACGCATCAAAATCTCAACTTTCTTGCATAATCTACGTAAACCATCAACAATACTATCTAACTAACATTATACATTCATCAAACCATCAAGAAATTGACATCCAAGCATAAGGTCGACTAGGGTTTCGGCCCAAACATCAAAACCATGAAAAACCACAAAAAAATAACCTTTAATCACGTATTGGACAAGAATTGATGTTTCTAACGTGTAGTAATCCTTGAAATCGATCCAAATCGAAGCTTTCTTGCTTGTTCTTGCTGAAAATCGCGATGTGTGTGTGTGTATGTGATGGCCGCGGCCGAATGGGGTGTTTAGGGTTAGGATTTTGAGTTTTGTTTAATTATATTAATCATAATTACCCTTTTATCCCTTATAATTTGTATTTTTCTAAAATTAAGCTTTTAACACTCTTTTAAGATGTTTTTAACTAAAATAATAAATGTATAAACTAATAATAACAATTATATGCATTATCTTTACAAGTTACAAAGTTCACAAATTAAATACACACGTTTTCACATTAAGCAATAAAATTCACAATTAACATTTAAATCACGTTAGCACATAAGCACAACTGAATAATCACATCACCAACTAAAGTATTATCAGTTTATCATTATTAATTATTATTAAGTCATAAACGTTCAACGACAACTAGTGTGTGCTCACAACACGTGTATGCAAGACTTAACGGAACTAACGGAGTTTGATAACGGAAAATTACCGGATGTCACAAGTATTTCAATTGTTGAACAAAAATTGCATAGTGCGCCCATTCTGTCATTGCCGGACGAAACTGACGGATTTATAGTGTACTGTGATGCCTCCTGATCAGGTCCTGGGTGTGTGTTGATGCAGAAAGATAAAGTGATTGCCAACGCATCCAGGAAATTAAAAGTGCATAAAAAGAATTACACTAACCATGATCTAGAACTAGAAGCTGTGGCTTTTGCTCTAAAATATGGAGACATTATCTCTATGGAACCAAATGTGTTGTGTACACTGATCACAAGAGCATGAAACAAATTTTTAATTAGAAAGATTTAAATATGAGACAGTTTCGTTGGGTCGAGTTGTTAAACGATTATGATTGAGATATTCGATATCACTCGGGGAAAGCCAACGTTGTCGCAGATGCACTCAGTAGAAAAAAAGAGAAAATCCTCTGTGAGTACGAGCTTTAGAATTAACCATACACTCAAATCTTATAACTCAGATCTGTGACGCTCAACTTGAAGCATTAAAGGATGAAAATTTGGAAAGTGAAGGCCTGTTAGGAATGGTCATGGAGTTAACACTTGATTCTGATAACTTGATGCATTTTGCAAGCCGAATATGGATTCCAGAGTACGAAGACTTGCAAAGATAATTTTAGACGAAGCTCACAAGTCGAGATATCAATTCACCCAGGATCAGCCATGATGTACTATGATGTAAGGGAGTTATACTGGTGGCCTAATATGAAAGGTGATATAGCTTCATATGTGAACAAATGTATGACTTGTTCCAAGGTAAAAACAGAATATCAGAAACCGTCCAGACTCTTACAACAGCCTGTGATCCTAAAATGGAAATAGGAATGTATTGCATTGGATTTTATGATGAAATTACCCCGAACATCAAGTGGTTATGGCACAATTTGGGTAATAGTTGACCATTTAACAAAATCCTCACACTTCCTACCCATGAAAAAGCGTATAGTATGATGATAATTTAACAAAATCCTCACACTTCCTACCCATGAAAAAGCATATAGTATGATAAGCTGGGCGACTTATATCTCAATTATTTTTGCAGAGATGGTCGATTCACCTCGAGATTTTGGCAATCCTTAAACGAGGCCATGGGTACCCGGCCGGTTAGACATGCGTACGGCATATTACCCACAATCAGATGGACAAAGTGAAAGGACCATCCAGACATTAGAAGATTTGTTGAGACCATGTGTGATTGATTTTGGTGGAAATTGGGACACTCACCTAGCATTAGCTGAATTCTCATATAATAATAGCTATCACACTAGTAATAAAGCTGCTCCATTTGAACCACTGTATGTAAGAAAATGTCGCTCACCTTTATGTTTGGCAGATATCGGTGAAAGACAATTAACAGGACCAGAGATTATCCAAGAGAAGACCGATAAGATCGGTCAGATTCAAATAAGACTCGAAGCAGCCAGTAGCAGACAAAAGAGTTATGCAGATATCTGGAGAAAACCATTGGAATTCCAGGTCGGTGACAGAGTATTTTTGAAAGTATCCCCCTGGAAAGGTATTATGAGATTTGGTAACGAGGGAAGCTTAATCCACGATTCATTGGACCATTTGCAATCGTGGAACGAATTGGGCGAGTTGCATACCATCTTAATCTACCAGGTGAACTTGGAAATGTGCATAACGTATTCCATGTATCCAATCTAAAGAAGTGTATGACAGATGAATCGCTAGTTATTCCACTAGATGAAGTTTGTATCGATGATAAACTTCATTTTGTCAAAGAGCCCATAGAAGTTTTGGATTGGAAGGTTCAGAAGCTTAGGTGAAGTCGAATTAAATTTGTCAAAGTTAGATGGAACTCTAAGAGAGGACCTAAACTTACATGGGAACATCAGGAACAAATGCAACAAAAGTACCCCCATTTGTTTAAGTCCGAACCTGAATCGGATACAGCGACGTAAAATTTCGGGACGAAATTTCTTAAACGAGGGGAGATTGTAACACCTGGTCAAATCAGGTCAACATATGTACAAATCTAGCCTATTAATAATAAATCTATATTGTGTTTGACCGTTTGAAAACTTAGGTTGACGACATTAACGACCTTGAAGTCGGTTATCCGTTTGAGATTAATAATAATAATAATAATAATAATAATAATAATAATAATAATAATAATAATAATAATAATAATAATAATAATAATAATAATAAACAATTGGATGACAACTAGCATCCTTATACTTAACCCACACACCCTTTCATTTCCAACATCTCTTCCTCACCCCCACTCCCTTCCCCACCATCGGCCACCACATCACCTCCCGCCGTCACAACACTACCCACAGCCATCACCTGCCACCCCACCATCGTCTGCAATGGCCACTTGCCACCGTATCTCCACCCGCAGCCACCATCGACCTCCACACCACCAACAGCGAATGCCAACCCACTACACCACCACCTACGGTCTCCCCACCCCCTTTCGGTCTTCACGAGCCCCACCCCAACCCCACCATCGAAATCACACTATCACCACCATAGGGAAGCCCCATTCTTCCATTTAAGTCGAAAACAAGAGGATTTCCAAGTGAAGCTTCATTTGGAGCTTGAAGGTGTAATCGGGTGTTGGAAATCTTCGTGCTAACGTTAGAGATTGTTGGATTAGTCTAGGAATTACTCAAGGTATACTTATTTTGGGTTAGATTATCTTTATTTCTCCATGAATGGGTGATCAAGATGAAAATCTCGAAGAACCCTAGTTCACCCACTTAGATGTTTTATAAAAGTTGATAAACTTGATGAATTTGAGTTTTAAATTGGTCATATAATCTGAAATGTGTCTTAGAAATGGTTTTGGATTGATGAAATCTTGATGTGTGTATGATTTGGAGTTGTATGGATATATATATATATATATATATATATATATATATATATATATATATATACACGTGCGTCGCGTATGTATGTATATATATGTAAGTTGAAGGATAGATTGATTTTAATCTTGTAGGAAGTTATTAAGATGGAATGATGGATGGATGATGTTATTGCTCATTTACCTTGAAAGATAAATGGGATTAAAGGGTGTAGAATGTTGATACGAAATCGATGCTAAAACACGTTAGAAAGACCTCACATAAACTAGTGGATTAGGTTGATGAAATAAGTGGTATACTAGAAACCATGCTAAGATCGAAATAAGTTTTATTAAAGTGTGGGAATGTTGATTGGAAACGGTAAGAGGTGAGAAATAGAACAAAACGTTTTTACAAAGATCATGCCTAAGATAAACGGGTGTTTTTGCAAGTAAAATTGGTTAAAACTATATTAAAAAGCTCCAAGAATTTTATAAAATAAACTTGTATAAAACTAATGAAAAAGGGTATTTTTGTGTAAGAAAATTTATTGGTAAAACTTGTTTTGTAAAGAAATATTAATAATACGCGCAACAATGGAAACTACGGGATGAAATGTGACCTTTTACAAGAAAAATCTAACTTTATAAATGAGACTTGAATCTGAAAAATAATATATTTTCAGAATAATTTATGATTTCTAAAACAAATATTTTAATTAAACAAAAACAACTCGAGTTGTCAGATTCAAAAGCTAGTCACTTATTTCATGAATTTAACTAAAAACGGTACCAATTTTACTAAAAGAATGGACAGTTTATTAATCAAACCATTTTGACAACTCTGAAAACTTATTTCTATCAAGGAAAAATTAGAAGTTTTGCAATAAAAAGACAAGATTAATTCTTTACATAAAATGGTGAAGATCTTGCGAAAACCACCATAATCAACGAATATTCAAATTATGACTTCATAATTTTATAACCTGAATCACTAGATTGAGAAATGTAGTTGCTTTCATAAGAAATAAACGTAAAGCTAGGGATGAACTAGTGATGTCATTAGGTACCTAGTTAGTTAAGCTTTACGTGTTGAATGTTGCCATTAGATGATAAGGTAAGTATATTTTATCCTGCCATATATGATTTAAGCCTCATCTTCTTTAGTATGATATTTAAATAAATAATGAACTTTTACAAGTCGTCAACTAGTCTTTCAAAACTTTGATTAATATTTTAATAACATTATTACTTTTAAACTAAGTAAGTTGGATGAACAACATTCTCATGAGCATGCTCTTTGGTTATTAATTATATCCTTCGCGTTTAGGATCTTGACTTATCGGTGCGAGATACCCTCGATCTGTTACATAATCACGTTCCAAGGTGAGTTCTTCAGCCCCATTTTAAATATTGTTTTATCTAACTATTTTAGGGGAAAGTATAATTTTTATAATATGATGGGTAAAACAGGATTATATATAATGTTATGATGATATAAGTTGGGTCAGTAGTATATGTGTATACTGTTGAGCCATTAAATCTCCCCATAATCATTAGCCACAGGGAGGCCACAGACTTATATTAGTAGATCTATTGGGTTAGAAGGGCCTGCTCTCACGACCAGTAGCTTTGGTCAGGTTTTAGCGAGGGAGTATATTTGTTTGGACTGTTATGGGGAAACGACATGTTTCTTGGTTTGATTATGGACTTATGACCAAAGTTAATCATAGTACCTAGCTAGTTGATGTATTGTAAAATACGTTGATTTCCGGTATATTTTTTGTACATTTTTCAGGTCGTTTGTTTTAGATTTTGTCTCGTTTTTATTAGTTACTTTATATTTTTGTGTTTCCACAGGCTCTGGAGCTAAAGGAAGTGAAAATGATCAAAAACGGAGATAACCATGCTTCCGGAAGCATTGCGGGCAAAAGACGGATCAAAAAGAAAACTTTCTGGAAGATTGGGTCCGTGGCGCCACGCGACAGGAACCCCTTACCCCACCGCATGGCGCGACGGGTATAAATTCGAGGAAATAATTGTTTAAGCCCAATTAAGTCGTTTTTAACCCTAATGACGAAGGGGGAAGGGGTATTCAGCCACATCATGAACTAGAGAGCTTCTTGGGAGAAATGTTGGAGTTTGGGAGCAAACAATCAAAGGTTTTACGCTACGGGATGGCACAATCATCCGGAATCATTCGGTTTATCATTCCCGAGTTTATTCACCTTCTTGTTCATGTTTAAACACTTTAAATACATGATTTTTGCTAGTGATTCAGATATGATTGTTGGCTAATCTTGTAATACTACTTAGCCGATGATGATAGAATCGAGAGGATGCTGAAGAGATGCACCGAGACGAAGTTGATGCTTAATTGGGAGAAGTGTCACTTCATGGTGACTGAGGGGATTGTGCTAGGGCACAAGGTTTCAAGAAATGGGATAGAGGTTGATAGGGCTAAGATAGACACCATTAGTATACTCCCACCACCCACTAGTGTCAAATCCATTCGGAGTTTTCTAGGCCATGCGGGTTTCTATAGGCGTTTCATCAAGGATTTTTCAAAGATCACACGCCCCATGAATCACCTTCTTAATAAGGACGTTCCTTTTGTATTTAATGAGGAATGTCTTAAAGCATTCGAGTATTTAAAGGAGCAGTTAGTGAGTGCTCCTATTCTTGTTTCCCCCAACTGGAGTTTGCCCTTTGAACTCATGTGTGACGCAAGCGATTACGCAGTTGGGGTAGTCGTCGGTCAAAGGCGGGATAAACACTTTCATCCTATTTAGTATGCTAGTAAGACTCTAAATGATGCACAAGAGAACTACAATACAACAGAAAAAGAGCTTCTAGCGGTTGTTTTCGCCTTTGATAAATTCCGTTCATACCTTGTGCTTTGTAAAACGACCGTGTTCACCAATCACTCGGCATTGCGATATTTATTCTCCATGAAAGATGCCAAACCTCGTTTAATTCGGTGGATTCTTTTGCTTTCTGAATTTGACATTGAAATTAAGGACAAGAAGGGAGCGGAGAACGTCGCGGCCTATCTTCTTTCAAGGTTAGAGGACCCGAGGAGAGAGGAAATTCGTGAGGAGGCGATTGGAGATAGTTTCCCTCATGAATCGGTTGATTTTGTGGAGGCGGAGAAACAAGTATGCCATGGTTTAGTGATCTGGAAAATTACCTTGCTCATGGAGTGTTGGTAGAGGGGTTGACTGCTCAGCAAAGAAAGAAGTTCTTGAGAGATGTGGGTAGATATGTGTGGGATGACCCATTCTTGTACCGTGTCGAAGGAAATAGAGTGTTGAGGAGATGTGTCCCTCGAGAGGAGGGAATAGAGATTCTTAAACATTGTCATGCGGGTCTAACCGAAGGTCATTATAGTCATCATCTCACCGCACAAAAAGTTTTTAATTGCGGTTTTTATTGGCCTTCTATTGTGAAGGATGCCCTTGATTTCGTTAAAACTTGTGATGCTTGTCAGCGGACAGGTAATATCTCATCCAGAGATGAGATGCCCTAAAATCCCATTCAGGTTGTTGAGGTTTTTGATATGTGGGGCATCGATTTCATGGGACCATTTCCTTTGTCAAAAGGGAATCGATACATCCTTGTGGCAATAGACTATGTCTCAAAGTGGGTGGAGGCTCAAGCCTTGCCTACTAACGATGCCCGAGTGGTGGTGAGATTCTTGAAGAAGCTGTTTACTAGGTTTGGCACTCCTAAAGCTCTTATAAGTGACTGTGGCCCGCATTTCTATAACGCTATTATGGAAAAAACATTAGAACGCTATGGTGTCACTCATCGTTTATCCACCGCTTACCATCCACAAACTAGCGGTCAAGTGGAGAATGCCAACCAAGGAGTTAAGAGAATCCTTGAGAAAACCGTGGGGAGTAGTCGGAAGGATTGGTCCGACAAGTTAGATGATGCACTACGGGCGTTCGAACCGCCTACAAAACACCTTTGGGTACTACACCGTTCATGATCGTATATGGTAAAGCGTGTCATCTTCCTGTAGAGTTAGAACATCAAGCTTTATGGGCCCTAAAAGCGGCAAAGAGAAGATTCATCCAAATTCACGAGTTGGAGGAACTTAGAGATGCGGCCTATGCTCGTTCTTTGAGTATCAAGGAGAAAACAAAGGCCTATCATGATAAAAGGCTGAAAGGATTCAAGGAGTTTAAGGAGGGTGATAAGGTTCTGCTTTACAATTCCTGTTTGAAGTTGTTTGGTGGGAAATTGAAATCAAAGTGGTTAGGACCTTACATGATGAAAGACGTATTTCCTCATGGTGCGGTTGAGTTGGAAAATGAAGAAACAAGGAGTACTTGGAAGGTTAATGGTCAACGATTAAAGCACTACCTTGTAGGACCATTGGATTCGAGAGAGGAGGAGTTTATTCCTCTCGAAACTCCCCCGAAAATGAGCGAATAAGGATCTTGAGTGAGTTCCCAAGTGTAGAGTTTGTATAGTTTTGTAGTTTTCGTGCTTTTGGGTTTTTTTTTGGGGTTTTCGGTATTTTCGGTAGTCTTTCGTTATTTTTTTTTCGGTTTGTGCGTTTTGTGTTTGGTTATCTTGCAGGAATTCATACCCAAATGGAAGTGGAAAACATGTAGAACCCGGGCTCCAGGTAATTTCTTTGGTAAATTTTGGCTTAAAAAAAATGGTTTTTGGGAGGTTTGGATGAAACTCAAAATTTTTCTAAGTGTTGGAGGGTAAAAAACGTGACAACTTTCTGAAATTTTCACCCTGTCGCGCCACGCGACGGGAACCCCCTACTCCACCGCATAGCGCGACGCCTCTTTAGACGGGTTTAACTCCCTTTCTTCTCCAAATTGAAATCCTAACATCTCCAATCCTTCTACAACCACCAATCCACCACCAACACAACCGCTAACCCCCACCCTCGTCCGACCAACCAGCTCCGGTCACCCCGCCACCGCCCCCAACCCACCACCATCTCCGACCATAACTACAATCCACCACCTGTTTCAAACCTAAGTCTGGCCAAATTTCACCTAGTTTGTGTCACATTTCACCAATTTTCACTTTCATTTGATTTCACATTCTCCAAATAGGTATGAATCATTTTCTTTTTGTATTTTCTTGTTATTTATTTTTATTTTTGTAGCTAGTTTCATGTTTGAGTTCGTAAGTCGAGTTCGTTACCAGTCGGTTTGAGGATATTAGTTGAAAATTGCTCGTGATTATGGATTTAAGGGATGATTGTTGCACGTATTCATGTCTGTATCGTGCTAGTTACTGAATTTGGATTGGATTATAACATGTTAATAGTCATGGTTAGTTATTTGAAAATATGGGTCGTTTTGGATGTTTTATTTGCTTGAAACCATGAGATTTGAGATTGGTATTACGAACATCCTGTTTGCTTCTTATTAGCCATTGCATACTCATTGAAATTTCCTACATGTTGAGATGTGCCTTAGTGAATATTGTTCATTGTGTGAATGTTGACGGACATCTTGTTTGATGTGTTTTCTAAATTTTAGGTTCGGGATTACTTTGGATTCATTTACTTGGCACTTCAGATTTAATTGAGGACAATTAAAGTGCCGGGTTGGGGTAGAGTTGTGTACCATGAGTCTGTTTTTGTTTTTATGCTTTGTTTGTTATGTTTCCAAGCATGTCAGAAGCAGGAACTTCAAAGAGAAGACGGAGGAAGGAACCCGCCCAACAGGAGCAGCCTCAGAGGGAACAACCCCGCAGACAGATACAGTATTCTGAGGCAGAGAAAGTTATCATTGTTACAACTGCCACCCTCCGCAGACATACTTTACTAAAATTCGCATTGGGAACAAAAGAAGCGGAGAAGTGTGATGCTTATGTTGAGACAGATTTGCTAGTGCCAAGGATGATAGATTGGAATTTTTTAGATGCAATTGGGCAGCGGGACAGGATTGAGAGATTGTTGGGTCACAGGTTTAAGCGGGTTTTGGCTTGTGATAAGCCGCAGTATGAGGAGCTAACCATTGAGTTCCATTCCACTTACAGACATAGAAAGGGTGGATTTTATGAGCCAGATGCGGTCTCTTTTTCTCTAGACAGGGTATTACATGAGATGTCCATCCCTCAGTTCGCAGTTGCTATGGGTTATTATATTAAGGAGTAGGTTCAGACTCCTGCTTTTCACACTAGTTTAAGGGGTGTGAGTAAGGTAGAGAGGGAGTATTGCTTGAGAGAGGTAGATTTAGCCGAGTTCTCGCATTCGATTGCTACTACTCAATTTTCAGCTTAGATGATTGGCTCAGAGATTCGGGATCCAGTTTACTGGTGTATTCACAAGATCCTTGGTTGTACTTTGGTGGGAAGGAAGTCAAGTGACAACAAAATGAATTGAGTTGAGTTATTCTGTTTGTACTGTATGGTGAGGGACCAGGAGGCGAATTTAGCTAGTGTTATGGCTTGGTCGTTCTCGAGACCTAGGAGAGGTGGTGCAAGAGCAGCGTTGGATATGGGCCCGTACATACCCAGCTGGCTGAAAACTTGCAAGTGATGAGGGAGTTTGGCCTGTATACAAAGCACAAGTTGGTGAAAGGGCCCGAGAAGCCAGAGTTTTATGGTTTGAAAGATTTGAGAAAGGCGGGTAACATTACTTGGACTGACCCATCTAAATGGGTAGCTGCCACACCAGGGCCACATGTATTACCTCCAGAGGGTACATCAGAAGCAGAGGCTCTCCGGGCCCGTATCCCTACCAGATTTCAGAGACCACTTCAGAGGCACGAGTTGCCGGGTCGCCAATATCCTCTCAGGGATCCATTACCAGTGCCACTCACTCTAGAGGCACTAGCTGAGAGGACCGATAGGCAGTTTTGGGAGCTGAGAGAGATGATTACCGAGGGTCATCGGGTACATGCAGAGGGCCAGCGCAGGCAGGATAATGCACTGAGGTACATGATGCGGGCAATGAATCTAGGCATATCTGATTTTTTTAGAGCCCCAGAGCAGTAGGATCCCCAGGATGATTAGGAGCAGTGTGGGGATGCGAGAGCAGCATGATCATCTGGTTATATGTTTTGTTTAGTTTTCTTCTGTTGATGTGTTTATTTGATCATGGTCTGTACTGTACTTGATATTTTATGACACTGGGACATGCATTAGCAGGTGAGTACTTTGTTTCTTATATATATGTTTGCTATGATGTGGCGATGTGTTTTGATCAGATTGTTTAGCCACTTTCGTTCGTGTTTGAGAATTTGGAATTGTTTGCTGAGCACGTTCGAATTAGAGGGCGTTCTTGGATGAGACTGGCACATGACAGTCATGCTATATTTTACCAGCTAAGTCTTTTCCAGTTTATCTTTATTTTTGTTTCTTTTCTTTTAGTTATTTGTTTTAGTCTTTGTTTTTAGTTGTTTGAGTCTGGTTCCCATTCCTGCATTGGGGACAATGCAAAATTTAAGTGTGGGGATGGGTAACTGTCATTTGAGTCTGTATGTAGTGTCAGTTGAGAGATATTAATAAAAAAAATAAAAAAATGTACTTGATTTAGAAGTTTGCATTAATAAATATGGAAAATGATAGATAAAGTTAAGTTTTTGGGTTCTGAATATTATATGTATGAGAATGATAAATAAGTTGAACAGGTTGTTTGATTTGTGATGTGCGGGTAGGCCCGGCCGGTAGAAGAGTTTCCTTTGAGCTTAATATACTTAATTATGTTAGGATACCTTGTGGGTTTTCATCTAGGATGAAACGGGGAAATTGAAACCGCCAATAATAGTATAAGAGACACCATTATAAGTTAAAACCTTAAGAATTTTTAAACAAATCAAAAAAAAAGAAAAAAAGAAAAAAAACAAACAGAAAATATAGAATAAATATGAGCTAGATGTGGATGACGAGGCCTATGATGTTTCTCTCAGGGATGGTGACTCTGGTTGAAACTAACTCTAGGCTAAGTTTGGTAAAAATTGAAAAAAATATACCGAAGCTTATGTGGTCTCTTTCGGGGATGGTGACTTTGATTGAGACAACCTCTGAGTTAGGTAAATCAATATATCTAGTGCTCATTATAATTGAAAAAAAAAGAATTTGTTTGATTTTAAATTCTTTTGGTTTTCTCATAAGGCGGTTAGGAAGAATCAAATGATTGTTCCTCTAGTTTCATAAACTTGAGGCGGGATTAGATGAAACTGTAGATTCTTCAGTGTGAGACCCTAGGTTGATTGACCCATTTGAACATAAATTATATGATGAGGGACTTGGAAACTGGTTTGGGTTTAATTGGTTTCATATACTGGCAATCACGGTTGACACATTATTAGGTTTGAAAATCAAGTAATCTAAATGTTGAAATCCGGATTTAGCCTTAACTATGATTCCATAGCATAATCCTTTTTCAGGGATGAAAAAGAGGCAAGTGTGGGGATATTTGATGTATTGCAAAATACGTTGATTTCCGGTATATTTTTTGTTCCTTTATCAGGTCATTTATTTTAGATTTTGTCTCGTTTTTATTAGTTACTTTATATTTTTTGTGTTTCCATAGGCTCTGGAGCTAAAGGAAGTGAAAATAATCAAAAACGGAGAAAAGCATGCTTCCGGATGCGTTGCGGGCAAAAGACGGATCAAAAAGAAAACTTTCTGGAAGATTGGGTTAGTGGCGCCACGCGACGGGAACCCCTTACCCCACAGCGTGGGGCGACGGGTATAAATTCGAGGAAATTTTTGTTTAAGCCTAATTAAGTCGTTTTAACCCTAATGACGAAGGGGAAGAGGTATTCGGCCACAACACGAACTAGAGAGCTTCTTGGGAGAAATCTTGGAGTTTGAGAGCAAACAATCAAAGGTTTTACGCTACGGGATCGCACAATCATCCAGAATCATTCGGTTTATCATTCCCGAGTTTATTCACCTTCTTGTTCATGTTTAAACACTTTAAATACATGATTTTTGCTAGTGATTCGGATATTATTGTTGGCTAATCTTGTAATACTACTTAGGCCATGATGATTATTCTTGTTTGACTAGTTTTCTTGTCGGTTTTGGAACTCGTTCATGTGGATTTATCAATAAAGTAACAAACTTGGTTTTTTTTCTGACTTGGTGTGGATGAATATCTTTTATACCTTATAATTACTTGTTAATTCCTCGTGTGTCTTGGTGAATGTCTTTCACGGAATAGGTGCATTGCTACACTGTTTACTTTGTGTTCTCAGTTATTAGGTGGTTTGCTAAACGATCGTAATATCCCATAGGAGTAACTTGAATGAATTTGGTAATCTAGATATTCTACTAATCTTAAAAGCTGTAAGGTGAGAGGTTATTGGTTAGTCTTGCGTGTTTGATTGCTAGGTTCAATATCTTTGTAAAAAGGCTTTGTCTAGTTTCCCTTACACTTTCTTGTTAACCGAGTCTTGTCAGAAACTCCATAGTTACCCCTTGCACTTAAGTGTATTTAGATCTTTATGCTGTAAGGTAGAATGTCTAGCGGGTACTTTATTGAGATGGATGCATCGTAAGAGAAGTCCATAAACTGGTAAATTAACATCCTATAGGGTCTCTCGGTTGACACCATTGAGAAGGGTTGACGTTTCTCTAGGTTGCTCATAGGTTAGTATCTTAAGATCCCAGTTTCCGCATTTAGTTCCATAACCGATAGAAGACTAGTTACCCAAATGATATGATTCTCGCCTAGGTTGTATCTTCCCATTCTCTGATTTCAGTTAAAGTTCTCATTCGTGTTTAGTTCCTTGTCTTAACCACTTTTTAATTAATTAATTTTATTAGTTACTGCAGAAACCCCCCCCCCTCTCTTAAACATAAAAACAAAATAAAAAATCAGTTTAGTAGAGGAGTCCTAGAGTCTAGTTATGTCATTTATTTAGAGTCTCGTGGGTTTGATATCCGGACTTACTTAAGCTTTACTAGAGTCGACAGGTTCACTTGCCTGTTAGTTGTTTAGTTTAGAGAGTCTAGAGTTTAACTTAGTGTCTGTTAGAGTCAGTTTTTAATTGTTTTAATTGAACTACTTTTTGCACAACACTAGTCTATAATAATTATATTATTATCTTGTGTACATCATATTGATTTCAAAAACTGAACGTTTATAAGTTAAAAACCCAAACGCTCACCAACATTATGTTGACCAGTTACTCTTTATGCTTTTCAGGTTAAAGGTACGCTCGGTTGGGAACTAATGGAAATGTGTTCCGGAAACTCAAACGTGTTAGTTGATTACTTGCTGTGAAATTTTGTATGCAACCTGTTATTTTCACAACTAAATAAGTTTTGTTGTAAACTATGTTTAAAGTCCACTCTACTATGACTAAGAGCATGATAAACCTTATTTACTAGTAGTCAAGTTGTATTTTGTTAACATTTGACTAAGATCGTTGGTAAAATTCCAACTGCCTTCACCACCACATCACGTGATATTCTGCTATGATTTTTGGGGTGTGACAGAAGTTGGTATCAGAGCCAATGGTTATAGCGAACTAGAAAATTTTTCTAAAAGGAAAAATCTAGACTATAACCTTTAAAAGTTTTGACAAGTTCCAAAGGCATTTCCATTTCACGAGCTTTACGCTAGGTAAAAGCGTAGTGTCGATGTAAATAATTATTATTAGATTTTTACTCTTGTTTGATCTAGAATAAGTTGGTGCCTTGTGTTAGATTAGTAAGTACAGATGTATTATTTTACTGTAGATGTCTGATTGGGCAAACAAAGATGATATACAGGATTTTAGCAGCAGTACTGAGGGTCCTTCGTTACCCATACCACCTATGCCCTGGTATCACCCCACCCAGCCCTCATTTGCGGCTACCTTTTACAAGGGCATGGGAGACTCGGGTAACGGTTGGATATCTGAGTCCGATGATGAGGATCCTACCCTGGTTGTAACTGCCCTAGAGCCGATTCCTGAGGCTCAGACTAATGCTAAGCTAAAGGTTCAAGCTCAGGGTGACGACAGGACAGTTGATGAGATCTTAGACATTGAGGGGCCAATTGCTTTGGCTTATGAGGGTGAGTCTCCGACAGCGATGACTCCCGTCGCACCTATCCCTCCCATGCAGTACCCACCGAAAATTCGATTGGTGTATGTGGGGAGGAAGCGGAGGGAGGCAAGGGAAGTTGCAGGTGGAGATGATGATGTGGATGAAGCACTTGTGCCTAAGTGGGCAGAATGCTCGATGAGTAGTGGGGATGGATTATGGATACTATATGAGGATGGGCCTCTAGAGACGGGATTCCTTCCACTTTTGAGGTGGGAGAGTCGTCCACCACTCCACGTGGGATTACTATCGCTGGCGAGTCCATTGAGCATGTGATGGTTACTTTGACAGCTCGATGCATTCGCTATGAGAATGAGTTGATTGTTTTGTGGGTGAAACTGAGGGTACAGGAGGAAGTGAATCAGGCCCTGGATGGGAAGATGATGATGATGGAAGAGGAGAGGATGTTAGATGATAGTGCTTTGCACCAGATTCATTTCTGAGTGTCAAAATTGGAGGCTAGTCTTTTAGAGACTAGGAATTGATTGACTGCAGCAGAGCAAAAGGCTGACACTACCGAGGCTGCGATTATGATAGCACAGTAGCAGACAGTCCTGATGGTGAAAGGAGTTAAAGTGATTAGTACTTATGTTTTATTGGAGAATATGATTGTTTAATGTTTTTGTTGTTATGTTATTATCTTTTATGGGCTACTATTATGAATAATAATTAATATTTCATGTTATGTGATTATTATTACAATGGATATCTTACAAGTATTATTCATAATCAAGTGGACATAAAGGAATAAAAGAAAGACAATGGAACCTAATGAATGTTACCCCCGGGACCTTATGATGAATGAAAATCCTTGTAAGCAAAATGAATAGAGGTGCACGACCATGTTGTCATTAGCTCAACTGATTTGCGGCTGTTTCAGCCCATGAGGATGCACATCTGGGGTCTAATCCTTGTGATTGACCAATAAATGTGGGACATGTATTCATGATCAAGCTTCGTGCCTAGCAGTGTGGGTCAACTGTCAGGGGTTAGCTATCATTTAAAAAGTGTACTGGCCGGGGTTCGGCATTTGTTGCCAACCATATGATGTAGGCTCTTGCTTTGTGCAATCGTAGTTAATGAAAGAGAAAGATAATGCAATAAAGAAAGATAATGAACGTCTTAATGAATGTTATCAGTCAATTTGACTGTTATGTATTTTGGATGGGTGATCACTAAAGGAAAATTTTAAAATGTATATTTTATATATTAACAAAACTAAAACTCACTCAGCAACACTAACTTTATATGCATATCAGTTGGCAGGTAACGAGGTTGCTGGGGATGGTACGAGGATGGAACTACTTGGCAAATATAGACTGGCATCCATGTTTATGCAGAATGATTTTTTTTTATCTTGTAATACAACTGAAATGTCTTTTTTTTTGGAACTTAGTGACAATGATGTATTTTTTGGCAAAAATTTTTATTAATGCATGAAATGGATTTGTTAATTTATTCCGCTGCAATGTTTTAATTTCTCAATATATTTTAATATGTATTGTGCTATGAATGACAAACGGTGGGGCGGGATCAGGGCGTTACAAGTTGGTATCAGAGCCAAAGTTTAGGAGAACTGGGTAAATTATTTTCAAAACCTAAACTGAAAATTGGACCAAATGAAGTGATGCCAACCCAAGTAGCTACGTGCCATAAGGTAAAATATATGCGTGTGCTATCTGAATTCATGTTCTTTGTAGAATTGAATACTGATGGGTGTTAGGATAATGAGTCTTTAGGACATGGGGGTAAGGTAAGTAGTTAATCACACTTGGCCAGTATAATTAAGGACTTACCATACTCATCATGATCTGAGCAATTACCTTGAATGACATTGTTGGTGTTTGAATCTTATAGGAGGTAGAATTTATGGCGGGTAGAAAATCTAGGAAGGCAACCCAAGGAGGTGCTCGTGGCAGGCGTACTACTAGGCCACATGTCACCAGGAGCAAAGCTAAGGCTCCTGAGATGGTTCATGAGGAGTCGAATCTCCATAGCCACCATGAGGGTGAAGGGTCAGCTACCCTCAAGTCTATTGTGAAGGAGTCTATTGCTGATGAGGTCCACAATGTTATGCAAATGTCTTACATTTAGTGGTAACTGAAGTGATTTGAGCTGTTAAGGATGGGGAAAAAGCTGAGCATAAGGGGAAGAAGGAGAAGAAGAAATCAGGAAAGTCCATTGAAGGGATTGAGGAATCTGAAGAGGAACAATCTAACCCAAAGGTGGTAGTTCATGATGATGACAACGAGGATGAATCAGAGAAGGAGACTGCAAAGGGGTGCAACTATGGGGCGTTTCAGAGATGCAAGCCCCCGACCTTCGATGGTAACGATAATGCTACTGCCGCTCATCGTTGGGTTCGAGAGATGGAAGAAGTCGTGGACATCAGTGAGTGTTGGGAAGATCAGAAGGTGAAGTTTACCTCCGATTCTTTCATCGACTCGACACTATGCTAGTTTGAAAACATTGTCCAAGACAAGGGAAAATGATCAATAGCAAAAATGAAGTGGTCGGAGTTGAAGGAGTTAGTGTTGGAGGAGTACTTTCCACATCGAGAGTTGGGAAAATTTGAGAAAGAGTTCTTGTATTTGGAGGCCAGGAACATGACTCATCAAGAGTACACCTCCAAGTTCAACAAACTTGCAAGACTCGTGCCAGACATGGTAACACCTGTGTCCAAGAATATCAAGAGATACATACAAGGCTTGCCAGTGGATATTAGGAGGAATATGAGCGCCGCTAGACCGAGCACATTTAGGTCGGTGGTGGATTTGGCGGGAAGGTTATATGATGAGAGAGAATTGGCGCTAGTTCATAAAAAGACTGAGAAGTGGAGTTGGAATAGGAACGTGAATGGAAAGAGGTTCAGGAATGACAACTATGGGATTGGGGAAAAGAAGATGAGGGTCGACGACCGTCGCATAGAGCAGAGGAAGGGGAATGACCGAAGGGAGTGTAAGAAGTGTGGGAAGAGTCATATGGGTGAATGAAAAGTGGGAATGAATAGGAGTTTCAAATATGGGGGCGAGGGCCATTATGCTAAGGAGTGCAAGGTATCGAGGTGCTACCAATGCGGTGAGGTAGGCCACTCGGGCCAGGATTGCAAGAAGGGTGGAGCAGGAAGCTCAGGAGTCAAGATGATGGGAGAGAAAGGGAAGAGTGATAGCACCAAAGCGAAGGGAAGGGAATTCAACATGACCAGGGAGGAAGCCAGAGTGGACCCTAAGATAGTTTCAGGTACGTTTTTGGTAAACCAAATGTATGCTTCTGTGCTCTTCGATTCAGGTGCTAGTAGAAGCTATGTATCTATTGATTTTTGTCATTTGATGCATGGTAATCGTAGGAAGATAGATGTGCCCTTCCATGTTGAGACTGCGATAGGAAAATCTACCAAAGTGACTGATATGATTGGTGATTGCCTCATAGAGTTGGACAGTCATAGGTTTCCTGCTAGATTGTATATGATGGCCCTAGGAGGTTTTGATGTGGTGTTAGGAATGGATTGGTTGGCAACATACAAAGTGAACATTGTGTGTCAAAAGAAGATGATTCATCTGATTGCGCCCGATGACAGTTCGGTTACGGTTCATGGAGACAAGGAATGCGAAATTTTGTGAATGATATCTATGATAAAGGCATAAAATTTTATGAGGTGTGAGTGTGGTGCTTACCTGGCTTTTGTGAAGGACATGGATGCGACAGTGCGTCACTTATCGGAAGTGCTGGTGGTATGTGATTTTCCCGATGTGTTTCCGGATGATCTGCCAGGGATCCCACCCAAAAGAGAATCAAATTTCAGATTGACTTGATACTAGGAGCATAACCCGTCGCCAAGGCACCATACCGGTTGGCTCCATCCGAGCTCAAGGAATTGATGTCGCAACTGTAAGACCTTTTTGATAAGGGCTTTATTTGACCAAGCATCTTTTCATGGGTGCTCTGGTTTTATTCATGAAGAAGAAGGATGATAGAATGATGATGTGCATCAACTACCATGAGCTGAACAAGTTGATTGTGAAGAACCGGTATCCGTTTCTAAGGATTGATGACTTGTTCGATCAGCTCCAGTGTGCCAATTGGTTCTCGAGGATAGAACTTCGATCGGGTTACCATCAACTGAAGGTGAATGAGCAGGATATCCCTAAGACAAATTTTCGCATGCGTTATAGAGACTACGCATTTCTCGTGATCTCTTTTGATTTAACCAAGGCGTCGGGAGCCTTTATAGACCTTATGAATTGGGTATGCTGATCGATGTTAGATAGATCAGTGATTGGATTCATTGATGATATTCTGAACTACTCCAAGAGCAAAGAGGAGCACGCCTGTCATCTCAAGGAAGTACTAGAGACACTTAGAAGCGAGAAGTTGTACACGAAGTTCTCTAAGTGTGAATTTTGGCTACGAGAGGTCTAATTTCTTGGCCATGTGATTAATCCCAAAGGAATAATGGTGGACCCTGCAAAAGTCGAAGCTGCAATACAGCAGAAATCTCCAAGGACGCCATCCGAGATCTGTCGCTTCTTAGGTTTGGCAGGTTACTACAAAATATTTATTCAAGACTTCTCTAAGGTGTCATCCCCGTCGACTAAGTTGACTCATAAGGATGTGAAGTTCGAATGGAGTTCAGATCAGGAGGGTGACTTTCAAGAGTTGAAGATGAGGTTAACCCAAGCCCCAGTCTTGACGTTGCCTGAAGGGAATGATGACTTGGCTGTATATTCAGATGCTTTGCATTCGGACTTAGGTTGCGTGTTAATGCAACGAGGGCAGGTTATAGCCTATGCGTCTCGTCAGTTGAAGATCCATGAGGTAACTACCATACTCATGATTTGGAGTTGGCGGCTGTGGTCTTTCCGTTGAGGATTTGAAGGCACTACTTGTACGGGATGAAGTATACCATCTTCACAGACCACAAGAGCCTAAAATATTTCTTCGAGCAAAAGGATCTTAACATGAGGCAAACAAGGTGGTTAGAGCTGATCATGGACTATGATTACAAGATTCTGTATCACCCGGGCAATGCAAACATGGTTGCTGATTCCTTTAGCCGAAAGGAACGACCTGAACCAATTCAGGTGAAGGCTTGTCAACTGGTTAGCTCGATGTCATGGGATAGATCTGAAAGTTTCAAGATAAGGATGATAGGATAGATATCTGATTTAGGGGAGAACACTCTTGGTGTTAGAACCCGATTCGGGCAGATGTGGATTCCTCGCTATGGGGATCTGAGGGGAAGGATTATGGATGAAGCTCACAAAACTCGGTATTTGTAAGGCCCCGATCCCGGGAAACCCCACAGTTGGTCATTCATTGCACATCACACATTAAAATACATTGAAGTAAGAAAACATGGCAGCGTAATAGTTAAACAAAAACCATTTCGTGCATTTATAATAACTTTTGCCAAGAAATACATCGTTGTTACGAGTTTCAAAAAGAACATTTGGTTGTATTACAAGACAAAAATATAATTTCTACATAACATGGATGCCAATCCTTATTTGCCAAATAGATTTAACCTTATGCCATCACCAGCAATATCATTACCTGCCAACTAATATGCATATAAAAAAGTCAGCGTTGCTGAGTGAGTTCTAGTTTTAATAATATAGAAAATATACATTTTGCAAGCTTCATGATAATATAGAAAATATACATTTTGCAAGCTTCACTTGGTGATCACTCATCATTATACATAATCATTCAATAGGAAATTCATTATCTTTCTTTCCTTCATTATCTTTCTCTTTTATTAACTAGGATTGCACAAAGCAAGAGCCTACATTGTTGGTTGGCAACAGATGTTGAACCCCTGTTAGTACACGTTTATCATGGTAGCTAACCCCTAAGAGTTGACCCATACTTGTCAGGATCAGCGATCTAAGTTTGATCAATTAGAATTGAATCGCAGCGGAAATAGAACAAGAATTAGACAAATATAGCAAGAACACAATAGATATTCAATGGAACAGTACACGGTTATAGAGAAAGAGGGTTTTCTTCAAAATGGATAATATCATTCATGCACAATGCTTCGGTATGGCGGCTGCTAAGCTTTTCTAAGTTTGCTATAGCTGCTCGTCACCTCACACCTTACAATTAGGTCAACATTCCTTATATAAAGGAATGTGATGTCTGCTGATGTCACTTGATAGTGACATCTAACAGAATTATTACAAACAACTGAAAGTAAGCAAACTACTGAGAATATTCACAACAACTGAGAACATCTCAGAGTATGCTAAGTACAAGATGAAACTAAAACTACTGAAACTACAAGTACTGAATACAAGAAACATAAAACTACTGAAAGGAAACCATCACAACTACTGAAGCGGTCTTCTTCAGCTGTTGTGACAACATCTGAAACTTTGTCTTCAGACTGTCTTCAGCTCTTTCACTTCAGACTTTGTCTTCAGCTCTTTCACTTCAGACTTTGTCTTCAGCTCTTTCACTTCAGACTTTGTCTTCAGCTCTTTCACTTCAGACTTTGTCTTCAGCTCTTTCACTTCAGACTTTGTCTTCAGCTCTTTCACTTCAGACTTTGTTATCAGTTGATGTCTTCAGCTGTTGCAGACTACTTCAGTTGTTGTAATGTCCGTGGGACTTAAAGGTTTTTCTGATCAGGCTCATTGGTTCTTTTGGTCCAACAAACTCCCCCTGAACCAATGCAGCCAAAACCTTTAAGCTTATTGAGGTCCCACTTATTCTTGGCAGAAATACTCTCTTGATCAGCTTCAGAGATATCGGATAAGCACAGGCCAGGGAACAGGTTTCAGTAGATGTGAATGTCAAAGAATGGAAGGGAACTCTGTCTTGGGGAACTGGACACAGAGCTGTTATCCCAACCATGAAACCTACTTCCCATTGATGAGTCTATAAGACTCTCTGACGTAGGCCTCAAGGAGAACAACTTGTTCCTCCTTAGTGAGTTCTTCTGCTTCTCCTTCGAAGAAGAACTCTGGGCCATAGTACTCTGATAGGTACTTTAACGTCTTTCCATTTTTCAACTCAACAGTTGTTATCTCTCTGTAAGCAAATTCATCTGGGTGAGTCCCTTCTAATAACAACTGGAGTTCATTTTTCTTGATCTCTTCAAGCCTCTTGTATAACAACCCCTTCTTGACCATTTTGTTCTCCATTAGAGTTTGAGGGGTCATCTTTGACTTGTAGGCTCTCTTGAAGTCTTCAAGTATCTCCCAGGGTGAGACTACAATGGCCAACATAATAACAGCATCTATGGTCTTTCTCACTTGGCCATTGTATCTACTTGGTATGGATTTCTTATGAATTCTAGAACTAACCCTGGGGTCTGGCCAAATCCTTACTCTCTCCTTTTGATATTGAAAGGTATACCTGAGAGCATACACCTTTGAGCGTGTTTCTTCATGGCTTGTATAGATGATGACTGAGGAAACTCTTTGTCAACCATCTTCAAAAGTTGCTCATCGTGCTGTTTCTGCTGTTCTTCTTCTTCAATCTTAACTTTCACCATTTGCCTCTGAAAGTCTGGTGTGATCATTTGTTGACTTCTGGGCTCAGGTATTTTTAGAACAGCAGAGATTGGCAGACTGTCTTCTTCATCATCATCTTCTTCTTCTTCTTCTTCCATCCTTAACACCCTTCTCCTCCTTCTGGGTGCATCCTTGGATGTGGTTTGAGGTGGTTTTTGGGGTAAGGGAGTTGGTTTTGAAGGTTGAGTTGGTTTAAGTTTAGGTTTAGGGATTGGTTTGGAGAGTTGTGGGGTTGGTTGTTTTTGAGTGGGAGTTTGGGAAGGCTGATCTAGCATTTTTGTGGTAAGTTTGGCTTTGGAAAGCTTGGCCATATCAGATCTCTTCCCAGCACCTGCTTCATCTAAGGCTTCGATAATCAACCCTTTATTGAATGCTTCAGAAGCACAGATTCTGGTGGTTATTGCCAGAATACTGTCTCTGGTCCATGATTTAATCTCAATTAATGATCTTCCCAAGTATTTTGCAATAAACCTGATCATTATCTCCAACCTCTCCCTTTCCATCACACTGTAACTGGCCCATCTCTCTTGTATCTCTTTAATCTCCAGCCTTCTGATCTCAGTGTCTAAAGTAGTTGTATCAAAACCCTGTCTGAAGTGTTGGTCTATTATTTTGTCCATTGATCTGCTGTAAGCTTCATCAGCTTCTTTAACCAAATCATCCAATGATTTCTCTTCATCAGGCTTTTGAGTTTCAGCACTTTTCTTTCTCTTGTATGTGATCAGCTGTTTTTCCTTTTCTAACTCCTTTTCTTTCTCTTGTAGTTTCTCATCTTCCACTCTCTTTCTCTTTCTGTCTTTCACTGCCTTAGACTCCCCCTTTTTGGGTGCATTGGGTTCAGGGGTTTGAATGGCAGAAAGCTTCTTTTGCACAGCATCATCAACAAGTGTTTGTAGATTTGAGGAGATCCTCTCGTCAATGGCTTTATGCACAATCTCATTGATGATGGGAGTGATGAGAGGTAAGGAATGTTGAAAAGTAGCAACCATCTGCTCAGAGGGGTTTTATCCCTGAGAGGTGGTGCCAAAAGTAGTGGCTGGTGGCTCAGTTGAGTGTAGTGGCTGAGTGTTTGGTGAACCTTCAGATGAAGGTGCCATCTGTGGGTTTATTGGGGCAGATGGACTTTGATCCTGAGACATTTTGGCAAGCAGTTCTTTGAGTCTGCTCACCTCAGCCTCAAGGATTGTGTTATGGGCTAAGACATCAAAGAAAAAGCCCAGGTCATCATCAGTCTTTGCTGAATCACCTGACCTCCTGATTGAATCAGGATGTACATGCCCTGAGTGTAGATCAGTTGTAGCATGTGCCCCTTGTTCTTGGTTCTGGGGACTTCCTGCCTCAGGACTGAGTCCTTCATCGGCAGTTGCCTCTGGTGAGGTCTTAGAGATGTTACCAACTGCATCCTGTTCATTTGCTGAATCAGTAGAAGTGGCAGCCTCACCAGATGTTCTAACCTCCTCCTCTACACGGGGAGATTGAACATGATAACCCCTGTGCTGTGGGTTATCAGCAGCATTTTGGTCCTCTTCCTCAGCTGTTGAGGTTCTCCCCATTGTAATTGGTTTCTGGGGAGGAGGAGAGGAATGCAGCTGACTCAGCACTTGTGCAACTATAATGGTTGGGCTTTGAGGGCGGTTGCATGTGGAGATAGGCTTGAAGCAGATTGCACCCGGGGTGACTGGTGCTCTTCAATGGTAACCTTCTCAATTGACATAGGTTCCAGAATTGTGGTATCCCCAATTGTGGTTGCATCAGGATCCTGTTGAGAGGATACCTGAGCGGCTAGGGCTGGTGGAGTCTTTGACACTACTGGGGGTTAGAACCAGTAAGTGTTTCCTGTATTGGTGTTACAGGGGCATCCTCAGGGGACTCATCTCCCTGAGTAGCCTTTTTAGGCTTTTTGGTGTTTGGTTTGGTGGGGACTTTGGATCTGGAAGTGGAGGCTGTGGGTTCCCGCTGCTTGGGTTTTAGCAGCCGGGCAGCCCCTTTCATTGTAGGGTCAGAGTTGTGCCTGGAGTATACTTCAGGCAATACAGCCGGAGCAGGGACTCCAAGGCCAACAAGGCCGTCTGATTTTAGCTGATTTAAAATTATGGCCATGTGAAACCTGGGATATAATATCCATCTGTTTGCCACAGGTTTCAAAGCCAGATCCTTTAGTTCCATAAAAACTATCTCGGAAAAATTTAGATTTTGTCGTTCAAAGATAGAGTATAATACCTGTTGCCATCGGGAGGACATCTGATCCCATGAGGAGGTTTTTGGTGCAAGGCAGACATTCACCATGTGGAATATAAGACGTTCAGCATCATGGAAGTGCTTCTTCAGAATGGTGGTAGCACTTAAGTCTCCTTTATACCCGTTATTGATGAAAGACATATCAGTTGTGCCTTTCGGGTATTCTGTGACGCAGGTGGCATCATGTAGATTTAGGGTTTGTCAAATGATGTCTGGAGTGATGACCACCGGTTTCTGGTTAACCAACGACTGGAGAGTGATTTGGTGATCATTCTCACCAGTTTGCACAGAGACGTTGGTCCAGAATTGGCTTAGGGAATCGGGGTATATGGTAGGATTCAGAAGAAAAGCGGTTCGGTACTGGGAATCTACCATAAGATCGATGGCATTATCAAATTTGTTCCAAAAGGCCGATTTCGAGAGGTAGGCAACACAGTTGTGTCTGGGTTTGAGTTTCATGGTCGCCATTGTTGAGAGAGCGAAGGATATGAAACGGCTAATGAAACGTTTGAAATTAGGTTTAGGTATTTATAGTGTAAGAAAAGGCTGATATAAAACGACTGAAAGTATTGGTGTTGTCATCAGTTGTTTGAAAACAACTGAAGACCTGGTATTAACTTTCAGAAGTTGCACCAACTGAAGACTTGGTATTAGTCATCAGTAGTTGTGAAACTACTGAAGACATGGTTTTGGCTTCAGTTGTATGAAGTGAAACAGCATTTGTAGAAACAACTGAAGAGAAAAGTTTCTCATCAGCTGTTGTCGTCAATTCTTAGCTCATCAGCTGTTTCATTCTGACCTCAACACTTATCAGACTTTGTCTGATTTTCAGACGTTTCATTGGTCATCAGTACTTATCTGTTATACTTACATCAGTAGTTGTAACTACATCAGTTCTTTTCAACAGATAGAGTACTTCAGTACTTTTAAGTAATTTAGTCTTCAGTAGTTATGAAAACTACTGAGGATAAAAGAACTTATCGGTACTTATTTGTGACAATAGTATACGAATGCTCATCAGTACTTGTTGACTAAGATCATCAGTAGTTGTCACTTATTCTAGCTGCAGCATACCAAGCCTTAACAATAGGTTTTGGAAAGTTGAATTGTCCAAAGGCTTAGTAAATATGTCTGCAAGCTCATCAGCACTAGGAACAAACTTTGGATCAATCAGACCTTTTTCAAAACAATCCCTAATAAAATGACGTCTGATCTCAATATGTTTGGTCCTAGAGTGCTGGACTGGATTCTTGACAATACAAAGAGCTGAATCACTGTCCATTAGTAATGGAGTCTTAGTCTCTGTAATGCCATAATCCAATAATTGATTCTGAAGCCAGAGTACCTGAGATGTACAACTTGCAGCAGCAATGTACTCGGCTTCAGCAGTGGATGTAGCAACAGATGTTTGTTTCTTACTCTGCCAAGAAACCAAATAGTTGCCTAGGAATTGACATCCACCAGAAGTTGATTTTCTAGTTAATTTACACCCTGCATAGTCACTATCAGAAAAAGCAACTAATTTGCAAGAGTGCCCAGTGGAATACCAAAGACCTAGAGATTGAGTACCTTGCAGATATCTAAAGATCCTCTTGACTGCAATCAAATGAGACTCTTTAGGAGCAGCCTGAAATCTAGCACAAACACAAGTTGCAAACATAATATCTGGTCTAGAAGCTGTTAAGTACATCAAGGACCCAATCATACATCTGTAAAGTGTTTCATCAACAGCTTTACCTTTCTGATCTGCATCCAGTTGTGTGGTGCTGCACATAGGAGTAGAACAGGGCTTACAGTTTTGTAAATCAAACTTTTCCAAAAGACTCTTTGTGTATTTTGACTGATGAATGAAAGTTCCATCAGCCTTTTGTTTGATTTGCAAACCTAGAAAGAACTGTAATTCTCCCATGGCACTCATTTCGAATTTTTGTTGCATCAACTTTGTAAATGCATCACACAACTGTGGATCAGAGGATGCAAAAATAATATCATCAACATAAATTTGAACAAGGAGCTTATGCTGACCCACTTTCTTAATGAACAAAGTTTTATCTATGGAGCCTCTAGTGAAATTATTCTGAAGAAGAAAATTTGACAGTGTTTCATACCAGGCTCTAGGAGCTTGTTTCAACCCATAAAGAGCCTTATCAAGTTTATACACCCAATCAGGATGTTTATTATCCTCAAAACCTGGTGGTTGACACACATAACCTCTTCTTTTATTTTACCATATAAAAATGCACTTTTGACATCCATTTGAAAAATTTAAGATTGTGGAATGCAGCATAGGCTAAGAACAATCTAATTGCCTCCAATCTGGCTACAGGGGCAAAGGTTTCATCATAATCGATACCTTCTTCTTGTGAAAACCCCTGGACAACCAGTCTGGCCTTGTTCTTGACAATTTGCCCATGTTCATCTGTTTTATTCCTAAACACCCATTTAGTGCCTATTGCACACTTACCTAGGGGTAGAGGAACCAGTTCCCACACTTGCTGCTTTTTGAACTGAAGAAGCTCAAGCTGCATGGCATCAACCCATCCATTGTCTCTTAATGCAATATGATAGTTCTTTGGCTCTTGCTGACTGATGAAGAGAGCATAGAAGCAGAAGTTGGACAATTGACTTCTAGTTGAGACACCAGCATTGATATCACCAATGATTTGAGACATTGGGTGATTCTTCAGCTCTTGGTACACTATGAGATCTGTGCAAGTGTTTGTAGCACGCTCAGCAGCAACAGATGTTGATCCAGATTCTTGAAACCAAGTATTAGATGGCAAGTCAAATGAAGTAGAGGATTCAAAAATCTCATCAGCATTTGTTGTGGATGGTGCTACTGAAGCTACAGGAACATCAAGTTTAGTAGACTCAGGCAGTTGATCACTAAACTTGAATAGGTGAGTACTGGGATCATCATCAACATCAGTACCACCAGATGGATGACTAGCTGCAGAAGGTGATGAATTCACATGATCTGCAACAGCTGGAGGCTGATAAGGAACATATTGCAGTATGTCCAGATCAAACAACTCCACAGGGTTTTGTGGAATTTTGTCCTTAGGGGATTCATTGAACTTCACATGCAAGGTTTCTTCAACCATCTTTGTTCTGCAGTTGAATACTCTGTAAGCCTTGCAAGTGGATGAATACCCAACAAAATACCCTGCATCCACCTTAGAATCAAACTTTTGGAGTTGATCCTTTGTGTTGAGAATGTAACAAGGACACCCAAATGCTCTGAAGAATGAAATTAGAGGAGCCAAATGATGTAGAACTTCATAAGGAGTCTTCATCAACCTCTGATTCACTAAAGCTCTATTTTGCACATAGCATGCTGTGTTGACAGCTTCAGCCCAAAAGGTCAGTGGCAAACCAGAGTCAGCCAACATGGACCTTGCAGCTTCAATTAGGGTCCTGTTCTTTCTCTCCACTACTCCATTTTGTTCTGGAGTCCTTGGGATGCTATACTGCCTCTTGATTCCTTTTGAAAGGTAGAAATCATCAAGTGTATGGTTTCTAAATTCAGTTCCATTATCACTTCTTATACACTTGACTGATAGGGAATACTGCTTCTCAACATACAACACAAAGTTAATAATTGTCTGAGCAGCCTCATCCTTTGAATGCAAGAAGAAGGTCCATACAAATCTGGAGTAATCATCCACAATTACCAGACAGTATTTCTTCTTTGCCATGCTCATTACTCTCACAGGACCAAAGAGATCCATGTGCAGTAATTGCAAGCAGGCAGTGGACTTTGGTTCTTCTATAGGAGGGAATGAAACTTTGTGTTGTTTTCCTTTTAAACAAGCAGTGCAGGTTTCATCACAGTGGAACTCCTTTATTGGTAACCTCTCACTAAACTATTGTGGATCAGCTGATTCATGTTTTTGAGATTAACATGACCCAGCCTTCTATGCCACAGTTTAGATTCCTGAGGAGAGGCCTTGGAGAACAGGCAAGGATGACCTTTTATATCAATCTTCTTTGACAAATCCAAGGCATATACTCTTCCTATCCTGTTGGCCTTCAGGAGAGTATGTTCATCCAATACCTTGTCAATCAGCCTCAGAACTTTGGAAGACAGAATCCGGCAGTTCTGGCTTGTGAAAAGTGCAACATGCCCTTTATCACACATCTGACTGACACTCAGTAGATTATACTTGAGATTCTCCACATGGTTAACATCATCAAATCTGATTTCTCCATTTGACACAAATCCTTTCCCGATGATGTAACCTTTAGCATCATTTCCAAATGAGACAAATCCCTTCTTTCCTTGAGAGTAGTCATTAAGAAGAGAACTGCTCCCAGTCATATGCATAGATCCTCCACTGTCTACATACCAGATGCTTCTTTGGCATGCTGAAGAACCCTGCATTTATCATAAGAAACTAGTTAGCTTTAGAGACCCAAACCTTTTTGGTTTTGGGTCTGTTTTCATCAACAGATTTAACCATAACTTGTTTCTCATGATTAACAGCTGATGAAGGTGGAGATGGTGCTGAAATGGATTTCTTAGATTTGGGCTTGGATTTCCTTTTCAGTGGTTTGATCACAGGTGCATCTAGTTGGTTAACTCTCCCCAACAAATGCTGAACCATCATAACAAGTTGTGTCTGATTTGTTGCTAAAGCCTTCAGCTCATTTGACACATCAGTACTTGTTTTTGATGAGTTCCTGTGACCCACCATTTCCTCCTTGAAATTCACAGACTTAGTCTGATGTTTATCATGAGGAACACTATCAGCTGTTTTTTGATAAACCCCATCCTTCTTTTTGGATGTTGGCGAGGCCTTGGGTTTATCAGTTTGAGATGACTGTGGTACAAACTTGGTCTCAAACTCATTTTTCATTTTATTAATCTCTTCTTTAATGAGCTTATCTCTGTTGAGTTTGGAACCCTTTTTGTACCAGCATTCATCAGATAGATGATTGAATTTACCACATATTTCACATGGCTTATTCTTCATCTTGGATTGATCAACTGCTGAAGTGGAAACTACTGAAGGTGTGATCTTCAGTACTTTCCTCCTTTCAGTACTTGTGTTAAGTACTGAAGGATCGGTAACAACTGAAGACTTGTTCTTCAGCTGTTCTCTATCCGTCCTGAAAGACCGTATGATAGATTCCTCAGCAGTTGTTAATCCTTTTATTTCAGCAGATATGAAATGCTTTTCAGATGTTGTGACTTGCCCTTCAGTACTTGGAGTACTTTGAGGGACAACATCTGAATTGCTCAGCTTCATGTGTTTATCAGCATTTAAACCATCAGGCAATTGATTTGCTGAGATCTTAACACTGACTTCATCCTCTAATTTTGACAATTTTGTATTATCATTTGAGGATGAATCACATGATGATGTGGTTTGGAAATTACTTTCACCTTCAGATTTTACTATTGATTTTGAAGTAAAATCAGTAGGTGGTGCAGTATGATTGTAACCTATTCCAAACTTCACATTTGAAGCTGTTTGCTTGCTGAGAAGCATTTCAAATCCCTTGCAGGATGTTACCCAGCGGTCACACTCAACTTGGGTATCTGCAAGTGTCTCTTTGAGACTTTTGTGGTTCTCAAGTATGACTCTACCTTAGCCTTTTCATCATT
Organism: Flaveria sonorensis; assembly: GCA_025506505.1. Taxonomy (NCBI): domain Eukaryota; kingdom Viridiplantae; phylum Streptophyta; class Magnoliopsida; order Asterales; family Asteraceae; genus Flaveria; species Flaveria sonorensis. The sequence continues at coordinate 45,825,895 of CM046435.1, forward strand.
AAGTTGACATTTAAGCTTGTAAATCTCATCATCTTTGTCATTACTCAGCTTTTCTTTTGGAAATAGTTTTCTCAAGCTCAAGATTTTGATTGATTAAAGCTACATTTGCCTCTCTAATAGAGACAAAGGCAGCTATGCATGATTCAGAACATAACTTGGCTTTAGCCTCTGAAGATACCTGGGTTACCTGTGAAGATGATGCATCGGAGCAGGAACCCTCAGTAGACTCCAGGGCCATGAGAGCAAGATTCCCAAAAGGATGTTCACCACCATGTTGACCAGCACCAGCAAATAATTGCTCATTGAAACCAGAAAGATCATCTGGTGAGCTGCTCCAGTCAACAACTCCTGGTGTGAAGAAGCTGTGATGAGGTTGAGATTGGGATGGAGATGGTTGAGGCTCAGGTAGGGCTTGAGGTTGTTGTGCTATAGGAACTTGAACTGGATTTGGCTGTGGCATGTAATAGCAGGGATATGGATATGGCATTGGACCCTGAGGGACAAAATATGCAGGAGATTGAGGTTGTGAGTGATGACCAGAACTAGCAGGATGTTGCCCTTTGTTTTGTGAACTATTGCTTGGAAAGGTCACAAAGGGTGCAAGGAGTTAGATCCAGTTGATCTACACTCTCTTGCAAAGTGCCCAAGCCTGTGGCATTTGTGACACCTCAACTTACTCTTGTCAAAACCAACTTTGGTTTTGCCAGAGAGTCCTGGAAATTTCCTACCAGTTCTCTTGTAGAACTTTTGAGATCTGATATTGATCAAGGCCATTTGGCTCAAAATATCCATCTCTTCTAAATCATCATCAGCAATACCCATCAAATCATCCATGATAAAGCACAAATTATCACTATTACACCCAGAATGACTGTCAACACCAACAAATGCATGATCAGAACTGTTTGAGGAGAAATCTATATGCTCATCATAATGGCTTTCTGATCCAGCATATTCTGACTCATGACCGACCAAGGCAGTGTTCCCAGGTACAAAGTCATCAGTGACCTTTCCTGATGATGCTAGTTTCCTTTTTTGCTCTATCTCTCTTTCAAATGTAAGCAGTTTCCCATGGAGTTGGGTGAGAGATAGGCTATCCAGATTTGCACTGGAGCGTAGGACAATAGTGTATGTGTCCCATCTCTCAGGCAGTGATCTGAGGAATCTGTTGTTCATCTGGCTGTTAGTATACTCATGCTTGACCATTTTCAGCTCAGAGATCAAGCAGCAGAAACGCTCAAACTGTTGAGTCAGTGTCTCACCCTTCCTATGAGAGAATGTCTCATATTGTTGGGCGAGGATTTCTCTGTTGTTTGCTAAGACCTCATCTTTTCCTCCGAATTGTTCATTTAAAGCATTCCAGAGGTCATGAGCAGTTTCATGATGCATAAGCCCAGAATAGATTTCATTAGGCAGTGTCATGGCCAAAATTCCATGGGCTTTAGCATCAATCTCAAACAGTTTACGATCTTCATCTGAGTATTGCTCCTTCTTCTTCGGAACCATTTGGTTGGTGTCCGGATTTTTCACCATAGGCTTGTGTGGATCGTGAACCATAGATGTCCAACAACCTGAACTGTTAACAGATAGGTGATGGAGCATTCTTCGTTGCCATATGTTATACTCACTCCTAACCAGCATCAGAGGCTTGGTTGAGGAGCCAGTATTGTGAGGGTCATTAGAAGGAGTAGTCATTCTCAGATTCAAACACATTCAATCAAGTTTCAAACGATTTAGCATAAAAACACAACAAACTCAATATAAACCAAGAAGAAACTCAAATTGACTAACCAGAAGCAGCAGAAGACCAATCTCTATAACCAATTCTTGCAAATGCTAATTCGATCAAACTTTAGATATCAAAATAGCAGTTTCAATGATCAATTGTTAAACCGATCAATGATTAACCCGCTCTGATACCATTTGTCAGGATCAACGATCTAAGTTTGATCAATTAGAATTGAATCGCAGGGGAAATAGAACAAGAATTAGACAAATATAGCAAGAACACAATAGATATTCAATGGAACAGTACACGGTTATAGAGAAAGAGGGTTTTCTTCAAAATGGATAATATCATTCATGCACAATGCTTCGGTATGGCGGCTGCTAAGCTTTTCTAAGTTTGCTATAGCTGCTCGTCACCTCACACCTTACAATTAGGTCAACATTCCTTATATAAAGGAATGTGACGTCTACTGATGTCACTTGATAGTGACATCTAACAGAATTATTACAAACAACTGAAAGTAAGCAAACTACTGAGAATATTCACAACAACTGAGAACATCTCAGAGTATGCTAAGTACAAGATGAAACTAAAACTACTGAAACTACAAGTACTGAATACAAGAAACATAAAACTACTGAAAGGAAACCATCACAACTACTGAAGAGGTCTTCTTCAGCTGTTGTGACAACATCTAAAACTTTGTCTTCAGACTGTCTTCAGCTCTTTCACTTCAGACTTTGTCTTCAGCTCTTTCACTTCAGACTTTGTCTTCAGCTCTTTCACTTCAGACTTTGTCTTCAGCTCTTTCACTTCAGACTTTGTCTTCAGCTCTTTCACTTCAGACTTTGTCTTCAGCTCTTTCACTTCAGACTTTGTTATCAGTTGATGTCTTCAGCTGTTGCAGACTACTTCAGTTGTTGTAATGTCTGTGGGACTTAAAGGTTTTTCTGATCAGGCTCATTGGTTCTTTTGGTCCAACAATACTGCTAGGCACGAAGCCTGCTCATGAATACGGTTCCCATTCATTCATTGGTCAATCACAAGGATTAGACCCCAGATGTGCATCCTTTAGGCTGAAACAACCACACATCAGTTGAGCAAACGACACCCAGGGTCGTGAACCTCCATTCATTTTGCTTGCAAGGCTTTCCATTCATCATATGGGTCCAGGGGTATTATTCATTAAGTTCCACTATCTTTTTTTTATTCCTTTATGACCACTTATTTATGAATAATACTTTTAAGATATCCGATCATAAAAATTACATAACATGAAATATTCATAATCATAACAGTAGCCCATAAACGATTAAAACATAAAAAAACATCAAACAAGCACATTCTCCTATTAAAACATAAGTACAAATTACTTAATTTCTATACCCAAAATTCCAGGATAAACCTAATTGTTCACAGCGCATGAATGAGGTACACAACGGATGACTTAAATGCTAAGTATCCACAGCGGACAGCCAAAGTCCATAGCGGATGAATTAAACACTTAAGTGTCCACAGCAGACAGTCATTGTCCATAGCGGATGACTTAGGAATAATAAGGCATTATAGTGGATGACTAAGTTTCATAGCGGATGAGTTAAGCACTTAAGTGTTCACAACGAACATGCATGAATACCTTAAGCGTTCAAAGCGGACAAAACAATGTTCACAGTGGACAATCTAGAACACAAGTGTCCACAGTGGACGGCATGAATAATCCTCCTAAGTGTCCACAGCGGACATTCAAAGCCCACAGTGGACAGTCGTCCAAACACTTATGTTCTGCTTATGTAAATTTTAGTTCCATACAACACTTCTAAATGTATGCTTAGCATAGATCTATCAGATTCACACTTAGTACACTCATTTATCATCATAGAATCATGGAAACACATGCACTATTCGTATAAAGTTATCATTTTCATGAAAAACATAGTTTTTGTTTAAGAAACATCTTTGTAATACACATATAAACCCCAAACAAGTAGAAAACATGTAAAAGAGGGAATGTAGAACTCACCTTAAATAACTTTCAAGCTGAACACAACAACCCAAGAGCAAACATGGAGTTTTAACACCTAAAAACATGTAAACATACAAGCTTAACACATAAAAACACATAAAAATTGGTCCTGAAGCTTGAACCCGACTGAAACTGAGGAGAAAACACCTTAAAATCTTACCTTTTGAAGATTTCATCTACTTTCCCACTCTAGAACCTGTGGAAGTCTTCTCTCTCTCTAGCCGAAGGTTGAGTGCGTGGGAGAGAGGGTATGGGCGGCCATTTCTTCCTTTTGAACCCATTATGGGCCGGCTTGGCCCTTGCACACTTTTAACACTTGCTTTTTGAAATAAAATCCCATTTGCTCCCTTACTTTTCTTTTCTTTTCATTTTTTGAAATTTCCAGGTGTCATAGTATTCCATTCATCCTGGTGCTACAAAGATGTATCATGACATGAAGAATGATTATTGGTGGCTTGGGATGAAGTGTGACGTGGTGGAGTATATGAGTAAGTGCCTGACTTGTTTGCAAGTGAAGGCACATCGAATACCATACGGGAAGATTCAACCTTTGGATATACTCGAATGGAAGTGGGAACATATCATAATGCACTTCATCATGAAATTGCCACGTACGGCGAGGGGATGTGATACCATTTGAGTGATCGTACACCGCTTGACGAAAAGTGCCCACTTTTTGCTAATCCTGAGAGACTTACTTGTCGGAAAAGTTGGTGGATCTGTTCATCAAGGAGATTGTAACTCGTCCTGGTGTGCCGGTATCCATTGTTTCTAATAGGGACACTCAGTTCACATCCAAGTTTTGGAAGAAATTCCACGATGCGATGGGAATAAGGTTACACATTAGCACAACTTACCACCCTCAGACAGACGGTCAATCAGAAAGAACCATTCAAGATTTGGAGGAGATGCTCCGGGCAGGCATTATTGATTTCAGTGGAAGTTGGGATGAGCACCTACCGTTGGTAGAGTTTTCTTACAACAATAGTTATCATGCAAGTATAGGCATGCCACCATTCGAAATGTTGTATGGGATATGGTGCAGAACCCCAATGTGTTTGGGTGATATCGATTAGAAGGAGTTAGGAAGTATCGAGATCATCGAGGCCACAAAAGAAAAGTTGGAGAAGATCAAGGCCTTTATGAAAGTAGCAAAGGATCGGCAGAAGTCCTACACTAATTAGAGAAGAAAGCTGATTGAGTTCTAAGTAGGAGATAAGGTAATTTCGAAGGTGTCTCCAAGGAAAGGAATCATCCATTTCTAAAAAAGAGGGAAATTGAGCCCAAGGTACATCGGGCCATTCAAAATCATTGCCAGAGTTGGTGAGGTGGCATATAGGTTGGAACTTCCTGATGAGCTGCATGGGATTCATCCAGTTCTATGTATCTCATTTATGGAAGTGCTTGGAAGAAGGTGATATTGTTATCCCTCTTATGGACATCAAGGTTAATGAAAGGTTGAATTATGTGGAGCAACCAGTAGCTATTTTGGATCGGAAGGAGAAACGGTTAAGGAACAAAGTGATTAGTCAAGTAAAGGTGCAGTGGAAGCATCGCAAGGGATCAGAGGCCACTTGGGAATTAAAGGAAGAAATAAGATGGCACTACCCTGATCTCTTTATGGAGTGACAGGTTTTGAGGACAAAACCTATATAAGGGGGGTGGACTTGTAACACCTGAAAACTTCAAAGAAAAAAGGAAAGAAATAAAAGTAAAGGAGCAAATGGGTTATTATTTTAAAAAGCAAGGGGTAAAAGGGTGCAAGGGCCAAACTGGCCTATAAAGGGGTTTAAAAGAGAGTTTGTCGCTCATACTCTCTCCCCATGCACTCAAATCATATGGCTTGAGAGAGAGAAAAGGAGCTCTGATTGGTTCTAGAGTGAGAAAGTGGAAAATTCTTCAAATGGTAAGATTTTAAGGTGGTTCTTCTTAGATCTAAGTCGAGTTTGAGCTTCTAGGTAGATTTCTATGTGTTTTTATGTGTTAAGTTTGAATCTTTACCTGTGTATAGGTATTAGAACTCCAGGTTTGCTCTCGGGTTTTTGGTGGTTTGCTCTAAGGCTGGTTAAGGTGAGTTCTAGATCCTTTCTTTTACATATTTTCTACTTGTTTAGGGCTACTATGTGTATTAAAATGATGTTTCTTGACAAAACTATGTTTCTCCATTGGTAAAGATGACTTTTACAAAAAATGTATGTTTTTAAAAGAGTTCTGTGATGATAATTGTTGTTTGTTATGAGCTAAGTGTGAATCTAGTAGAGTTATGCTAAGTATACGTTCAAAGGAGTTGTATGGAACTAGAACTTGCATAAGTTGGACCATAAGTATTAAACAGCTGTCTGTTATGGATATTGGTTGTCCGCTGTGGACACTTGGAATGATTTAGTGCTGTCCGCTGTAGATATGGACTATCCGCTGTGGACACTTAGTGTTTAATTCATCCGCTGTGAACATTTGTGTTAAGAAGTCATCCTTAGTATGCCTTAGTCATTCGCTGTGGACTTTGACTGTCTGCTATGGACACTTAGTGTTTAATTCATTCGTTGTGGACCTTGGTCGTCCGCTGTGAACCTTAAGTCATCCGCTGTGGACGTTGGTCGTCCGCTGTGGACTTTGGTCATCCGCTTTGGCCACATAGTGTTTAAGTCATCCGCTGTGTACCTTATTCATGCGTTGTGAACACTTAGGTTTACCCTGAATTTGGTGAAAGGAGTTTATGTGATTAGTACTTATGTTTAATGGGAGAATATGATTGTTTAATGTTTTTCTTGTTATGTTATTATCTTTTACGGGTTACTATTATGAATAATAATTAATATTTCATGTTATGTGATTATTATGGCAATGGATATCTTATAAGTATTATTCATAATCAAATGGACATAAAGGAATAAAAGAAAGACAGTAGAACCTAATGAATGTTACTCCCGGGCCCTTATAATGAATGAAAGCCTTGCAAGCAAAATGAATGGAGGTGCACAACCATGTTGTTATTAGCTCAACTGATGCGCGGCTGTTTCAAACGATGAGGATGCATATCTGGGGTCTAATCCTTGTGATCGACCAATGAATGAATGAATGGGACTTGTATTCATGAGCATGCTTCGTGCTTAGCAGTGTGGGTCAACTATCAGAGGTTAGCTACCATTTATAAAGTGTACTGGCAGGGGTTCGGCATTTGTTGCCAACCATATGATGTAGGCTCTTGCCTTGTGCAATCCTACTTAATGAAAGAGAAAAATAATGAAAGAAAGAAAGATAATGAACATCTTAATGAATGTTATCAGTCAATTTGACTGCTATGTATTTTGGATGGGTGATCACTAAAGGAAGCTTTCAAAATATATATTTTTATATATTAACAAAATAGAACTCACACAGCAACGCAGACTTTATATGCATATCAGTTGGCAGGTAATGAGGTTACTTGTGATGGTATGAGGATGAAGCTACTTGGCAAATAAATACTAGCATCCATGTTTATGCAGAATGATGTTTTTGTCTTGTAATACAATTGAAATATCTTTTTTTTTGAACTTGTTGATAATGATGTATTTCTTGGAAAATTTTTTTATTAATGCATGAATCGGATTTGCTAAATTATTCTGATGCAATGTTTTCATTTTTCAATGTATTTTTATTAATGCATGAAATGGATTTGTTAAATTACTCTAGTTTTTATGTTGGAGGGAAAATTTAATTTTTAAATAATTATTGTTGTAGGGATAATGTTAAATAGAGTAAACTTTGGTTATGCTCTCTATGGTTTAGTTCAAATAACAATTTGCCCTCAAAGGTTTTAAAATTATGATTTTACTCACTACGGTTTGCAATTCATCTCAATAACTTGAACCTACTAACAACGTTAATAATTCTGTTAAGTAGAAGGGTATTTTAGTCATTTAGCTAATGTGACTAATAACATAATTTAATTAAACTTCTTTATACCAATCAAAAAGAAAACTTTACCCATGATATTCATCTTTCACACACCAATCTTCAACCTTTAAATGTCGGCCTACACCATCGCCGCCGCTATCACTGGCCACGATCACCACCACCACCTGTGATCATCACCACCCCTCTACTAGAGTCACCAAGAACCTAACACCAACACACTAAACTACCACACAATACTCTAGCTGAATCAACACCACCACCGTACCACCACCAACACAACCGACCCCTTTTGAAAACCCTACAACTCCCATCACCGCTTGAGCCCTAAATCCGTCACTTTGGTTAAACCCTAAACCACCACCATCGCACCACCACCATCGCACCACCACCATCGTTCACCCCTTCCATTGAACCTTAACATTCTTCATCGCCATCGTTTAAAGAGAGAAAGCTTTGAAAGCTAACAAAAGTCCAAAAATAGGGACGCTAGTGGGGTCGAGGAAGGCGGTTTTGGTTAGGGTTTAGAGAGTGTTGGTGGTCACTAGTGGTGTTGATGGTGGTAGTGGTGGTGGTCACTTGATAAGGGTTTCCATTGAGCTACCACCATGCCTAATTTAGAGATTATAGTAAGAGAAAAAGATTGGAGTGTTGGTGGTTGCCAATAGTGGTTTGGGGTGGTGGTGGTCATCGTCGAATGGTGCTTTGGTAGTGGTTGATTACATGGTACTAGAGAGAGAGAGAGAGAGTAAATGGATAGTTAAGAGAAAGTTATCTATGACACCCGTCACGAAAACAAGGTTAGTTGACTTTTATTGACTTTGACTTTTATGTTGACTTTTACCTTTTGACTTGTTTATGATTGATGACTAGTCAAAATGCATGTGTGAAACATTTGCTTTTAATACTTTGTGTATAATTTTGTTATATGATGTAATATTATTTAGGGTGTTAGTATTTTGGTGATAATTGTGGTATGTTAGTGTTTAAGTTTTCCCTAAGACTTGTAACAATCTTAATTATTTTTTTGTGGCATAAGATGTGATAAATACAAGTCCATAGGAATAAAATACATATGAATACCAAATAGTGAATTTTATATAAACATTAAAAGTTAAGCTATAGTATCACAACACCTGGGTAAAAAAAATTATAACACATTCAAGGTTCATATATAACATATAATATTATGTCACATGTATTAGAAATATATAATGAAGTATTAAATGACAAAATACTTAGGTTAAACTTTGTATATCAATACTTATAATAAATAAAAAGCCTTTTTCATTCCATAACTTACCTCATTACTACCTATATTATCCAAGACTTCATTCCTCCTCAAAACTCTTTCTCCCTATCTCTTACGTGTTTACGTACATACACACATCCTATCTTTCTTATTTTTGTAATACTAAAAGGAAATCAAGGTGTTGGTGATGACTCTTGAAGATTTAGTAAAGGGTATTATGTTAATTCCTTGGTATTTTCAATCCTTGCATCAAAATATAACCATTCTTCTCTCTCTACTTTTCTTGTTCATGATCATCTACAAAAGCTTTACATGCAATGGGAATCCTCACAAACTCGTGGTAACATTTATATTTTATTCGTTATTCTATATGAATCATCATTCATTTCTTGATGATCTAATTCTTATTCCATTATAAACTAACCACAAGAATAACACTATGACCATGTATGTTAAAAATGATAAATATGGTAAGGAGATGTTAAAAATATGTTTCACAATTTTACAAAACCAGAGACTTAATCTTAAAGAGGAATACATTATGTAAAGCTGAAAATTGGGACTAAATAAATCTTAACTTTGGAAGACCATAAAATGGTCATAATTTAATCATTCTGTAACCTTGGGGTCTAAGTTATAGTTCTTTGAATTTACTCTCATTTCCAAGTGGTTACACGACCTGAAAATGCGTCTAAGATGGTTAAATGGACGTTTTACTTCAAAGGGTCAAAATTGAATTTTCGGGACAGAACATGGGTCTACTTGGGAAGGGGATAACTATTTCAATTCTTTGTGTTTTTTAACTGATTCTTTCATCAAATTAAACTTATATTTCTTAGCTTTTAAAGTATGTATAATACACCCTCTAATTCTACTATTTTGATAATTTACTATTACAAAACATTTTTCGTACGCGCTATAGTGGAAATTCTAAAGTATGTGTAAAGACGTAGCTATTAGAAAATATTATGGTCATAGTTAAGTAATGGCCACGAAATACAAATTGTACCTAAAATCATAAACATACTGATTGAGACATAAATAAGATGAGTTTGGTTTCTATTCCATATAATAACATGTACAAATCTTGAAAATGGACTAGTGGACTTGTTCTCATCACATGTGGTTACATACTGTGATGAATTTGGTTTGGTAAAATTTGAGGTTTTAAGAGATTTAAATAAATGACAAATATAAATGGTCATGCAAATCTCGCAATTGGGTTACAGTGGAACAAACTTATGTGTTTAGACAAATTATAACAGAATGAGTTTTATTATGTAGTTTGGGAAGTTTTCGACAAAACACATGGTTAAACCTTATTTAAGTTAAGGTGAGTTCGTGGCCTCATTTTCTATTGTGTATTCTAAATAGGGGGAAAAGTTTGCTTACATGTTTTTGATTGTGCCATTACTTGTTTTATTATTATTATTATTGGTTAAACATGTATTGTGAATATTTTATAACGTGGACTATCATACTTTTTGGTTTGTATCATTTCACTCAAATCTAATGTAGGGGATCGTGGAGAGGGAATGTTAGTACTAACGGGTTGACAACCCCATCCTTGTTGTTGGTATGCATGCTAAGATTGCGTGACTGTGGTGAGACCTTAGGTAATGGAATCTATTTTGGTGGTTTAATGTTAGTTATTGGTTATTGGTTATGGTGATTTGTTTTGCAATAGGTTGTGTTGTGATTTCCAACTAAGTATTTCTTAATGTAAGGCCCCGTTTCCGGAACACTTACAAACTGGACCGTCATCATATAAAACATTTAAAACATACAATACATTTGCAGCGGAATTTAAAACTTTCATTAATAATCAAAAACATGTTAATTCATCTCATTACAACACTCTTTCATATTTCAAATTACATTAACATGTCAAAACATGGATGCCAGCCTTCAAAACACTCCCAGTAGTGTATGCATCCATGCCTGCAACTCCTCAGCATCAACAAAATACCTGCCAACTATTATGCATACAAAAAGTCAGCGACGCTGAGTGAGTTCTAGTTTTATAAATAAAATACTTTACTTTCTTTGAAACCAAAACTTTACACTCGATCGTGGTCATACATCATACGTACACATTGATACTAATTATTCATTTATCTTTCTCAACGTACACAATCGTTCATTGTCATTCGTTGATTTCGTACGTTTTAAACTACCATTATTATTATCTTTCACTTCTATTTAGATCCTGTCTCATGCAATACCCCCGACTCATGTCCGAAGACTAATACTGTGCCAGGGCCTGTAAACAAACCCCCGACTCATATCCGAAGACTGACACAGTACCAGTGTACACGACAAGGATCCCGTTTCGTTTTACAACACCCCCAAATCATGTCCGTAGACTGATACTGTGCCGGGGCTTGTAAACAAACCCTCGACTCATGTCCGAAGACTGACACAGTACCGGGATGAGCATCACGAAATCATTCGGGTCAACCTCAAGGATTAGACTCCCATTGAGTTTATCTCAAGGATAGACTCCCCGTGTGCATCCTTCGGGTTAGCTAAACCGCACACAGTTGAGCTGACGACAACATGGTCGTGCGCCTCCATTCATCGCTTGCAAGACTTTCATTCGTTCTTTACGTTCCACTTTTATTATCGTTATCTTTCCCTTCATTACATAATACTTTACGTACATAATCATACATCATACCACGTAAAGTCACAACATAAACATAGCATTGAACCACATCATCATGGCAGCACACAAAGCAAACGCAACATAAATGAGCATAAACCGCCCCGAAACATCATTTCTTAGCACTTAAATTCTACCTCCCAAAATTCCAGAAAAAAGAAACCTAAGTCCCCAAAGAAATGCGGATGAGCAAGAACAAAGGTGGACGAAAGTCTTCAGAAAATACTCTTCAGAAAATATTCTAAGTATTCAAAGAAATGCTGATGACACTGTAGCAAATGTGGATGACACTGTAGCAAGTGTGGATGACACTGTAGCAAATGCGAATGGAACTGTAGCAAATGCGGATGAACAATGCGGATGAAAGTCCTCAGAAAATATCCAAGTGTCCAAACAAATGTGGATGACACCGTAGCAAATGCGGACACTATAGCAAATGCTTATGAACAAAGCACTTTTGTAAATTTCACAGTTTAAATACGGATGAACTATCTAACCTGCAACGTAACTTATGCTATACCCAGCTCCCAACCATCATCCTAACACATCCTTAGCATAGATCTATCATACTACATACTTAGAACAAACTAAACATCATACACATCTTAGGAAAACAACTAAAAACATACATCAATAGAACACAATCGAACATCATGCTGAAACTCACGGTTTGGTTTAGAAACCTTCTGCCCGGTACACATAACATCCCCAAACACTTAGAAAACCATTAAAAAGGGGATCTAGAAACTCACCTTGAAGCAGCTCTTCAAACCAAACACCCCCACTTGCGATTTCAGCCTCAAAAATCCCGAGAACAACCTTCGAAAACACCGAGAACTTCAGTTACAAGCTGCAAACTAAGCTAAAACCAAACATAAACCCAAGAAACTAACCTTTTGCAGCTTTTCCTTCCTTCTTCTTCTCCAAAACCAGCACCCCTTTCTTCTTCTTCTTTTTGACCGAGAACAGAAAGCAGATATGCTTTAAAGTGGGTGGCCATACCCATTTTATTAATATAATATTAAAGTTTTGTACTTTGTACACTTTACCCCCTTCAACTTGTATCCTTTATCTTTTCCTTCTAGATACTTTTCCTTTCGTTTTCTTTTAAATAGAATTTCGAGATGTTACACTTAACTACTTGTCTTAATATTACACACATGAAATATTTGGTTTTGATTACTTATGGCACTTTCATTATTTTAAACCCGCAAACTCAACAATTCAATATTGACTTTTCAAGTAATAATAACGCTTGAGGATTTAGACACTAAAGGACTTAGAGACTTTAGAAGGTCACTTATGTGGGAATTTTTATGATGTACTAGTTAGAAATTTGGGTTATGAACTTATATTGTATTAGTTTATCTTTAGTGGTTGTGTTTGCCCATAGATGTCCCGTTTTGGGACTTAGGTTTGGAATGCTTAGGGCTTTGTAAGTTGTGGTAGTGATTGGCTATGACACAAGTAACCTTTGTATTAGGCGACGTCATGACAGATTGTTTAAAATGAAATTTTAGTATTTCTCTTAATTACAACGTGCTATGGGGAACCCGTTCGTCACCTTCTCGGGTTTTCGCTACAAGGTAGGGCGTGACGTTATTTATGGTATCTTTTATATTTATTAAATTTTTTAACTCTATATTATAATACAGAAGTTAGAATAAATTACATTATTAGCCATTTTACTAAAATAACTAAAATGCCCTTGTATCTAACGAAATTATTTAACACCACTACAAGAAAAAGACCCTATCACGACTAGGTCTAAGGCGACGACATATCGTAGCCATAGAGTCACTTTGGTTTTTGGCTATTCTAGCCCTATAACGACAAAAAAGTCCTTGCCATAGGTGTAGAAGAGTCGTTACCATAGGTCTATTTTTTTGAATTTTGATATATTTAAAATAATGCTAGAACTTTAAAAATTATGTGTTAACCTAAGGCGATGACATGTTGTCGCCATAGGTAAAAACATCTTTTTCTTTTTTTCTGAAATAACTAGGAGAGAAATAGTTCCGCCATTATGAAAACTCTATGGCAACAACTCTGTGGCTAGGACTTGCCGTCGCCATAGGTAGAAATATTTTTTTTTCTTTTTTTCCTTGAAATAACTAGGAGAGAAATAGTCCCGCCATTATAAAAACTCATGGCGACGTCGTCGCCATAGGGTTATATGACTACCTTAAATATGATATTAATAAAAGTTATAATCATAATTAATAATAATAATAATAATAATAATAATAATAATAATAATAATAATAATAATAATAATAATAATAATAATAATTATATTATTATTATTATTATTATTATTATTACTATTATTACTATTATTATTATTATTATTATTATTATTATTATTATTATTAATTTATGTATATGTTATTGTTATTGTTATTGTAAGTATTATTATAATAATATATTAAATATTATTATTTTTAATTATAATTATTAAATATTAGTGTCAATCATGGTCAAATATGTTCGATTATAATAGTATGAATCGATTGAATATGTTAGAGTTTAGCTATGATATATGAACATTAGTGTTAAATTATACACATTAATGGTAATTTACAAGTAATTATGCTCGTTAAGGATAAGTTAAGTTTGTTTATATTTACTTATCATCAATCAGTGTTAAACAAGGCCAAATATGTTCGGTTATGATGATTAGGGCCGATTACATATGTCAAAGGTTAGCTATGATCTAATTATGATCATTAGTGTTAAATCAAACACGATGTTGGTAATTTACGGGAAATTATGCTAGTTGATGGTAAGTTAAGTTCACTTATGCTTAGTTATCATTAATGAGTGTCATAAAAGATCAAATATGTTCGATTATGATGATTTGGGTCAATAAAATACATTAAAGGTTAGCTATGATTGAATTACAATGATCAGCGCGAAGTTATACAGTTTGATGGTAATTTACGGGAAATGACGCTTATTAACGATAAGTTATTTTTTTACACTGAATTATCATCAATGAGTGTTAAACAAGGCCAAATATGTTCGGTTATAATGATTAGGGCCGATTACATATGTCAAAGGTTAGCTAAGATACAATTATGATAATTAGTGTTAAATCAAACACGATGTTGGTAATTTATGGGAAATTATACTTGTTAATGGTAAGTTAAATTCTTGCTTAGTTATCATCAATGAGTATCAAACAAGGTTAAATATGTTTGGTTATGATGATTAGGGTCGATTACCTACGTCAAATACTAGTTATGATCCAATTATGATCATTGGTGTTGAATTATACATATTAATGGTAATTCACAGAAAATTAGGCATATTACTGGTAAATTAAGTTTTTTTATTCTTAATTATCATCAAAGAGTGTCAAAAAACCACAAACATGACCGATTATGATAATTAAGGTTGATTATATACGCAAGAGGTTAGTTAAGAGAAACAAATATTATTATACATATAGTAATATGTTTATAATAGTAATAATAATAATCATAACCATAATTACAATAATTATTATAATAAAATAATAATAATAATAAATAATAATAACAATAATCATAATAATAGTAATAAAATAATAATAATAATAACAATAATAATAATAATAATAATAATAATAATAACATTAATAATAATAATAATAATAACATTATAATATTTATAATGATAGCATTATTTAAAATAACAAAAAATAAAAAAAATCAGAAAACACCCTATGGCGACGACATGTCGTCGCAATAGGTGTTTCATGTGCCCGCGTGATTATCCCGCCATTAATTTGGGAGAAAATTAAAAAATATAAAAACCCTATGGCGATGACATGTCGTCGCCACAGGGTGCGATATCTTTTAAACCGGGTAAAACAACCAAAATCCGACCACCACCACCATTTCTAGGCACCACTACCATTCTTAGCCACTACCACCACTAATGTATATAAAAACCCTACTACCATGACTACCACTCTTACCACCACCACCACCATTCATGTCTCTCTAGGCTGTTGTATCATTATCTCACCACCACCGTCACCGACAACATCTCATTATAATCGTTTTTTAAGATTTTAAGGTGTCTATATTATCTATTTCATTAGTTATTTAAATAGTTTGATATGGTTCTTGTTTAGTAGAATGATATGATAATATGTTGATCGATTTGATTTTTGGTTTGATTTTGTTCTCGTTTTTATTTGGTTGATGATATGTTTTAAATTATGTATGTATGTATGCACAATATGTGATGAAATATATTGTAGTTTGATTTGGTTATTGGTTTAATTAATAAACATATGATGAACATGTGATGAAATTGAATATGTGTGCTAGATGATTTTTGTTGTTATAAGTTTAAGGTATGAATGTTACCTTCTTTTGTTAATTAGTTATAAGTGAGTTGAATTATTGTTATAGATGATTTATGTTGCTAGAATGATATAAATTATTTGATTTGGTTATTGGTTTGAATTGATAGAATGATATGATGAATTATGTTTTGTAACATGTTTTAGGATTAATGTTAATTAATTCAGGACCTAATTTCTGAACATATGATGAATTGCATTTTAAAACATGTTTTAGGATTTTAATTATGCTTTGGAAAATATTTTAGGGTTTCATTTGTGTTTTAGAACTTGTATTTATATTTATGCCATGTTTATGTACGTGTCCATGTATGTATGTATGTCATGTTTATGTGTATGTAATGTATATATGTATATGTGTATGTATGACAATGAAAATATTTTACGAATTCATTTGTGTTTTATAACTTGTATTTATGTATGTCATGTTTATGTATATGTATAAGTCATCATATAAATATTATTCATTTATTGTTTAAAGAAACAACAAACATGAAGGAGGACATATTATAAGAAAGTGTTTGGATGGAAACTTAATATTATTATCTTTTATTATTTATAATTGGACATGATGGTTTTTTTTTCATTTTACAACAGTTTTGTTGTCGAATTTTCAAAAAAATATTAATAAGCATATCTTGTTATTAACCATCAGGTGGGTCATCATTACGGTGGGATGAGAAAATGAATGCACTTAGGAACACATCCGTGAAATGCAGGAACAAATGAATGAATTTAAAAAACGGAATCAAAACCTAATGACGACGAAGATGACGACAATTAGAATTTGTTTGTTGTGTAAAAGATTAAACATGTTTATGTTGGTTGTTTTGTTTAAATGTTCATGTAACTTGAATTGTAAAATGATTTTCTTTTGGGTATTAGTAATATTAGCTTTCGTTTACTATTTAAATATGTTCCCGAAAACTGCAAAATTGGGAAAAACCTCGAAAATGTAAAAACAATATAAAAATTAAAAATTAAAACAGTAGAGTCTATGACGACGACATGTCGTCGCCATAGGATTTTTCAATTTTATTTTATTTAAATTTTTTATTAAAATAAAAAAAATAGTTAGACCCATGTCGTTGTCATAAACTAAAAAATAAAATTATTTTTAATTAAAATACAACATGAATTTTCTTTACTGACAACTCTATGCGACAACTTGTCGTCGGGATAGACTATTATGGCGACCAGGGTTTTGGCGTTGATTCAAAAATGGGCTATAGCGACAAGGCTATGACAACTAGGTCAATGGAGACTACATGGCGTCGCCATAACCTATGACGACGACAAACAGACCCTATCTCGACGATAAATGGTGTCGCCGTAGCCTTTATTTCTTGTAGTGATAGTGTTAATGAGTTAGGTTATTGAGATGAATTACAAACTATAGGGAGTAAAAATACAATTTTGAAACCTTTGAAGACAAAACTATTGTTTAGACTAAGTAACAAAGTGCAAAAGTAAAGTTTACTCTTTTAAATTTAACGAATGATCGGTTATTCAATAATTCAATTGAAATTTATTTGATTATCTAGAACTTTCACCTAAAATAACTCTTAAGGTTCTACGACCCAAAAGTAGTCCTTCCAAATACGTTTGTCCCCCTCTTCTCGATACCTTTGTCTATATCTATGTTTTCTTGTTGTGCTTTGACAACTTTTAGCAGCACGAGCATCCATCACATTTGCATGTATTTTGTGCCTTTTATCTTCTTTCAATTCTTTTAACACAATATTGCCAAATATAACATGGTGAACAAGGAGGTGAAATGCTTTCATTGCCGCTCAAACTTACTTTTTTTGTAAAAACCAGAAAAACTTCGAGAAATTTTGGAAAGACAAAATATAGTAAAAATATATTTGTGGGAGAGTTTCAAATTTGAATATATCGGGGGAAATCTAAAAATAAATAATTTTAATTTTGAAAATTAATTTGAAGTAATAAATTATAGTAAAACAATAGACTTCTAATTTTAAATTTGAATTAGAGTTTATTATTTTATGATATTTGAACTTTTATATTAATAAATAAATTTTTTCAAGAAATATAAAAATTTTGAAAATTTAATATACAAAACTATAATAATATTATTAAAATAATAAATTATTATATTTAGATTTTATAAATAATAAACTTTATTTTTATATTACTTATCTATAATTTTGTAAACAAAACAAAGTATTATAACACTATATATATACATACATACACACAAACAATTTTATTTTTATTAAAGAACAACCGCACGTGCGAGCACAACCTACGTTTTCTGTTATCCATGGGAAGGAATGAGATGACAAAACTGAACTCACCTAACAGCGAGGAAGACAAGAACAACTACCATGATTGTTCTTCTTGGCCAAAAACCACTCATAATTGAGACAAATTTGTTAGTCGGTATGGCTGTAACACTAACAACCTTTTATAATTGTGACATGCGATAATTTTTCGTTACCAAACTCCGTTAGTTCCGTTAGGTCTTGCATACACGTGTCGTGAGCACACATTAATTGTCGTAGAACGTTGATGACTCAATAATGATTAATATTGGTTAACTAGTAGTAACTTAATTAATAATATTGATTATTAACATGTGGTTATATGATTCATGAATTTTAAATATTATTTGTGAATTTTACTTTATAACATGACAACAACATGTGATATTTGATTTATGTGTTTTGTTACTAGTTAAAAATATATGATTATTAATGTTGATTAATAGTACTTGTGCTTTGTAGTTATAATTATTTAAAAAGTGTTAAAAAGATTAGTTTTTTTATAAAGTTAAACAAGTAGGATTATTTGTTAAATGTTACTAAACTTAAAAATTAACAAAATCAAAACCCTAGCCCCCCCCCCCCTTTCCCTCTAACTGGCCGAAACCCCTTTCCTTGTCCATTTTCACGATTTTGATTCAAGAACAACACCATCCAATCGATTTTAGCTTATCTTTGAACATTCCAACATGTTAGCAAGTGTCAATCTTGATCCTTTCGTGATAAAAGGTAACATTTTAACTAGTTTTTTCATAGCTTTTGATTCAAGAACAACCCTAGTTCAATTGACATGGATAAAGTCAAAATTGTTGATGTTGGATGATGATATGATGTTAGTATTATTGTATTGATACTAGTTTACATAGAATATGCAATAATTTCATGGAATTAACGTGTTGTTCATACCTTACTATAAGTAGAAACTTTTGTGTGAGAATTGGGGATTTGATGAATTGTTGATCATGCTTAGATGATTTCTATGAATTTGATGAATTGGGGATATTACGAATTGGGCATGTATATAATTTTAGGATCATGCTAGAATGCTTGTTGATGATGTCTAATGCGTAAGAATGCATTACTTGGGTCATGTGGATACTTGATGGATTACTTGGGAAATCTAGGTTTTATGAAATATTGCACAAGTGTTGAGTTTATATTAGAAGGTTATGGTTACATGTTTTGGATTATAGTAGATCATTGTTATGTATTTTAGGGTGTGAAGTTGTGAGTGGCTTCACATGGCATGTAGTGCATGATTAAAACTCAATGTATGATTGGTTAACTGGGATTTATTTATATTTATGTTCAGCATGATGATTGGTTAAGATTCGCATGTGTGTATGATAATCTATGTTGGTATGATGATCTTGATAGAACTTAAGATTCATAATGTGGCATACATGAATAACTTGTATGATAATCATGAATAATGAGTTACTAGATTTGATTAAACAAGATTTCAATTAACATGTCACCAACGGGTCAAACGGGTCAACGTGGTCAAATGTGTCTTTGGTTTCCAAAACCCTTTGGTTAACGTGTTTATTAAGCACTTAGGGTTGTTAAACTTTCTGGTTACATGTACTTATGTACTCACGTGTTCTAGGCAACCTTTGATGGATTGTCTTTCCACTCACTGTTAGCTTCTCCATTATTGTTCGTTTGCACACCAGGTGAGTTCAATGCCCTAGTTTTATTCACTCTCTTTTTGGGGGAGAAAGCATACTTATATTTTCAAACGCTTTATTATTATAACATGTGTATAGTATAAAATAGTGTGTTATACCATTGAATGTCCTTACACTTTCGGATCGTCAATTAATGAAATTTACGGGAAATCTTGAGTAGTACTACCGGGTCTGACAAGCCCCGCCCATATGACTGGAGGTTAAGCGGGTGCAATATTATCCTAAACAACTAATAACGTCATGACTTGGTATGTCGTGGCAGAAGGCAAACAAACGAACACAGCCAGCTTTGATCGTGAAATCACTATGGTTATTACTAATGAAATTAGACTAGCTATCTATTTCAATACAGTTGTTTATATTTTACAAACACTATTGTTTACGTTAACTTACAAACTCTTGAACTCACCAACCATTATGTTGACACTTTTAGTATGTTTTTCTCAGGTCGTTACTAGCGGCTGCCTTTAGGAGCACTCACGAGTTGAGAATGCTTTGAACACTCATTGATTTACATTTGCTTTATTCCATATTTACAAATATTGGTTTTGGCGCGTGTTTGCATTTTACATTTTAATATTTGGGTTTGGAATATTTACTAAACGCTTTCACTATGTTTTAAAGTTTTAAACTCTGGTTTGTTTAAATTGTTACATATAGAGTCATTCTGATTAATTAATGACTTGGATCCTGGTTTGTTCACACGCCTCGCGGTAAAACCCTACATGTGGATTTTGAGGGTGTGACAAATTGGTATTAGAGCCAATGGTTATAGGGAACTAGGTTGCATAGACACTAGTCTATAACCGCACACAATTACTTAATTACTCATTTACTTATACCCTTATTGTATACTCATTGGCATGCACATCACGTACGCTGCAGTATGGCATCATCATCATCTTCATCACTTGTACGACACGCACTGGGAAAGGAACCCGTGGTTCCAACTGTGCCTTATTCATCTATGGGTTATGGTTCTCGACCCCCTGAGTTTATACCTGATACGTATCTTCCACGCGAGCCTATGATTGAATGGGACATATCTCATCCTGACAATTGAGCATAATATCGTACCGCACTGATCAAATGCTGGAAAAGGAGCGTGTTCCATTTTAGATCCCTACCATGTGAAGAGATTCCATGTTTTTCCCTCTACCCTGTAACCATTATAGGGCTATCGCTGCTATGGTAGCCTTTCATGATAGACTGCGTCGCGACGTCGAGGAGAAATTTGAAAGGTTGGACGTGTGATACGAGCACGATGGTAAGGTGTATGAAGATAGGGAAGACTCGTGGCTCGATATGCAAAGACGCCAGGATGATTAGGCAGGAGAGATTCATACTATAAGTGGACAGGTTGCTGATTTGACAGCTACCCTGAACGCGACAAGAGACCAGCTTTATGAGGCTATAGTATGTATACATGAGTTGGAAAACCAGCTCGAGTCTTAGGAGGCCCCGATGGAGGAGTCTCAGGAGGTACAAGAGGAGGAACCGAAGGAAGAGTCAAAGGAAGATTCAGAAGAAAAAACATAAGGAGGAACCAAAAGAGATGAAGGAGGACAGTGATGGGTCTGAAGTGATAGACTGATTTCCTTTATTTGTCTGACTTGGACTACATGGTTTTTTTTAAACCTATGTGGGAAGGGTTGTCTCCCACCCAACTAAAAAACTTGAAATTTTGACATTGATTGGATATTTTGTGAGTTACTTACAATTTATTTGTCATAAGTTATTATTTGGTCATAACTATTGTGGTTGATGAAATTCATTGTTTCTTATTATTTACTATACCTAAATGGGATTAATATATTGGATGATACTCATTATTGTATTTGTGAATGTAAAATGGAAAATGGACGCACGTCGCAGAGGACACGGAAGAGGTTGTGGACGTTGTACCGGTGCTATGAACATAACCCCATCCAAATTAGCATCTCTCATTAACCAGCACGTGCAAAGCAGCGGTTAACGCTCAAGCTGCCCAGTTTGGAGGTAACGATGACACTGGTCAACAAAATATGCAAATATTCTGTTAGTCGGTTAATCAATTTGTTGACTAAACATTCTGAATTGTTAAGTCAGGATTGCTAGCATGCACGTACAAAGCGTTCATTGACTGTAAGCCCCACACCTATAGTGGAGCTGAAAGTGTTGTGGGTTTGGTAAGATGGTTTAAGAAGATCGAATCGGTCTTTGTGAAGTGCAATTGTCCGGCGGTGGACCGGGTGAAGTATGCCTCGGGAACACTGGAGGTGCATTACTCTCGTGGTGGAATGCTCAAATTCAAATGTTGGGTCAAGCGATGGCCAATGCTTTACCATTGGACAAGTTCAAAACCATGATGATGGAGGAGTATTGTCCTCATGATGAAGTGCAGAAGCTGGAAGCGAAAATATGGCAGTTGAAGATGGAAGGATATGATATCGAGGCCTATACTACTAGGTCTCACGAGTTGGCAACTCTCTATCCTCGAATCATAAATCCGCCAATCAAGAGGATTGAGCTCTACTTGCTTGGGTTGGTGCCTAAAATACAAAGTATGGTGACTGCTTCAAATCCCACCACTATCCAGTAGGCTATCCGACTAGCTCATAAGCTGATGGACCAAGCGGTGGAGCAAGGCAAGTTACCCAAACGGGGCATGGTGGCAAGCGTGCCCGATTACAAACACAAGTGGGATAACTCTGGAAACATGAGCTCGTCATCACACAACCAGCAGCAGCAACAAAGAAGGTTCGACAACAATTGTAACTTTAATTAGTCATCTTCCTTAACTCAAGGGTAAGGTGGGTACGTGGAAAAGTATCCAAAGTGCAACCTATGCAATTACCACCACACTTGTATATGTGATAACTTCCGATGCTAACGTTAAGGGTAAGCAGGATACGCGGCGAAGGATTGTTATGGTGAGTTGATGAAAAAACCCTAGCAGACTCAAGAAACACCAAAAGGTTGCTTTAAATGTGGGAAGGAAGGACATTACAAGAGCAACATAATCCTTAGCTGAAGAAAAATAGGAATGGTGCTGGCAATAGTGGAAAAAATAACAGCAATGAAAATGGTGACCATAATGGTGGCAACAATGGTGGAGCTAAGGGAAGAGCCTTTGTTATAGGTTCAGGTGAGGCTCTAAACGATCCTACTACCGTTACTTGTAAATTTCTTATCGATGGTCATCATGCTACTATTCTGTTTGATACCAGAGCTGATAGAAGTTTTATCTCTACTAAGTTTAGTATTCTCTTAAGTGATATGTCTTATATGTTGGAATCAAAATATACCATAGAATTAGCTGATGGTAAGCAAATTCACATTACGCACATCCTTAAGGGTTGTAAGATAGAACCTGTTAGTCATACTTTCGACATTGATCTTATGCATGTTACACTTGGGAGTTTCAATTTGGTCGTGGGCATGGATCGGCTCTTCGAGAAGCAGGTGGAAGTCATTTGTCACAAGAAGGTCATTCATATTCCTCTCTGTAGTGGAGAAATTCTTTCAGTAAAGGGTGAGAAGAGTGGTGCAATGATAGGCATCATATCATTTATAAAAGCACAGAAGTGGGTACGCAAGGGTCGCTTAGCTATATTAGCCGTCGTGACTAACAAGCAGCAAGAGGAAAAGATGATATAGGATATTCCGGTAGTTCGTGATTTTCTGGAGGCGTTTCCAGAGGATCTCCCTGGACTACCACCTCATCGTCAAGTTGAGTTCCAGATTGATTTGACTCCCAGAGCAGCTCCAATTGCGAGAGCACCTTATCCGTTAGCACCAAACGAACTACAAGAATTATCAGCACAACTTTAAGAACTATTGGATAAAAGATTTATTAGACCAAGTTCATTACCATGGGGAGCCCTGTTTTCTTTTTTAAGAAAAAAGATGGCACATTCTGAATGTGCATATATTACAAGGAATTCAACAAAGTTACGGTCATGAATTGATACCCTTTGCCTCACATAGATGATCTGTTTAATTAACTTCAAGGATCAAGATATTATTGCAAGATTGATTTGAGGCCTAACTACCATCACCTGAGAGTTTGAGACTAAGACATCTCGAAAATCACATTCCGTACTTGTTATGGTCATTATGAATTTTTGGTTATGTCGTACTCGTTATGAATTCTTGGTCATGCCATTGTAGTTGACTAATGCACCAGCAATATTCATGGATCTCATGAATAATGTGTCCAAACCTTATCCCGATCAGTTTGTTATCGTATTCATCAACGACATATTGATCTATTCTAGGACCAAGGAGGAACATGAGGAGCATGTACGTTTAATCTTGGAACTACTTAAAAAGGAACAATTGTACGCCAACTTTTCCAAATATGATTTCTGGATTTGTGAAGTGCATTTATTAGGTCATATTGTTATCAAAAAGAGAAGATGTGGATCCTGCAATGATTAAGGCGATAAAGAATTGGTCGGTTCCAAAGACGCCTAGCAAGATACGACAATTTCTTGGACTGGCACGATATTATCGGCTTTTCATTGAGAGATTCTCTAGGATCATGCAACCTCTCACTGCTTTGACTCATAAAGGTACAACATATAAATGGGGCGAGAGTCTAGAAGTAGCTTTTCAGTTGTTGAAACAGAAACTTTGTAGCGCACTGATAGTAGCATTATATGCAGCTTCTGTCCAAGGACTCAGTTGTGTCCTGATGCAATATGACAAAGTGATAGCCTATGCCTCGAGACAACTAAAACTGCATGAAAAGAACTACACCACTCATGATTTGGAATTAGGTTTAATAGTCTTTGCCTTGATGATCTGGAGACATTATTTGTATGGTACCAGATGCATTATTTACACCGAGCACAAGCGTCTTCAGCATATCTTTGAGCAGGAAGGGCTGACTATGAGGCAGGGACGCTGGGTGGAATTGTTGAATGATTATGATTATGATATCAAATACCACCTAGGAAGGGTGAATGTAGTCGCTGATGCCTTAAGCAGAAAGGAAACCGCTAAACCCCAATGAGTGTGAGCTTTGTAGCTTACGATCAGCACTCAATTGCCTGAACAAATCAAGGAAGCTCAGGTGAAAGCCTTGAAAGCGGAAAACGTTGAATCTAAATCCTTACCTGGGATGGACAAGCAATTTGAAATGAAAGCCGATGGGATTCGTTATTTCATGGATAGGCTTTGGGTACCCTTATACAAAAACCTAAGGGACTTGGTTATGAGTGAGGCATACAAGTCTAAGTATTCTTTACATCTTGGTTCTGACGAGATGTATCATGATCTGAAAATGCACTATTGGTGGCCTAATATGAAGGAAAATGTAGGTACATACGTGAGGAAGTGTTTAACCTTCTTTAAGGTGAAAGTTGATTACTAGAAACCATCAGGGTTACTGCAACGACCTGAGGTTCCTTTGTGAAAGTGGGAGAAAATTTCTATGGATTTTATTATTATGCTACCCAGGACTCCTAGTGGTCGTGACATCATATGGGTGATCGTGGATTGACTGACTAAGTCTGCTCATTTCCTTGCAATCAAAGAAACATACAAGATGGATAAGCTAACTAGGATTTACTTGATGGAAGTAGTTTCTAGACATGGTGTACCGTTTTGATTATTTTGGATCGTGACGCTCGTTATACATCCTATTTCTTGCAATCATTGCAAAATTCTTTGGGTATGCGTCTAGATTTGAGTATTGCCTATCATCCGCAGACTGATGGGCAAAGCAAGCATACTATTCAAACTCTGGAGGACATGTTACGAGATTGTGTGATTAATTTTGGGAACAATTGGGGAGTTCATCTACCATTGGTGGAGTTTTCTTACAACAATAGCTATCATACTAGCATTGAGGCAACAACGTATGAGGCTTTGTATGGGCGAAAGTGTATATCACCAGTTTGTTGGGCGGAAGTTGGTGATAGTTAGCTAACTAGCTCGGAATTGGTGCATGAAACTACTAAAAAGATCGTACAGATACTAAACCGTATAGCTACAGCACGAGATCGATAGAAGAGCTATGCTGACAAGCGAAGGAAACCTTTGGAATTGTCACACCCTCGCTAGAAGCGGAAACACGAGGATGCAATGGACGGGATCGTCATAACAGATTGGGGGTCTAAGAGAATCACTAAAGGCATTCTCCGTAAATCATGACGTCGCTCGACACATAGGAACACATGTCAAGTACAATCAATTCAAAAACGTCATAACATAAATGCATAAATAATCCATAGTTCCGTTCCGGAACGAACAAGCACAAGTACCAAAACAATTTCAAATACAAATCCAACAATTACAATCCAACAAACAAAGAAATCCAAAACAAGTCCAAAAGTCCCATGAAATGTCTATTGCTCCAAAGGGAGCAGTCTTGTCTAAACTCCATATTGGAGCACCTATGCCTCATTACATGAAAAGACATGCTCTAAACTGTTAACAAACGTTGGTGAGTTCACAGGTTTAAAAGTACAAATAATTTTCCGTGAATAAAACGTACAGAAAGTTGTATGTGAGTAAGAGTACATAGTAGTCATAGATATCAACACAAGTTTAAGATTAGTCCAAGTCCAATTATCCAGATTATATTCACCCAAGGGCACGCACAAGCCAAGTCAGTCTCAACTAGCATACAGACAAAAGGGGTGGGGGTGTCAACCCGTTAGTACTAACAATACCTCTTCATGACATTCAAGCACAAGAACAAGCACATGCACATTTACACACTCATGAATGAACATCTAGACTCAACCCACGACCCAAACCACATGCAATGTTCCAAAATAATCTTTAAGACACCGCATAGTCCAAAACCATGAGCATGCTTTTTCCCCGGGTAAAACATATTAAAAAAGGGCAGTGAAACTCACCTTGAAATAGTACAGTCCAAATCCACAATACACAAAGCAAACACTAAAAGTACAAATCGCAAAATGATTACTAACGAACAAAAATGACCAACATGGGTGTAATCCTTGTAACCCAGTTCTCAATGCTATCAAGGTTTTTATTTTATGAAAACATGAATTACGAATAGAACATGTCCAATGTAGGATTTAAACTTTAAAACTCGCCCTTCTAAGGGTTTTTATTGTCACTTTATATTAATTTATTAACGTCATTCAATGAACATCTATTAGTCAATATTTGATGAAGTATAAAAATTATTAACTTAATTTTTTAAAAATTTATTTAACCATTTTTAAATACAAAACTTGTCTTTGATTGATTATCTAGTATCAAATCTTATTTTTTAACTTTTATCAAAATATTTCAGCACATATATCTGATTGCGCACCAGTTTTGCATAAGCTGTTTGGTGATGGAAACGGTAACGAAACATTGCGTATAAGATATCATTTGAAAGATAAGATGTTAAATTAAACTCCAGAAAAATAATCATCCACAATGGATAAAATATGTGAAAGATATGACTCGACGAACACAGACCAACCTGCTGCCCAGATTTCGTCAGTTTTGACCTTCAGTTTTGTTTGCCATGTTTGGAGGACCAAACGATGTCGAAACGACACGAGACCACTTGGGATAGTTAGAGGACTCATTGAAATTGATTTTAAATTCAATATTTTCCCCATTTGGACTTATTATGACTAAATTAAGACCTGTAGAAAATGTCCTATTTTTCTGACAGCAAACTGTCCAGTTCATTAGTCTTGTTCCTTTGCATCCCAAACCATAATATTTGACCATTATCAACCAGAGTACATAAAAAAATTTTATTCCATTTTCTAATTATCCAAAACTTTAAATAAACACTTGGATATTCTAATTTTCAGTCACAAAACAGATAGTTGGATTTTAGTTTTCCGGTTCACAACGTTAATTAACCTATTCATAGTTTTGATTGTTCAACACATCCATCCATTCAAGAAACAAAATTAATGACTTACAAAAACTATTTATAAGACCAAGATGTCTATTTTGATAAGGTCGCACAAGATTACAACCTAACTTCAATAGATTCAAGAATATACAAAGACCAAGGATTAGAGTTTTACCGGTTAGAGAGTCCAACACCCGTAACACCTATATCTTCACGATCCAACGTCCAAAAAAAGAATATAAGAATATTAGATTATGATTTTGTGTTTGGATTATGAATATCATTGATATCGAGTAGAACAAGAGATAAAATCATCAAGAAACGATTTTTCTTACCGGAAATTAGAAAATGAACAAGACTTGCTTAGAACGCGATCTTGAATGTCTTGATTATCTAAAAAATCAATGGAATGATATAATAAAGCTGATTTTCCATGAAGATGATGAAGAACAAGAAGGAATTGGGTTGTAGCGGCTAGGGTTTGCAACTTTGAAGTGGCTTGGAGAGAAAGTTTTGTATATGTGAGGAAACAAGGGGGAATTCCCCCTTGTCTAAAACTCGACCGCTACAAGGGGAGGGGCAAGGGCCTTCGGGCCCTTGGCCCATCTCGTCCAATTCATCTCATCTCGAATTGGGTGTCGACCAATTTTTACGTTTTTAAAATCCGCGCGCTAAAAGGATTCCAACCAAGTATTATATGCCCTAGAAATTGCATAATTTATATTTTTGGAGTAATATAAGTTTATTTAATAGACTTTAGGAAAAGTCCATGAATGTTTGATTAGTTGGGTTTTAACATAAATTTTAGCGTTTCACCTTTTGGAAAATCCTTGATTAGGCTCAATGCACAGGATATTGTATGATGGCAAGCCCAATGGTCATCTTATTGGCAATACCCCAAGGCCCAATATTATAACTTAGGTCCATTATGCTAAAATTTAGATCAACCTTGAAATGAACAATCAGTTAAGACCAAGCCCAAATCTGACAAAATCAAAGTCAAAAGTCAAAGTCAAGGTCAACACACCTATTTTGGTGACAGATGTCACAGTATCCCTCAGTTAAGAAAATTTCATCCCGAAATTCAGCTAGAGTTATCAACTGCATTACCATCCTCAAACGGGTGAGGGAACTTAGTCCTTATTCCGTCTTCTCATTCCCAGGTAAATTCAGGACCTCATTTTGAGTTCCATCTAACCTTTACAATCAGGATCTTGCTATGATTCAGCATCTTTATCTCCCTATCCATGATCTCCACTAGTTCTTCAACGAATAAAAGTTTGTCATCCACTTGAATTTCTTCAAGGGGCACATGCAACGTCTTATCGGCAAGACACTTCTTGAGGTTTGACACATGGAATGTGCCATGTATACCATTTAATTCATGAGGCAATTCCAGCCGATATGTAACAGGACCAATCTGTTCAATGATCTTGAATAGACTAACATACCTCGGTGCCAATTTGCTTTTTTTGCCAAAACGAACAATGCCTTTCTAAGGTGAAACTTTCAATAGAACATTATTCCCAATAGTGAAGTCTAATGGCTTCATTCAATTATCAGCATAGCTTTTCTGACGATCTTGAGCAGCCTTCAACCTGTTCCTAATCTGAAATACCTTGTCGGTAGTCTCCTGTATAATTTCAGGTCTACTCATTTGGCTTTCCCCAACCTTTGTCCAACACACCAGTGACCTAAACTCACACCAATATAATGCCTCTAATGGTGCACATCCAATACTAGTATGGTAACTATTATTATACGAGAACTCCACCAATGGAAGATGAGTGTCCTAGTTACCACCAAAATAAACTGTTGTTGGACTCAACAAGTGCATTAAAGGATAATGCTTGCCATAATAAAAAATAATGTGTTCTAACATTCAAACAATCATTAACTAACACATTAGCATCATTGACATTTATAAGAAACACTAATTATTATTTAAATTTCTTTTTCAGGTTTGTAGATAAAAGAAAATTTTGACGAGTTTTGCCAGTGGATGAAGAACTATCCATAACATATGAAGAAGTCTTTGCAGCAGATGAAGAAAAAGATCCAAGTGTCTACAGCGGATGACTAACACACATACAGTGAATACACAAATGTCCACAGCTGATGAACAGTCCACAGCGGATGTTCATCCATAGCGGATGACCACTCCATAGTGGACACTATCATGCAAACAGAAGTGTTCACAGCAGACAGAATCCAAGACACAGCGGACAACTTATTCGACTTCCACAGCGGACAACTTAGACTAAGGATTTGATGTAATTTTCATTTACATAAGGGTATTTTTGTAATTGTGTATAGCTATTGTGTATAGGCTATAAATAGCATAATACCCTAATCTTTTGTAAGGTTTTAAACAATCAATACACACAAGCATTTCTTATTATCATCTGAGCATTCAATCACTAGCAAACACAAAATCATACACACACATAGATATCATATCTGTAATCATGGGTTTTCGTACTATGATTATTGAGTATTGATTATATAAAAATTTGTTCTTATATTTGAGAGAATAAAATCGATCCTTGGGGTGGGGGTATGCTAAGTTGTATAAACCCGAGAATCATTCACACATAGATATCATATCTTTAATCATACCAATGATTTAAGTTGTTTAAACCCAAGAATACTTGAATTCCATTAGGTGGTATCAGAGCTTTAGTTTTAATCATTCACTGATTTTGATCCTCTCAATCAATACAATGATATTTGTGGTTTATTAGCTTCATATCCTTTATTTTCGAGCAGAAAATCATCACAAAATGCTCTTCTACTTCAAACATTCAACAAATGCTTAAAACATGATTCATTAATGTGACAACCCGAACTTTTTAGGTTAACCTCGTTTTCTCGATCTAACCTCTCTTAATGAAATGGTTAGTTAACTCTAATTTAACCAAAAAAAAATTAACCAAGAACTAACTAATACTAGAATTGTAATTCTTGTTAAATTGAGGGGGCCATAGTGTAAATTTACTAAATCCAAAATCTATTTAACCAAACCATCGACAACCCTATTTGCACCCTTCAACTTTTCTGTCGTCTCCCTCTTCGACACCCCTCCTGCTGTCGATCATCAATCGTGAACAAGCAGCCCCACTTCTCAACTCTCTTTTCTTAGAATTCCTCTTGGTCGCAGCCCTTTGTGATTGAAGCCACTTTTTATTCCCTCGGTATGATTCATCATCTAGTATTCTTGTTTATAACGTTATGGTTTCGGTTTCAATCTTGTTTGTTACGGATGGTTTCGAGTTTTAGTAACGGTTCTCGTGTATGATGGCGTACGGGTTGTAATGGGTTTGATATGTGTGTGCTACGATGTGTGAATGTTTCTATTGAATCTTTCTATTTATGGTGTGGGTGCTCGTTTGGGGTTATGCACGACAGTGAGTATATGTGCATGTATGATGGGTTAAGTGCTGCGTGTGTACGTATACAATTGGTGATGCTTCCGTTTCTGCGTGGATGTGGTGTGTGTATTGATGTGTGTGTGGAAGATGCTGATTTTATTCATGGAAGTGCTTTGCATGCAAATATATATATATATATATATATATATATATATATATATATATATATATATATATATATATATTTATTTAAGTGATTTGAATGATAGCAGTACATTGGATGTTTTATTTATGTATATATTAGCTTGTAGGTAGCAAATTGATGGGTGAATATGTTCTTGTTGTTTATGTGTGGTTATGGTGATAATATATATATATATATATATATATATATATATATATATATATATATATATATATATATATATATATTTAAGTGATTGGAATGATAGCAGTACATTGGATGTTTTATTTATGTATATATTAGCTTGTAGGTAGCAAATTGATGGGTGAATATGTTCTTGTTGTTTATGTGTGGTTATGGTGATAATATATATATATATATGAATATCAATATGTGTTCTTGGTGGGTCGAAGGCTTGCTTGGGTTGGTTTATGCTTCGGGTTAGTGTTCTGTGTGTGTGTGTTTTTCTGCTGAGTTTGGGCGCATGGGAGCTGTTTGGGAGCATGGGAGCTGTTTGGGCGCATGGGAACTGTTTGGGCGCATGGAAACTGTTTGGACGCATGGGGTCATGGGGTTTGATGTTTGTATGGGAGTCTATAGTGCACATGTGTGTTAGGTATGTAAACCTTGGTTACTAAGGTTGTATGTGTGAGCATGTTTGTGGGGTAATGTTAATGTCATGCCTGAAACCGAACCGAGAACGCGAACCCGTACAATCCGTATGTTTATAATTAATAATTAATATTAATTATATATTAACTGAAATTCAGGTTATTCGAAAACTTAATTACTTGCTCTCTGCATTATCTCTTGTGTTGTGCTTATAAGGTGAGTTTACAGCCCCACTTTTCATACTATACTCTCTTTTGGGGGAGAGAAACATGCTGTTTTCATAAACTGTACGTTACTTAGATTTGTAATACTGCATATACTGGTTTACTATTGTGATACCACTACGCCTCATTCGGACTGTTAATATGGTATTAGCGAGGTGATTGTTAGTAGACCTACTGGGTTTGACAAACCCCGCCCGGGCTAGTCGCACTAGCTTGTGGTTTGGTGTCCACAGCCAGGGCATTCATTACATTATTACTGTCAGCTAGGTCATGAAATTCATATATATAGTGACTTGTTGTAGGCTAGCTACCTACTCATATGCTTTGAATACTGAATCTGGATTCATTACTATTACTTACTGTTTTTTGATAAACCTGTGAATTCACCAACATTGTGTTGACACTTTAGCATGTTTCTTTTAGGTTCTCAAGGTGCGCACGATTAGGAACATCTCATTCATGTATTTATCATCATATGGGTCAAATGAAACATTTACATTTGTTATGAACTTTATTTAATAGGTTTTTGCGTGTTGCGCCATTTTAAATCAAGATTGATTATGCTTCCGCAAATATTCTTATGTTTATATTATTAACTCTGTTTTTGGAAATTTCAAACATTAACGAGTAATTATGTTTTGAACTAGATGTGCCGTTTGGTGTAACTAGTGGCTGAGATCCTGGTATGTCACATGCCTAACGGAAATACCCCGTTGGTGGAAATTGAGGGTGTAACAATTAACATGTTTTTGTGCATTGTGTATAAGTTTTTTATGTTGTTGAAGCCTTAAATAGCATTCATACACTATTTTCAAACGTGTTCATCATCCCAAAACCTCAAAAACCTCTTCGGTTCAACGGTTTTTGATAGAACAGTAGCCGATTACTGTTTTATCAAGTTTTCTTCAAACATACACTATTTTTTAAACATTTTAATCATTTTAAGTGTTTAAAATCATCATATTCAAGTATTTTTATACTCGAATCAGGTTTTTGTTCTCAATCAACAAACCGATTATTGATTTTTGTGAAGAACAGTTCAGCCACAAACAAACCCTAGGATAAACCATAGTTTTCATTAATACACAACCTTTAAAATCTATGGTGATTTTGTTGGAATCAGCAACAAAAACAAAGAAGAAACCGATTCTTCTTTTGAAATTTTTGAAAAAGTCACTTTTTGATCCAAAAAGTTAACTTTTAAAAAAAATTATTTGTTTTTAGGGTTTTGACTTTTGTTGACTGACATCATTAAACGGTTTTGACTGATTGACATTCCTCAAACAGAATATTCCCTTTATTTAACTGAGAAGTGACAGTGACATCACCTAGGACATTAATTAACTTGAAATTAAAATTAACTAATTCCTTTATCTGGTTGTGACATCCGGAAATTTCCGTTACCAAACTCCGTTAGTTCCGTTAGGTCTTGCATACACTTGCGTGAGCACACACTAGTTGTCGTTAAACGTTGGTGACTTAATAATAATTAACAATGGGTACTGGATAATAACTTGATTAATAATGTTGATTATTAATTTGTAGTTATGTGATTTGTTAATTTGGGTATTATTTGTGAGTTTTATCTTGTAAAGTGACGACATGTTATAGTTATTGCATGTGTTTTGTAGCTATTGAAAATTATGCATGATTATTATTGTTAGTTTATAATACTTGTGTTTTTAATTAAAAGGTGTTAAAAAGGATTAGTTTTTACAAAATACAATTAAGGAGGGTTTATTTGGAAGTTTCCATAAAACAAAATATTAACAAAAAGTAAACCCTAATCCCCCCCCCCCCACAAACCCCCCATCGGTCGCGACCTCACCTCTCTCCCTCTCCCCTTGCGATTTTGAAGTAAGAAAAAGCATCAAGCATCAAGTTTGATCAAGTTTCAAGCATTACAACACGTTAGCAAGTTCAATTTTTGGTCATTACATGATTAAAGGTTAGATTTTTTATTGTTTTTCATGGTTTTTGGGTGTTGGCCGAAACCCTAGTTCGAATAGAAGCTAGATGTCGAATTTTGTGATGTTTGATGATTGTATGATGTTAGTTAGATTGTATTGATGTTATTTTACGTTGATTATACAAGTAATTCGTGGTTTTGATGCGTTGATCATACCTTACTAATAATAGTAACTTTTGTGCATGAACTTGATGAATTGATGATGGATTGATGATGTTATGATGTTAATAATGTTGTATGAATGTTGGATTAATATAATTATGCAAGAAATCCATGAATTGATCATGTAGTTCATACCTTGCTATAGGTAGAAACTTTTGGATATGAGATTTGTGAATTATGATGATTTGATGATGTTGGTCATGGCTAGATGATAGTTATGGACTTGATTAGGCATGATGTTGATGAATTCATGAATGAATTGGGTGTTGGATAGATTTTGGGATATTAATTTCCCAAAAGGAAAACTTTAATTTTGAAGATCATTGTATATTGTTAATTGAGCATGTTTATGATGTTAGGATCATGTTAGAATGTTTGTTGATGATGTCTAAGGTGGTAGATTGTGTTGTTTGGGTTGTATGAATGCTTGATGCACAACTTTAGAAATTTAGGTTCTTATGGAATATACATGATAATGGATGATGTATGATAAGCTTTATAGCACTTAAGGGTTTGTAATGTGGCATACGTGAATAACTTGTGTGGGGAAAAATCCCAAATGTAATCGATGCAACTATCACCACACTGGCAGGTGTGACAATTTTCGATGCCAGCGTTGTGGTAAGGCTGGACACGCGACAAAGGATTGTCGTGGTGAATTGATGAAGAAGCCCCAACAACCTCAAGAAACACCAAAAGGTTGTTTTGAATGTGGAAAGGAAGGAAATTATAAGAGGAATTGTCCTCAGTTGAAGAAGAACGGGAATTGTGCTGGAAATGGTGGAAACAACAACAACAATAACGGCAATAGTGACAATAACGGTGGCAACAATGGCGGAGCTAAAGGGAGAGCCTTCGTCATGGGTTTAGGTGAGGCCCTAAACGACCCTACTATTATTACTGGTAAATTTCCTGTTAATGGTCGTTTTGCTACTATATTGTTTTACACTGGAGCCGATAGAAGTTTTATCTCTACTAAGTTTAGTAGCCTCTTAACCGACATGCCTTCTCTCTTGGAATCTAAATATACGGTAGAATTAGCTGATGGTAAGCAAATTCACGTGACACACATCCTTAAGGGTTGCGAGATAGAACTTGCTGGTCATACTTTTGACATCGACCTCATGCCTGTTATTCTTGGGAGTTTCGATGTAGTCGTGGGCATGGATTGGCTTTCCGAGAAGCAGGCGGAAGTCATTTCCCACGAGAAGGTTATCCTCATTCCTCTCCTGGATGAAGAAATCCTCTTGGTTAAGGGCGAGAAAGGTGGTGCTATAATAGGCATCATATCCTTTATGAAAGCGTAGAAGTGGCTACGTAAGGGTCGCTTAGCTATATTTGCCCTTGTCACTAACAAGCAACCAAAAGAAAAGAAGATAGAGGACATTCCGGTCGTTAGTGACTTTCCTAAAGTGTTTCCAGAGGATCTTCCTGGACTACCCCCTCATCGTCAAGTTGAGTTCCAGATTGATTTGACTCCGGAAGCCGCTTCGATTGCTAGAGCACCTTACCGGTTAGCCCCGAACAAACTATAGGAACTATCTGCACAACTACAGGAGCTGTTGGATAAAGGGTTTATTCGACTGAGCTTATCACCTTGGGGAGCACCTGTTCTCTTTGTCACGAAAAAGGATGGCACATTTCGAATGTGTATCGACTATAGAGAATTGAACAAGGTTACAGTCAAGAACCGATATCCTTTATCTCGTATAGATGATTTGTTTGATCAACTTCAAGGGTCAAGCTATTATTCTAATATTGACTTGAGGTCTGGTTATCATCAGCTGAGAGTTCGAGTGGAAGACACCTCGAAGACAACATTCCGTACACGTTATGGTCATTATGAGTTCTTGGTCATGCCATTTGGGTTGACAAATACACCAGCAGTATTCATGGATCTCATGAATCGTGTGTGCAAACCCTATCTTGATCAATTTGTTATCGTGCTTATCGACGACATATTGATTTATTCGAAGACCAAGGAGGAACATGAAGAGCACTTACGTCTTATCTTGGAATTACTTAAAAAGGAACAACTGTATGCCAAGTTTTCCAAGTGTGATTTCTGGATACGTGAGGTCAGTTTTTGGGTCATATTGTTAACGAGAAAAGAATACATGTTGATCCTGCAATGATTGAAGCGATAAAGAATTGGTCGGTTCCCAAGACGCCTAGTGAGATACGACAGTTTCTTGGACTGGCAGGATACTATCGACGATTCATTGAGGGATTCTCTAAGATCGCTCAACCTCTTATAGCCTTGACTCACAAAGGAACAATGTATAAATGGGGTGACAGTCAAGAGTCTGCTTTTCAGTTGTTAAAGCAGAAACTGTGTAGCGCACCGATATTGGCGTTACCGGAGGGAAGTGATGACTTCGTGGTGTATTGTGATGCTTCTACCCAAGGACTTGGTTGTGTCTTGATGCAACATGATAAAGTGATAGCCTGTGCTTCGAGACAACTAAAAGTACACGAGAAGAACTACACTACCCATGACTTGGAACTGGGTGCGGTAGTTTTTGCCTTGAAGATCTAGAGACATTACTTGTACGGTACCAAGTGCACTATCTACACTGATCACAAGAGTCTTTAGCATATCTTTAAGTAGAAGGAGTTGAACATGAGGCAAAGATGCTGGGTGGAATTGTTGAATGATTATGATTGCGCTATCAAATATCACTAGGGAAAGGCAAATGTAGTTGCAGACGCATTGAGTAGAAAGGAAACTGCTAAGCCCCGAAGAGTGCGAGCTTTGCAGCTTACGATTAGCACTCACTTTCCTGAACAAATACGAGAAGCTCAGATAGAAGCCTTGAAAACGAAAAACATTATCTTTACGGGGAATGGACAAACAGTTTGAATTGAAAGCAAATGGAATTCGTTACTTCATGGACAGACTCTGGGTGCCTTTGTATGGAAATCTAAGGGGCTTGGTTATGAGTGAGGCTGACAAGTCTAAGTACTCTATACATCCTGGTTCAGACAAGATGTATCATGACTTGAAGGCGCACTATTGGTGGCCTAATATGAAGGTGGACGTAGCTATGTACGTCGGCAAGTGCCTAACATATTCGAAAGTTAAAGTTGAATATTAGAAGCCGTCTGGATTACTACAACAACCTGTCCAATATGGAAGTGGGAACAGATTTCTATGGACTTCATTACCAAATTACCCCGGACTCCAACTGGTTGTGACATGATATGGGTGATCGTGGATCGATTAACTAAATCCGCTCATTTCTTGGCAATCAAGGAGACGGATAAAATGGATAAATTAACTTGAATTTATCTGAAGGATATAGTCTCGAGACATGGTGTACCGGTCTCCATTATTTCTGACCGCGATGCTCGTTTTACATCGCACTTCTGGGAGTCGTTACAGAAATCTCTGGGTACGCGTCTAGATATGAGTACCGCTTATCATTCACAAATAGATGGGCAAAGCGAATGTACTATTCAGACATTGGAGGACATGCTACGTGCTTGTGTGATTGATTTTGGGAATAATTGGGAAGTTCACCTACCATTGGTGGAATTTTCTTACAACAATAGTTATCACACCAGCATCAAGGCAGCACCATTTGAGGCATTGTATGGGCAAAAGTGTAGATCACCAGTTTGTTGAGCGGAAATTGGTGATAGTCAGCTAACAGGCCTCGAGTTGGTGCACGAGACTACTGAGAAAATCGTACAAATAAGGAACTGTATGGCTGCAGAACGTGACCGACAGAAAAGCTATGCAGATAAGCAACGGAAACCTTTGGAGTTTTAGGTCGGCAAGAAAGTTTTACTGAAAGTCTCACTGTGGAAAGGTGTGATTCGATTCGGTAAAAGAGGCAAACTTAACCTGAGATACGTTGGACCATTTGAGATTCTGGAAAGAATAGGTCTAGTGGCTTATCGATTAGAACTACCTGATTCATTGAGTGAAATTCACAATGTATTTCATGTTTCAAATCTAAAAAAGTGTTTATCGGACAAGACGATGGTTGTACCACTGGAGGAAGTGCTAGTAGATGAACAATTACGGTTCATTGAAGAACCAGTGGAGGTGATGGACCGAGAGGTCAAAACTCTTAAGCAAAGAAAGATACCCATAGTAAACGTTCGTTGGAACTCAAAACGTGGACCGGAGTTCACATGGGAACGTGAGGATAAGATGAAGCTCAAGTATCCACATTTGTTCGAAACGACGATGCCAGCCAACGAAGTTATTTATTAAATTTCGGGACAAAATTTCTTCAACATGGGGATGATGTGACAACCCACCCGAAACTCACTCGATTTCTTTGTGCCAATGCAGTAGACCAGTGATGTAACTCAACCATGCAATGCAACTTTCGGGACGAAAATTCTTGTAACATGGGGATAATGTGGCATCCGGTAATTTTCCGTTACCAAGCTCCGTTAGTTCCGTTCGGTCTTGCATACACGTGTCGTGAGCACACACTAGTTGTCGTTGAACGTTGGTGACTTAATAATAATTAACAATGGTTACTAGATAATAACTTGATTAATAATATTGATTATTAATTTGTAGTTATGTGATTTGTGAATTTGGATATTATTTGTGAATTTTATCTTGTAACATGACGGCGTGTTATAGTTATTGCATGTGTTTCATAGCTATTGAAAATTATGCATGATTATTGTTGTTAGTTTATAATACTTGTGTTTTGTAGTTGAAAGTAATTAAAAGGTGTTTAAAAGGATTAGTTTTTACAAATACAATTAAGGAGGATTTATTTGGAAGTTTCCATAAAACAAAATATTAACAAAAATTAAACCCTAATCCCCCCCACAAACCCCCCATCGGCCGCGACCTCACCTCTCTCCCTCTCCCCTTGCGATTTCAAAGCATGAACAAGCATCAAGCATCTAGTTTGATCAAGTTTCAAGCATTACAACATGTTAGTAAGTTCAATTATTGGCCATTACACGAATAAAGGTTAGATTTTTATTG
The DNA here is from genome assembly GCA_025506505.1 of Flaveria sonorensis. Classification (NCBI taxonomy): domain Eukaryota; kingdom Viridiplantae; phylum Streptophyta; class Magnoliopsida; order Asterales; family Asteraceae; genus Flaveria; species Flaveria sonorensis. The sequence continues at coordinate 45,865,113 of CM046435.1, forward strand.
TTTTCATGGTTTTTGGTTGTTGGCCGAAACCCTAGATCGAATGGATGCTAGATGTCGAATTTTGTGATGTTTGATGATTTATGATGTTAGTTAGATTGTATTGATGTTAGTTTACGTGGATTATACAAGTAATTCATGGTTTTGATGCGTTGATCATACCTTACTAATAATAGTAACTTTTGTGCATGAACTTGATGAATTGATGATGGATTGATGATGTTATGATGTTAATAATGTTGTATGAATGTTGGATTATGATAATTATGCAAGAAATCCATGAATTGATCATGTAGTTCATACCTTGCTATAGGTAGAAACATTTGGATATGAGATTTGTGAATTATGATGATTTGATGATGTTAGTCATGGCTAGATGATAGTTATGGACTTGATTAGGCATGATGTTGATGAATTCATGAATGAATTGGGTGTTGGATAGATTTTGGGATATTACTTTCTCAAAAGGGAAACTTTAATTTTGAAGATCATTGGATATTTTTAATTGAGCATGTTTATGATGTTAGGATCATGTTAGAATGTTTGTTGATGGTGTCTAAGGTGGTAGATTGTGTTGTTTGGGTTGTATGAATGCTTGATGCACAACTTTAGAAATTTAGGCTCTTATGGAATATACATGATAATGGATGATGTATGATAAGCTTTATAGTACTTAAGGGTTTGTAATGTGGCATATGTGGATAACTTTTGTGATAACCACTTTTATTTTATCATTTACTTATGTATTTTGGTTTGGGCGCGTGTTTTGCGCAGTTTACTTTTAGTACCTTGTATTTGGGTTATTTACAAAATGCTTCCGCAAATATTTTAAAGTTTTAAACTCTGATTTGTTGAAATGTTGCATATAGAGTCGTTCTGAGTAACTAATAACTGAGGTCCTGGTTTGTTCACACGTCTAGCGGTAAAACCCCGCACGTGGAAGTTGAAGGT